>CAWVQO010000478.1:0-13445 GCA_963932275.1 Andrena praecox
TACATCCTACACCAAAAATACTCGGCAAAATCCAAAAAAATCGAAGTTGGTTTCAAATAAATTTATTAAAATTTGACACTTGCAACTAAAATTATTTTCACAATCCAAAAAATTGAAGTTATTTTCATCTAAATTTACTCAAATATACATCCTACACCAAAAATACTCGACAAAATCCAAAAAAATCGAAGTTGGTTTCAAACAAAATTTATTAAAATTTGACACTTCCAACTAAAATTTTTTTCACAATCCAAAAAATTGAAGTTATTTTCATCTAAATTTACTCAAATATACATCCTACACCAAAAATACTCGACAAAATCCAAAAAAATCGAAGTTGGTTTCAAATAAATTTATTAAAATTTGACACTTCCAACTAAAATTATTTTCACAATCCAAAAAATTGAAGTTATTTTCATCTAAATTTACTCAAATATACATCCTACACCAAAAATACTCGACAAAATCCAAAAAAATCGAAGTTGGTTTCAAATAAATTTATTAAAATTTGACACTTCCAACTAAAATTATTTTCACAATCCAAAAAATGGTCGTTACTTTCATCTAAATTTACTCAAATATACATCCTGCAACAAAAATACTCGACAAATTCCAAAAAAATCGAAGTTGGTTTCAAATAAATTTATTAAAATTTGACACTTCCAACTATAATTTTTTTCACAATCCAAAAAATGGTCGTTATTTTCATCTAAATTTACTCAAATATACATCCTACAACAAAAATACTCGACAAAATCCAAAAAAATCGAAGTTGGTTTCAAACAAAATTTATTAAAATTTGACACTTCCAACTATAATTTTTTTCACAATCCAAAAAATGATCGTTATTTTCATCTAAATTTACTCAAATATACATCCTACAACAAAAATACTCGACAAAATAAAAAAAAATCGATGTTGGTTTCAAACAAAATTTACTAAATTTGACACTTCCAACTAAAAATTTTTTCACAATCCAAAAAATTGAAGTTATTTTCATCTAAATTTACTCAAATATAGATCCTACACCAAAAATACACGACAAAATAAAAAAAAATCGAAGTTGGTTTCAAATAAATTTATTAAAATTTGACACTTCCAACTAAAATTTTTTTCTCAATCCTAAAAATTGAAGTTATTTTCATCTAAATTTACTCAAATATACATCCTACACCAAAAATACTCGACAAAATAAAAAAAAATCGAAGTTGGTTTCAAATAAATTTATTAAAACTTGGCACTTCCAACTAAAATTTTTTTTCACAATCCATAAAATTGAAGTTATTTTCATCTAAATTTACTCAAATATACATCCTACACCAAAAATACTCGACAAAATAAAAAAAAATCGAAGTTGGTTTCAAATAAATTTATTAAAATTTGACACTTGCAACTAAAATTATTTTCACAATCCAAAAAATTGAAGTTATTTTCATCTAAATTTACTCAAATATACATCCTACACCAAAAATACTCGACAAAATCCAAAAAAATCGAAGTTGGTTTCAAACAAAATTTATTAAAATTTGACACTTCCAACTAAAATTTTTTTCAAAATCCAAAAAATTGAAGTTATTTTCATCTAAATTTACTCAAATATAGATCCTACACCAAAAATACTCGGCAAAATCAAAAAAAATCGAAGTTGGTTTCAAATAAATTTATTAAAATTTGACACTTGCAACTAAAATTATTTTCACAATCCAAAAAATTGAAGTTATTTTCATCTAAATTTACTCAAATATACATCCTACACCAAAAATACTCGACAAAATCCAAAAAAATCGAAGTTGGTTTCAAACAAAATTTATTAAAATTTGACACTTCCAACTAAAATTATTTTCACAATCCAAAAAATTGAAGTTATTTTCATCTAAATTTACTCAAATATAGATCCTACAACAAAAATACTCAACAATATCCAAAAAAATCGAAGTTGATTTCCAATAAATTGATTAAAATTTGACACTTCCAACTAAAATTATTTTCACAATCCAAAAAATGGTCGTTACTTTCATCTAAATTTACTCAAATATACATCCTGCAACAAAAATACTCGACAAATTCCAAAAAAATCGAAGTTGGTTTCAAATAAATTTATTAAAATTTGACACTTCCAACTATAATTTTTTTCACAATCCAAAAAATGGTCGTTATTTTCATCTAAATTTACTCAAATATACATCCTACAACAAAAATACTCGACAAAATCCAAAAAAATCGAAGTTGGTTTCAAACAAAATTTATTAAAATTTGACACTTCCAACTATAATTTTTTTCACAATCCAAAAAATGGTCGTTATTTTCATCTAAATTTACTCAAATATACATCCTACAACAAAAATACTCGACAAAATAAAAAAAAATCGATGTTGGTTTCAAACAAAATTTATTAAAATTTGACACTTCCAACTAAAAATTTTTTCACAATCCAAAAAATTGAAGTTATTTTCATCTAAATTTACTCAAATATAGATCCTACACCAAAAATACTCGACAAAATAAAAAAAAATCGAAGTTGGTTTCAAATAAATTTATTAAAATTTGACACTTCCAACTAAAATTTTTTTCTCAATCCTAAAAATTGAAGTTATTTTCATCTAAATTTACTCAAATATAGATCCTACAACAAAAATACTCAACAATATCCAAAAAAATCGAAGTTGATTTCCAATAAATTGATTAAAATTTGACACTTCCAACTAAAATTATTTTCACAATCCAAAAAATTGAAGTTATTTTCATCTAAATTTACTCAAATATACATCCTACACCAAAAATACTCGACAAAATCCAAAAAAATCGAAGTTGGTTTCAAACAAAATTTATTAAAATTTGACACTTCCAACTAAAATTTTTTTCAAAATCCAAAAAATTGAAGTTATTTTCATCTAAATTTACTCAAATATAGATCCTACACCAAAAATACTCGGCAAAATAAAAAAAAATCGAAGTTGGTTTCAAATAAATTTATTAAAATTTGACACTTGCAACTAAAATTATTTTCACAATCCAAAAAATTGAAGTTATTTTCATCTAAATTTACTCAAATATACATCCTACACCAAAAATACTCGACAAAATCCAAAAAAATCGAAGTTGGTTTCAAACAAAATTTATTAAAATTTGACACTTCCAACTAAAATTTTTTTCACAATCCAAAAAATTGAAGTTATTTTCATCTAAATTTACTCAAATATAGATCCTACACCAAAAATACTCGGCAAAATCAAAAAAAATCGAAGTTGGTTTCAAATAAATTTATTAAAATTTGACACTTGCAACTAAAATTATTTTCACAATCCAAAAAATTGAAGTTATTTTCATCTAAATTTACTCAAATATACATCCTACACCAAAAATACTCGACAAAATCCAAAAAAATCGAAGTTGGTTTCAAACAAAATTTATTAAAATTTGACACTTCCAACTAAAATTTTTTTCACAATCCAAAAAATTGAAGTTATTTTCATCTAAATTTACTCAAATATAGATCCTACAACAAAAATACTCAACAATATCCAAAAAAATCGAAGTTGATTTCCAATAAATTGATTAAAATTTGACACTTCCAACTAAAATTTTTTTCACAATCCTAAAAATTGAAGTTATTTTCATCTAAATTTACTCAAATATACATCCTACACCAAAAATACTCGACAAAATCCAAAAAAATCGAAGTTGGTTACAAATAAATTTATTAAAACTTGGCACTTCCAACTAAAATTTTTTTTCACAATCCATAAAATTGAAGTTATTTTCATCTAAATGTACTCAAATATACATCCTACACCAAAAATACTCGGCAAAATCCAAAAAAATCGAAGTTGGTTTCAAATAAATTTATTAAAATTTGACACTTGCAACTAAAATTATTTTCACAATCCAAAAAATTGAAGTTATTTTCATCTAAATTTACTCAAATATACATCCTACACCAAAAATACTCGACAAAATCCAAAAAAATCGAAGTTGGTTTCAAACAAAATTTATTAAAATTTGACACTTCCAACTAAAATTTTTTTCACAATCCAAAAAATTGAAGTTATTTTCATCTAAATTTACTCAAATATACATCCTACACCAAAAATTCTCGACAAAATCCAAAAAAATCGAAGTTGGTTTCAAATAAATTTATTAAAATTTGACACTTCCAACTAAAATTATTTTCACAATCCAAAAAATGGTCGTTACTTTCATCTAAATTTACTCAAATATACATCCTGCAACAAAAATACTCGACAAATTCCAAAAAAATCGAAGTTGGTTTCAAATAAATTTATTAAAATTTGACACTTCCAACTATAATTTTTTTCACAATCCAAAAAATGGTCGTTATTTTCATCTAAATTTACTCAAATATACATCCTACAACAAAAATACTCGACAAAATCCAAAAAAATCGAAGTTGGTTTCAAACAAAATTTATTAAAATTTGACACTTCCAACTATAATTTTTTTCACAATCCAAAAAATGGTCGTTATTTTCATCTAAATTTACTCAAATATACATCCTACAACAAAAATACTCGACAAAATAAAAAAAAATCGATGTTGGTTTCAAACAAAATTTATTAAAATTTGACACTTCCAACTAAAAATTTTTTCACAATCCAAAAAATTGAAGTTATTTTCATCTAAATTTACTCAAATATAGATCCTACACCAAAAATACTCGACAAAATAAAAAAAAATCGAAGTTGGTTTCAAATAAATTTATTAAAATTTGACACTTCCAACTAAAATTTTTTTCTCAATCCTAAAAATTGAAGTTATTTTCATCTAAATTTACTCAAATATAGATCCTACAACAAAAATACTCAACAATATCCAAAAAAATCGAAGTTGATTTCCAATAAATTGATTAAAATTTGACACTTCCAACTAAAATTATTTTCACAATCCAAAAAATTGAAGTTATTTTCATCTAAATTTACTCAAATATACATCCTACACCAAAAATACTCGACAAAATCCAAAAAAATCGAAGTTGGTTTCAAACAAAATTTATTAAAATTTGACACTTCCAACTAAAATTTTTTTCAAAATCCAAAAAATTGAAGTTATTTTCATCTAAATTTACTCAAATATAGATCCTACACCAAAAATACTCGGCAAAATAAAAAAAAATCGAAGTTGGTTTCAAATAAATTTATTAAAATTTGACACTTGCAACTAAAATTATTTTCACAATCCAAAAAATTGAAGTTATTTTCATCTAAATTTACTCAAATATACATCCTACACCAAAAATACTCGACAAAATCCAAAAAAATCGAAGTTGGTTTCAAACAAAATTTATTAAAATTTGACACTTCCAACTAAAATTTTTTTCACAATCCAAAAAATTGAAGTTATTTTCATCTAAATTTACTCAAATATAGATCCTACACCAAAAATACTCGGCAAAATAAAAAAAAATCGAAGTTGGTTTCAAATAAATTTATTAAAATTTGACACTTGCAACTAAAATTATTTTCACAATCCAAAAAATTGAAGTTATTTTCATCTAAATTTACTCAAATATACATCCTACACCAAAAATACTCGACAAAATCCAAAAAAATCGAGGTTGGTTTCAAACAAAATTTATTAAAATTTGACACTTCCAACTAAAATTTTTTTCACAATCCAAAAAATTGAAGTTATTTTCATCTAAATTTACTCAAATATAGATCCTACAACAAAAATACTCAACAATATCCAAAAAAATCGAAGTTGATTTCCAATAAATTGATTAAAATTTGACACTTCCAACTAAAATTTTTTTCACAATCCTAAAAATTGAAGTTATTTTCATCTAAATTTACTCAAATATACATCCTACACCAAAAATACTCGACAAAATCCAAAAAAATCGAAGTTGGTTACAAATAAATTTATTAAAACTTGGCACTTCCAACTAAAATTTTTTTTCACAATCCATAAAATTGAAGTTATTTTCATCTAAATGTACTCAAATATACATCCTACACCAAAAATACTCGGCAAAATCCAAAAAAATCGAAGTTGGTTTCAAATAAATTTATTAAAATTTGACACTTGCAACTAAAATTATTTTCACAATCCAAAAAATTGAAGTTATTTTCATCTAAATTTACTCAAATATACATCCTACACCAAAAATACTCGACAAAATCCAAAAAAATCGAAGTTGGTTTCAAACAAAATTTATTAAAATTTGACACTTCCAACTAAAATTTTTTTCACAATCCAAAAAATTGAAGTTATTTTCATCTAAATTTACTCAAATATACATCCTACACCAAAAATTCTCGACAAAATCCAAAAAAATCGAAGTTGGTTTCAAATAAATTTATTAAAATTTGACACTTCCAACTAAAATTATTTTCACAATCCAAAAAATGGTCGTTACTTTCATCTAAATTTACTCAAATATACATCCTGCAACAAAAATACTCGACAAATTCCAAAAAAATCGAAGTTGGTTTCAAATAAATTTATTAAAATTTGACACTTCCAACTATAATTTTTTTCACAATCCAAAAAATGGTCGTTATTTTCATCTAAATTTACTCAAATATACATCCTACAACAAAAATACTCGACAAAATCCAAAAAAATCGAAGTTGGTTTCAAACAAAATTTATTAAAATTTGACACTTCCAACTATAATTTTTTTCACAATCCAAAAAATGATCGTTATTTTCATCTAAATTTACTCAAATATACATCCTACAACAAAAATACTCGACAAAATAAAAAAAAATCGATGTTGGTATCAAACAAAATTTATTAAAATTTGACACTTCCAACTAAAAATTTTTTCACAATCCAAAAAATTGAAGTTATTTTCATCTAAATTTACTCAAATATAGATCCTACACCAAAAATACTCGACAAAATAAAAAAAAATCGAAGTTGGTTTCAAATAAATTTATTAAAATTTGACACTTGCAACTAAAATTATTTTCACAATCCAAAAAATTGAAGTTATTTTCATCTAAATTTACTCAAATATACATCCTACACCAAAAATACTCGACAAAATCCAAAAAAATCGAAGTTGGTTTCAAACAAAATTTATTAAAATTTGACACTTCCAACTAAAATTTTTTTCAAAATCCAAAAAATTGAAGTTATTTTCATCTAAATTTACTCAAATATAGATCCTACACCAAAAATACTCGGCAAAATCAAAAAAAATCGAAGTTGGTTTCAAATAAATTTATTAAAATTTGACACTTGCAACTAAAATTATTTTCACAATCCAAAAAATTGAAGTTATTTTCATCTAAATTTACTCAAATATACATCCTACACCAAAAATACTCGACAAAATCCAAAAAAATCGAAGTTGGTTTCAAACAAAATTTATTAAAATTTGACACTTCCAACTAAAATTTTTTTCACAATCCAAAAAATTGAAGTTATTTTCATCTAAATTTACTCAAATATACATCCTACAACAAAAATACTCGACAAAATAAAAAAAAATCGAAGTTGGTTTCAAACAAAATTTATTAAAATTTGACACTTCCAACTAAAAATTTTTTCACAATCCAAAAAATTGAAGTTATTTTCATCTAAATTTACACAAATATAGATTCTACACCAAAAATACTCGACAAAATAAAAAAAAATCGAAGTTGGTTTCAAATAAATTTATTAAAATTTGACACTTCCAACTAAAATTTTTTTCTCAATCCTAAAAATTGAAGTTATTTTCATCTAAATTTACTCAAATATAGATCCTACAACAAAAATACTCAACAATATCCAAAAAAATCGAAGTTGATTTCAAATAAATTTATTAAAACTTGGCACTTCCAACTAAAATTATTTTCACAATCCAAAAAATTGAAGTTATTTTCATCTAAATTTACTCAAATATAGATCCTACAACAAAAATACTCAACAATATCCAAAAAAATCGAAGTTGATTTCCAATAAATTGATTAAAATTTGACACTTCCAACTAAAATTTTTTTCACAATCCTAAAAATTGAAGTTATTTTCATCTAAATTTACTCAGATATACATCCTACACCAAAAATACTCGACAAAATCCAAAAAAATCGAAGTTGGTTACAAATAAATTTATTAAAACTTGGCACTTCCAACTAAAATTTTTTTTCACAATCCATAAAATTGAAGTTATTTTCATCTAAATTTACTCAAATATACATCCTACACCAAAAATACTCGACAAAATAAAAAAAAATCGAAGTTGGTTTCAAATAAATTTATTAAAATTTGACACTTGCAACTAAAATTATTTCCACAATCCAAAAAATTGAAGTTATTTTCATCTAAATTTACTCAAATATACATCCTACACCAAAAATACTCGACAAAATCCAAAAAAATCGAAGTTGGTTTCAAACAAAATTTATTAAAATTTGACACTTCCAACTAAAATTTTTTTCACAATCCAAAAAATTGAAGTTATTTTCATCTAAATTTACTCAAATATACATCCTACACCAAAAATACTCGACAAAATCCAAAAAAATCGAAGTTGGTTTCAAATAAATTTATTAAAATTTGACACTTCCAACTAAAATTATTTTCACAATCCAAAAAATGGTCGTTACTTTCATCTAAATTTACTCAAATATACATCCTGCAACAAAAATACTCGACAAATTCCAAAAAAATCGAAGTTGGTTTCAAATAAATTTATTAAAATTTGACACTTCCAACTATAATTTTTTTCACAATCCAAAAAATGGTCGTTATTTTCATCTAAATTTACTCAAATATACATCCTACAACAAAAATACTCGACAAAATCCAAAAAAATCGAAGTTGGTTTCAAACAAAATTTATTAAAATTTGACACTTCCAACTATAATTTTTTTCACAATCCAAAAAATGATCGTTATTTTCATCTAAATTTACTCAAATATACATCCTACAACAAAAATACTCGACAAAATAAAAAAAAATCGATGTTGGTTTCAAACAAAATTTAATAAATTTGACACTTCCAACTAAAAATTTTTTCACAATCCAAAAAATTGAAGTTATTTTCATCTAAATTTACTCAAATATAGATCCTACACCAAAAATACACGACAAAATAAAAAAAAATCGAAGTTGGTTTCAAATAAATTTATTAAAATTTGACACTTCCAACTAAAATTTTTTTCTCAATCCTAAAAATTGAAGTTATTTTCATCTAAATTTACTCAAATATACATCCTACACCAAAAATACTCGACAAAATAAAAAAAAATCGAAGTTGGTTTCAAATAAATTTATTAAAACTTGGCACTTCCAACTAAAATTTTTTTTCACAATCCATAAAATTGAAGTTATTTTCATCTAAATTTACTCAAATATACATCCTACACCAAAAATACTCGACAAAATAAAAAAAAATCGAAGTTGGTTTCAAATAAATTTATTAAAATTTGACACTTGCAACTAAAATTATTTTCACAATCCAAAAAATTGAAGTTATTTTCATCTAAATTTACTCAAATATACATCCTACACCAAAAATACTCGACAAAATCCAAAAAAATCGAAGTTGGTTTCAAACAAAATTTATTAAAATTTGACACTTCCAACTAAAATTTTTTTCAAAATCCAAAAAATTGAAGTTATTTTCATCTAAATTTACTCAAATATAGATCCTACACCAAAAATACTCGGCAAAATCAAAAAAAATCGAAGTTGGTTTCAAATAAATTTATTAAAATTTGACACTTGCAACTAAAATTATTTTCACAATCCAAAAAATTGAAGTTATTTTCATCTAAATTTACTCAAATATACATCCTACACCAAAAATACTCGACAAAATCCAAAAAAATCGAAGTTGGTTTCAAACAAAATTTATTAAAATTTGACACTTCCAACTAAAATTATTTTCACAATCCAAAAAATTGAAGTTATTTTCATCTAAATTTACTCAAATATAGATCCTACAACAAAAATACTCAACAATATCCAAAAAAATCGAAGTTGATTTCCAATAAATTGATTAAAATTTGACACTTCCAACTAAAATTATTTTCACAATCCAAAAAATGGTCGTTACTTTCATCTAAATTTACTCAAATATACATCCTGCAACAAAAATACTCGACAAATTCCAAAAAAATCGAAGTTGGTTTCAAATAAATTTATTAAAATTTGACACTTCCAACTATAATTTTTTTCACAATCCAAAAAATGGTCGTTATTTTCATCTAAATTTACTCAAATATACATCCTACAACAAAAATACTCGACAAAATCCAAAAAAATCGAAGTTGGTTTCAAACAAAATTTATTAAAATTTGACACTTCCAACTATAATTTTTTTCACAATCCAAAAAATGGTCGTTATTTTCATCTAAATTTACTCAAATATACATCCTACAACAAAAATACTCGACAAAATAAAAAAAAATCGATGTTGGTTTCAAACAAAATTTATTAAAATTTGACACTTCCAACTAAAAATTTTTTCACAATCCAAAAAATTGAAGTTATTTTCATCTAAATTTACTCAAATATAGATCCTACACCAAAAATACTCGACAAAATAAAAAAAAATCGAAGTTGGTTTCAAATAAATTTATTAAAATTTGACACTTCCAACTAAAATTTTTTTCTCAATCCTAAAAATTGAAGTTATTTTCATCTAAATTTACTCAAATATAGATCCTACAACAAAAATACTCAACAATATCCAAAAAAATCGAAGTTGATTTCCAATAAATTGATTAAAATTTGACACTTCCAACTAAAATTATTTTCACAATCCAAAAAATTGAAGTTATTTTCATCTAAATTTACTCAAATATACATCCTACACCAAAAATACTCGACAAAATCCAAAAAAATCGAAGTTGGTTTCAAACAAAATTTATTAAAATTTGACACTTCCAACTAAAATTTTTTTCAAAATCCAAAAAATTGAAGTTATTTTCATCTAAATTTACTCAAATATAGATCCTACACCAAAAATACTCGGCAAAATAAAAAAAAATCGAAGTTGGTTTCAAATAAATTTATTAAAATTTGACACTTGCAACTAAAATTATTTTCACAATCCAAAAAATTGAAGTTATTTTCATCTAAATTTACTCAAATATACATCCTACACCAAAAATACTCGACAAAATCCAAAAAAATCGAAGTTGGTTTCAAACAAAATTTATTAAAATTTGACACTTCCAACTAAAATTTTTTTCACAATCCAAAAAATTGAAGTTATTTTCATCTAAATTTACTCAAATATAGATCCTACACCAAAAATACTCGGCAAAATCAAAAAAAATCGAAGTTGGTTTCAAATAAATTTATTAAAATTTGACACTTGCAACTAAAATTATTTTCACAATCCAAAAAATTGAAGTTATTTTCATCTAAATTTACTCAAATATACATCCTACACCAAAAATACTCGACAAAATCCAAAAAAATCGAAGTTGGTTTCAAACAAAATTTATTAAAATTTGACACTTCCAACTAAAATTTTTTTCACAATCCAAAAAATTGAAGTTATTTTCATCTAAATTTACTCAAATATAGATCCTACAACAAAAATACTCAACAATATCCAAAAAAATCGAAGTTGATTTCCAATAAATTGATTAAAATTTGACACTTCCAACTAAAATTTTTTTCACAATCCTAAAAATTGAAGTTATTTTCATCTAAATTTACTCAAATATACATCCTACACCAAAAATACTCGACAAAATCCAAAAAAATCGAAGTTGGTTACAAATAAATTTATTAAAACTTGGCACTTCCAACTAAAATTTTTTTTCACAATCCATAAAATTGAAGTTATTTTCATCTAAATGTACTCAAATATACATCCTACACCAAAAATACTCGGCAAAATCCAAAAAAATCGAAGTTGGTTTCAAATAAATTTATTAAAATTTGACACTTGCAACTAAAATTATTTTCACAATCCAAAAAATTGAAGTTATTTTCATCTAAATTTACTCAAATATACATCCTACACCAAAAATACTCGACAAAATCCAAAAAAATCGAAGTTGGTTTCAAACAAAATTTATTAAAATTTGACACTTCCAACTAAAATTTTTTTCACAATCCAAAAAATTGAAGTTATTTTCATCTAAATTTACTCAAATATACATCCTACACCAAAAATTCTCGACAAAATCCAAAAAAATCGAAGTTGGTTTCAAATAAATTTATTAAAATTTGACACTTCCAACTAAAATTATTTTCACAATCCAAAAAATGGTCGTTACTTTCATCTAAATTTACTCAAATATACATCCTGCAACAAAAATACTCGACAAATTCCAAAAAAATCGAAGTTGGTTTCAAATAAATTTATTAAAATTTGACACTTCCAACTATAATTTTTTTCACAATCCAAAAAATGGTCGTTATTTTCATCTAAATTTACTCAAATATACATCCTACAACAAAAATACTCGACAAAATCCAAAAAAATCGAAGTTGGTTTCAAACAAAATTTATTAAAATTTGACACTTCCAACTATAATTTTTTTCACAATCCAAAAAATGATCGTTATTTTCATCTAAATTTACTCAAATATACATCCTACAACAAAAATACTCGACAAAATAAAAAAAAATCGATGTTGGTTTCAAACAAAATTTATTAAAATTTGACACTTCCAACTAAAAATTTTTTCACAATCCAAAAAATTGAAGTTATTTTCATCTAAATTTACTCAAATATAGATCCTACACCAAAAATACTCGACAAAATAAAAAAAAATCGAAGTTGGTTTCAAATAAATTTATTAAAATTTGACACTTGCAACTAAAATTATTTTCACAATCCAAAAAATTGAAGTTATTTTCATCTAAATTTACTCAAATATACATCCTACACCAAAAATACTCGACAAAATCCAAAAAAATCGAAGTTGGTTTCAAACAAAATTTATTAAAATTTGACACTTCCAACTAAAATTTTTTTCAAAATCCAAAAAATTGAAGTTATTTTCATCTAAATTTACTCAAATATAGATCCTACACCAAAAATACTCGGCAAAATCAAAAAAAATCGAAGTTGGTTTCAAATAAATTTATTAAAATTTGACACTTGCAACTAAAATTATTTTCACAATCCAAAAAATTGAAGTTATTTTCATCTAAATTTACTCAAATATACATCCTACACCAAAAATACTCGACAAAATCCAAAAAAATCGAAGTTGGTTTCAAACAAAATTTATTAAAATTTGACACTTCCAACTAAAATTTTTTTCACAATCCAAAAAATTGAAGTTATTTTCATCTAAATTTACTCAAATATACATCCTACAACAAAAATACTCGACAAAATAAAAAAAAATCGAAGTTGGTTTCAAACAAAATTTATTAAAATTTGACACTTCCAACTAAAAATTTTTTCACAATCCAAAAAATTGAAGTTATTTTCATCTAAATTTACACAAATATAGATTCTACACCAAAAATACTCGACAAAATAAAAAAAAATCGAAGTTGGTTTCAAATAAATT
>CAWVQO010000479.1:0-20051 GCA_963932275.1 Andrena praecox
GAAAAAAACACCACTTTTTTGCAAAAGTGGTCTCAACATGGGGTGATCTTCTCATATTCAATGTTTTTTAAGAAAAACTCCAAGTTTTCCTTAAAAATGGTCTCAATATCGGGCGCGAGGTCATATCAAGTGTTTTTTTAAGAAAATCTCAGTGTTTTTTTCTTCTAAAAATACCCTGAAGAATCTCATATATAGTGTTTTTTAAAAGAAAAACTTCATGCTTTCGAAAAATTGACTCCTCTCGCGTGACGTGTCAATCCCAAGTTTTTTTTTCAAAATATGGTCTCCATATCTCGTGTCGTCCTCATTTTCAGACTTGTTGTTAGAAACAAACTCCACTTTTTTGCAAAAGTGGTCTCAACATGGGGCGATCTTCTCATATTCAATGTTTTTTAAGAAAATCTACAAGTTTTCCTTAAAAATGGTCTCAATATCGGGCGCCAGGTCATATCAAGTGTTATTTTAAGAAAATCTCAGTGTTTTTTTTCTTCTAAAAATACCCTGAATATCGTGTGAGAATCTCATATATAGTGTTTTTTTAAAGAAAAACTTCACGCTTTCGAAAAATTGACTCCTCTCGCGTGAAGTGTCAATCCCAAGTTTTTTTTTCAAAAAATGGTCCCCAAATCTCGTGTCGTGCTCATTTTCAGACTTGCTGGTAGAAAAAAACACCACTTTTTTGCAAAAGTGGTCTCAACATGGGGTGATCTTCTCATATTCAATGTTTTTTAAGAAAAACTCCAAGTTTTCCTTAAAAATGGTCTCAATATCGGGCGCGAGGTCATATCAAGTGTTTTTTTAAGAAAATCTCAGTGTTTTTTTCTTCTAAAAATACCCTGAAGAATCTCATATATAGTGTTTTTTAAAAGAAAAACTTCATGCTTTCGAAAAATTGACTCCTCTCGCGTGACGTGTCAATCCCAAGTTTTTTTTTCAAAATATGGTCTCCATATCTCGTGTCGTCCTCATTTTCAGACTTGTTGTTAGAAACAAACTCCACTTTTTTGCAAAAGTGGTCTCAACATGGGGCGATCTTCTCATATTCAATGTTTTTTAAGAAAATCTACAAGTTTTCCTTAAAAATGGTCTCAATATCGGGCGCCAGGTCATATCAAGTGTTATTTTAAGAAAATCTCAGTGTTTTTTTTCTTCTAAAAATACCCTGAATATCGTGTGAGAATCTCATATATAGTGTTTTTTTAAAGAAAAACTTCACGCTTTCGAAAAATTGACTCCTCTCGCGTGAAGTGTCAATCCCAAGTTTTTTTTTCAAAAAATGGTCCCCAAATCTCGTGTCGTGCTCATTTTCAGACTTGCTGGTAGAAAAAAACACCACTTTTTTGCAAAAGTGGTCTCAACATGGGGTGATCTTCTCATATTCAATGTTTTTTAAGAAAAACTCCAAGTTTTCCTTAAAAATGGTCTCAATATCGGGCGCGAGGTCATATCAAGTGTTTTTTTAAGAAAATCTCAGTGTTTTTTTCTTCTAAAAATACCCTGAAGAATCTCATATATAGTGTTTTTTAAAAGAAAAACTTCATGCTTTCGAAAAATTGACTCCTCTCGCGTGACGTGTCAATCCCAAGTTTTTTTTTTCAAAATATGGTCTCCATATCTCGTGTCGTCCTCATTTTCAGACTTGCTGGTAGAAAAAAACTCCACTTTTTTGCAAAAGTGGTCTCAACATGGGGCGATCTTCTCATATTCAATGTTTTTTAAGAAAATCTACAAGTTTTCCTTAAAAATGGTCTCAATATCGGGCGCCAGGTCATATCAAGTGTTATTTTAAGAAAATCTCAGTGTTTTTTTTCTTCTAAAAATACCCTGAATATCGTGTGAGAATCTCATATATAGTGTTTTTTTAAAGAAAAACTTCACGCTTTCGAAAAATTGACTCCTCTCGCGTGAAGTGCCAATCCCAAGTTTTTTTTTCAAAAAATGGTCCCGAAATCTCGTGTCGTGCTCATTTTCAGACTTGCTGGTAGAAAAAAACACCACTTTTTTGCAAAAGTGGTCTCAACATGGGGTGATCTTCTCATATTCAATGTTTTTTAAGAAAAACTCCAAGTTTTCCTTAAAAATGGTCTCAATATCGGGCGCCAGGTCATATCAAGTGTTTTTTTAAGAAAATCTCAGTGTTTTTTTCTTCTAAAAATACCCTGAAGAATCTCATATATAGTGTTTTTTAAAAGAAAAACTTCATGCTTTCGAAAAATTGACTCCTCTCGCGTGACGTGTCAATCCCAAGTTTTTTTTTCAAAATATGGTCTCCATATCTCGTGTCGTCCTCATTTTCAGACTTGTTGTTAGAAACAAACTCCACTTTTTTGCAAAAGTGGTCTCAACATGGGGCGATCTTCTCATATTCAATGTTTTTTAAGAAAATCTACAAGTTTTCCTTAAAAATGGTCTCAATATCGGGCGCCAGGTCATATCAAGTGTTATTTTAAGAAAATCTCAGTGTTTTTTTTCTTCTAAAAATACCCTGAATATCGTGTGAGAATCTCATATATAGTGTTTTTTTAAAGAAAAACTTCACGCTTTCGAAAAATTGACTCCTCTCGCGTGAAGTGTCAATCCCAAGTTTTTTTTTCAAAAAATGGTCCCCAAATCTCGTGTCGTGCTCATTTTCAGACTTGCTGGTAGAAAAAAACACCACTTTTTTGCAAAAGTGGTCTCAACATGGGGTGATCTTCTCATATTCAATGTTTTTTAAGAAAAACTCCAAGTTTTCCTTAAAAATGGTCTCAATATCGGGCGCGAGGTCATATCAAGTGTTTTTTTAAGAAAATCTCAGTGTTTTTTTCTTCTAAAAATACCCTGAAGAATCTCATATATAGTGTTTTTTAAAAGAAAAACTTCATGCTTTCGAAAAATTGACTCCTCTCGCGTGACGTGTCAATCCCAAGTTTTTTTTTCAAAATATGGTCTCCATATCTCGTGTCGTCCTCATTTTCAGACTTGTTGTTAGAAACAAACTCCACTTTTTTGCAAAAGTGGTCTCAACATGGGGCGATCTTCTCATATTCAATGTTTTTTAAGAAAATCTACAAGTTTTCCTTAAAAATGGTCTCAATATCGGGCGCCAGGTCATATCAAGTGTTATTTTAAGAAAATCTCAGTGTTTTTTTTCTTCTAAAAATACCCTGAATATCGTGTGAGAATCTCATATATAGTGTTTTTTTAAAGAAAAACTTCACGCTTTCGAAAAATTGACTCCTCTCGCGTGAAGTGTCAATCCCAAGTTTTTTTTTCAAAAAATGGTCCCCAAATCTCGTGTCGTGCTCATTTTCAGACTTGCTGGTAGAAAAAAACACCACTTTTTTGCAAAAGTGGTCTCAACATGGGGTGATCTTCTCATATTCAATGTTTTTTAAGAAAAACTCCAAGTTTTCCTTAAAAATGGTCTCAATATCGGGCGCGAGGTCATATCAAGTGTTTTTTTAAGAAAATCTCAGTGTTTTTTTCTTCTAAAAATACCCTGAAGAATCTCATATATAGTGTTTTTTAAAAGAAAAACTTCATGCTTTCGAAAAATTGACTCCTCTCGCGTGACGTGTCAATCCCAAGTTTTTTTTTTCAAAATATGGTCTCCATATCTCGTGTCGTCCTCATTTTCAGACTTGTTGTTAGAAACAAACTCCACTTTTTTGCAAAAGTGGTCTCAACATGGGGCGATCTTCTCATATTCAATGTTTTTTAAGAAAATCTCCAAGTTTTCCTTAAAAATGGTCTCAATATCGGGCGCGAGGTCATATCAAGTGTTTTTTTAAGAAAATCTCAGTGTTTTTTTCTTCTAAAAATACCCTGAAGAATCTCATATATAGTGTTTTTTAAAAGAAAAACTTCACGCTTTCGAAAAATTGACTCCTCTCGCGTGAAGTGTCAATCCCAAGTTTTTTTTTCAAAATATGGTCTCCATATCTCGTGTCGTCCTCATTTTCAGACTTGCTGGTAGAAAAAAACTCCACTTTTTTGCAAAAGTGGTCTCAACATGGGGCGATCTTCTCATATTCAATGTTTTTTAAGAAAATCTACAAGTTTTCCTTAAAAATGGTCTCAATATCGGGCGGCAGGTCATATCAAGTGTTTTTTTAAGAAAATCTCAGTTTTTTTTTCTTTTAAAAATACCCTGAATATCGTGTGAGAATCTCATATATAGTGTTTTTTTAAAGAAAAACTTCATGCTTTCGAAAAAGAGAGTCCTGTCGCGTGACGTGTCAATCCCAATTTTTTTTTCAAAATATGGTCTCCATATCTCGTGTCGTCCTCATTTTCAGACTTGTTGTTGCGTCGCGCGCGAAGGAGATATCGTCACCGAAAACTGCGTCGCGCGCGAAGTAGATATCATCACCGAAAACTTTGTCGTGGCCGATCAGGAAATCGTCGGCGAAAACTGCGTCGCGCGCGAAGTAGATATCGACACCGAAAACTGCGTCGCGCGCGAAGGAGATATCGTCACCGAAAACTGCATCGCGGCCGATCATGAAATCTTCACCGAAAACTGCGTCGCGCGCGAAGGAGATATTGTCACTGAAAACTGCGTTGCGGCCGATCATGAAATCGTCACCGAAAATTGCGTGGCGCGCGAAGGAGATATCGTCACCGAAAACTACGTCGCGGCCGATCATGAAATCATCACCGAAAACTGCGTCGCGCGCGAAGGAGATATCGTCACCGAAAACTGCGTCGCCCGCGAAGGAGATATCGTCACCGAAAAGTGCTTCGCGGCCGATCATGAAATCATCACCGAAAACTGCGTCGCGCGCGAAGGAGATATCGTCAACGAAAACGGCGTCGCGGCCGATCAGGAAATCGTAAGCAAAAAACTGCGTCGCGCGCGAAGGATATATCGTCACCGAAAACTGCGTCGCGGCCGATTAGGAAATCGTCTGCTAAAACTGCGTCGCGCGCGAAGGAGATATCGTCACCGAAAACTGCGTCGCGCGCGAAGGAGATATCCTCACCGAAAACTGCGTCGCGGCCGATCAGGAAATCGTAAGCGAAAACTGCGTCGCGCGCGAAGGAGATATCGTCACCGAAAACTGCGTCGCGGCCGATTAGGAAATCGTCTGCGAAAACTGCGTCGCGCGCGAAGTAGATATCGACACAGAAAACTGCGTCGCGCGCGAAGGAGATATCGTCACCAAAAACTGCTTCGCGTGCGAAGGAGATATGGTCACCGAAAACTACGTCGCGGCCAATCAGGAAATCGGCAGCGAAAAACAGCGTCGCGCGCGAAGGAGATATCGTCAGCGAAAACTTCGTCGCGGCCGATCAGGAAATCATCACCAAAAACTGCGTCGCGCGCGAAGGAGATATCGTCAACGAAAACTACGTCGCGGCCCATCAGGAAATCGGCAACGAAAAACAGCGTCGCGCGCGAAGGAGATATCGTCGTCAAAAACTGCGTCGCGGCCGATCAGGAAATCGGCAGCGAAAACAGCGTCGCGCGCGAAGGAGATATCGTCACCGAAAACTGCGTCGCGCCGAAGTAGATATCATCACCGAAAACTTTGTCGCGGCCGATCAGGAAATCGGCAGTGACAACTGCGTCCCGCGCAAAGGAGATATCGTCACCGAAAACTGCATCGCGCGCGAAGGAGATATCGTCATCGAAAACTGCTTGGCGGCCGATCATGAAATCGTCACCGAAAACTGCGTCGCGCGCGAAGGAGATATCGTCAACGAAAACGGCGTCGCGGCCGATCAAGAAATCGTAAGCAAAAACTGCGTCGCGCGTGAAGGAGATATCGTCACCGAAAACTGCGTCGCGCGCGAAGTAGATATTATCACCGAAAACTGCGTCGTGGCCGATCAGGAAATCGGCAGCGAAAACAGCGTCGCGCGCGAAGTAGATATGGACACCGAAAATTGCGTTGCGCGCGAAGGAGATATCGTCACCGAAAACTACGTCGCAGCCGATCATGAAATCATCCCCGAAAACTGCGTCGCGCGCGAAGGAGATATCGTCACCGAAAACTGCGTCGCCCGCGAAGGAGATATCGTCACCGAAAAGTGCTTCGCGGCCGATCATGAAATCATCACCGAAAACTGCGTCGCGCGCGAAGGAGATATCGTCAACGAAAACGGCGTCGCGGCCGATCAGGAAATCGTAAGCAAAAAACTGCGTCGCGCGCGAAGGATATATTGTCACCGAAAACTGCGTCGCGCGCGAAGGAGATATCGTCACCAAAAACTGCTTCGCGTGCGAAGGAGATATGGTCACCGAAAACTACGTCGCGGCCAATCAGGAAATCGGCAGCGAAAAACAGCGTCGCGCGCGAAGGAGATATCGTCAGCGAAAACTTCGTCGCGGCCGATCAGGAAATCATCACCAAAAACTGCGTCGCGCGCGAAGGAGATATCGTTAACGAAAACTACGTCGCGGCCCATCAGGAAATCGGCAGCGAAAAACAGCGTCGCGCGCGAAGGAGATATCGTCGTCGAAAACTGCGTCGCGGCCGATCAGGAAATCGGCAGCGAAAACAGCGTCGCGCGCGAAGGAGATATCGTCACCGAAAACTGCGTCGCGCGCGAAGTAGATATCATCACCGAAAACTTTGTCGCGGCCGATCAGAAAATCGACAGTGACAACTGCGTCCCGCGCGAAGGAGATATCGTCACCGAAAAATGCGTCGCGCGCGAAGGAGATATCGTAAGCGAAAACTGCATCGCCCGCGAAGGAGATATGGTCACCGAAAACTGCGTCGCGCGCGAAGGAGATATCGTCACCGAAAACTGCTTCGCGCGCGAAGGAGATATCTTCACCGAAAACTGCGTCGCGGCCGATCATGAAATCATCACCGAAAACTGCGTTGCGCGCGAAGGAGATATCGTCAACGAAAACGGCGTCGCGGCCGATCAGAAAATCGTAAGCAAAAACTGCGTCGCGCACGAAGGAGATATCGTCACCAAAAACTGCGTCGCGCGCGAAGTAGATATCATCACCGAAAACTTTGTTGCGGCCGATCAGGAAATCGGCAGCAACAACTGCGTCGAGTCAGGATCAACTGTCCGAAAATCCAAGGCTAACACCCCCTCCAAAAACCAAGTTCAATCATGTTTGGGGGAAAAGTCTACTACCCATAAAATTGAAGTCTAATACCAACTAAAAAGGTCTTGTATATGAACAAGGTTAGAAATCTAAGGCTAATACTCATTTAAATGGGGTTGTCGAGTCAGGAACAACTGTCCGAAAATCCAAGGCTAACACCCCTCCAAAAACCAAGTTCAATCATGTTTGGGGGAAAAGTCTATTACCCATAAAATTGAAGTCTAATATGAACTAAAAGGGCTTGGATATGAACAAGGTTATAAATGTAAGGCTAATACTCATTTAAATGGGGCTCGTCGAGTGAGGATCAATTTGTCCGAAAATCCAAGGTTAACACCCCCTCCAAAAACCAAGTTCAATCATGCTTGGGGGAAAACTCTATTACCCATAAAATTGAAGTCTAATACGAACTAAAAGGGCTTGGATATGAACAAGGTTATAAATCTAAGGCTAATAATCATTTAAATGGGGCTCGTCGAGTTAGGATCAATTTGTCTAAAAATCCAAGGGTAACACCCCCTTCAAAAACCAAGTTCAATCATGCTTGGGGGAAAACTCTATTACCCATAAAATTGAAGTCTAATACGAACTTAAAGGGCTTGGATATGAACAAGGTTATAAATCTAAGGCTAATAGTCATTTAAATGAGGCTCGTCGAGTCAGGATAAACTGTCAGAAAATCCAAGGCTAACACCCCCTCCAAAAACCAAGTTCAATCATGCTTGGGGGAAAAGTCTACTACCCATAAAATTGAAGTCTAATACCAACTAAAAAGGTCTTGTATATGAACAAGGTTAGAAATCTAAGGCTAATACTCATTTAAATGGGGTTGTCGAGTCAGGATCAATTGTCCAAAAATCCAAGGCTAACACCCCTCCAAAAACCAAGTTCAATCATGCTTGGGAGAAAAGTCTATTACCCATAAAATTGAAGTCTAATACCAACTAAAAAGGTCTTGTATATGAACAAGGTTAGAAATCTAAGGCTAATACTCATTTAAATGGGGCTCGTCGAGTCAGGATCAATTTGTCCGAAAATCCAAGGCTCACACCCCCTCCAAAAACCAAGTTCAATCATGCTTGGGGAAAAAGTCTATTACCCATTAAATTGAAGTCTAATACCAACTAAAAGGGCTTGGATATGAACAAGGTTAGAATTCTAAGGCTAATACTCATTTAAATGGGTCTCGTCGAGTCAGGATCAATTTGTCCGAAAATCCAAGGCTAACATCCCCTCCAAAAACAAAGTTCAATCATGTTTGGGGGAAAAGTCTATTACCCATAAAATTGAAGTCTAATATGAACTAAAAGGGCTTGGATATGAACAAGGTTATAAATGTAAGGCTAATACTCATTTAAATGGGTCTCGTCGAGTCAGGATTAATTTGTCCGAAAATCCAAGGCTAACATCCCCTCCAAAAACAAAGTTCAATCATGTTTGGGGGAAAAGTCTATTACCCATAAAATTGAAGTCTAATATGAACTAAAAGGGCTTGGATATGAACAAGGTTATAAATGTAAGGCTAATACTCATTTAAATGGGGCTCGTCGAGTGAGGATCAATTTGTCCGAAAATCCAAGGTTAACACCCCCTCCAAAAACCAAGTTCAATCATGCTTGGGGGAAAACTCTATTACCCATAAAATTGAAGTCTAATACGAACTAAAAGGGCTTGGATATGAACAAGGTTATAAATCTAAGGCTAATACTCATTTAAATGGGGCTCGTCGAGTTAGGATCAATTTGTCTGAAAATCCAAGGGTAACACCCCCTTCAAAAACCAAGTTCAATCATGCTTGGGGGAAAACTCTATTACCCATAAAATTGAAGTCTAGACGAACTAAAAAGGGCTTGGATATGAACAAGGTTATAAATCTAAGGCTAATACTCATTTAAATGGGGCTCGTCGAGTCAGGATAAACTGTCCGAAAATCCAAGGCTAACACCCCCTCCAAAAACCAAGTTCAATCATGCTTGGGGGAAAAGTCTATTACCTATAAAATTGAAGTCTAATACGAACTAAAAGGGCTTGGATATGAACAAGGTTATAAATTATAAGGCTAATACTCATTTAAATGGGGCTCGTCGAGTCAGGATCAATTTGTCCGAAAATCCAAGGCTAACACCCCCTCCAAAAACAAAGTTCAATCATGCCTGGGGGAAACGTCTATTGCCCATAAAATTGAAGTCTAATACAAACTAAAAAGGTCTTGGATATGAACAAGGTTAGAAATCTAAGGCTAATACTCATTTAAATGGGGCTCGTCGAGTCAGGATCAAATTTGTCCGAAAATCCAACGCTAACACCCCCTCCAAAAACCAAGTTCAATCATGCTTGGGGAAAAAGTCTATTACCCATTAAATTGAAGTCTAATACCAACTAAAAGGGCTTGGATATGAACAAGGTTAGAAATCTAAGGCTAATACTCATTTAAATGGGTCTCGTCGAGTCAGGATCAATTTGTCCGAAAATCCAAGGCTAACATCCCCTCCAAAAACCAAGTTCAATCATGTTTGGGGGAAAAGTCTATTACCCATAAAATTGAAGTCTAATATGAACTAAAAGGGCTTGGATATGAACAAGGTTATAAATGTAAGGCTAATACTCATTTAAATGGGGCTCGTCGAGTGAGTATCAATTTTTCCGAAAATCCAAGGTTAACACCCCCTCCAAAAACCAAGTTCAATCATGCTTGGGGGAAAACTCTATTACCCATAAAATTGAAGTCTAATACGAACTAAAAGGGCTTGGATATGAACAAGGTTATAAATCTAAGGCTAATACTCATTTAAATGGGGCTCGTCGAGTAAGGATCAATTTGCCCGAAAATCCAAGGCTAACACCCCTTCAAAAAACCAAGTTCAATCATGTTTGGGGGAAAAGTCTACTACCCATAAAATTGAAGTCTAATACCAACTAAAAAGCGCTTGGATATGAATAAGGTTAGAAATCTAAGGCTAATACTCATTTAAATGGGGCTCGTCTAGTCAGGATAAACTGTCCGAAAATCCAAGGCTAACACCCCCTCCAAAAACCAAGTTCAATCATGCTTGGGAGAAAAGTCTATTGCCCATAAAATTGAAGTCTAATACCAACTAAAAAGGTCTTGTATATGAACAAGGTTATAAATCTAAGGCTAATACTCATTTAAATGGGGCTCGTCGAGTTAGGATCAATTTGTCTAAAAATCCAAGGGTAACACCCCCTTCAAAAACCAAGTTCAATCATGCTTGGGGGAAAACTCTATTACCCATAAAATTGAAGTCTAATACGAACTAAAAGGGCTTGGATATGAACAAGGTTATAAATCTAAGGCTAATAGTCATTTAAATAAGGCTCGTCGAGTCAGGATAAACTGTCAGAAAATCCAAGGCTAACACCCCCTCCAAAAACCAAGTTCAATCATGCTTGGGGGAAAAGTCTACTACCCATAAAATTGAAGTCTAATACCAACTAAAAAGGTCTTGTATATGAACAAGGTTAGAAATCTAAGGCTAATACTCATTTAAATGGGGTTGTCGAGTCAGGATCAATTGTCCAAAAATCCAAGGCTAACACCCCTCCAAAAACCAAGTTCAATCATGCTTGGGAGAAAAGTCTATTACCCATAAAATTGAAGTCTAATACCAACTAAAAAGGTCTTGTATATGAACAAGGTTAGAAATCTAAGGCTAATACTCATTTAAATGGGGCTCGTCGAGTCAGGATCAATTTGTCCGAAAATCCAAGGCTCACACCCCCTCCAAAAACCAAGTTCAATCATGCTTGGGGAAAAAGTCTATTACCCATTAAATTGAAGTCTAATACCAACTAAAAGGGCTTGGATATGAACAAGGTTAGAATTCTAAGGCTAATACTCATTTAAATGGGTCTCGTCGAGTCAGGATTAATTTGTCCGAAAATCCAAGGCTAACATCCCCTCCAAAAACAAAGTTCAATCATGTTTGGGGGAAAAGTCTATTACCCATAAAATTGAAGTCTAATATGAACTAAAAGGGCTTGGATATGAACAAGGTTATAAATGTAAGGCTAATACTCATTTAAATGGGGCTCGTCGAGTGAGGATCAATTTGTCCGAAAATCCAAGGTTAACACCCCCTCCAAAAACCAAGTTCAATCATGCTTGGGGGAAAACTCTATTACCCATAAAATTGAAGTCTAATACGAACTAAAAGGGCTTGGATATGAACAAGGTTATAAATCTAAGGCTAATACTCATTTAAATGGGGCTCGTCGAGTTAGGATCAATTTGTCTGAAAATCCAAGGGTAACACCCCCTTCAAAAACCAAGTTCAATCATGCTTGGGGGAAAACTCTATTACCCATAAAATTGAAGTCTAGACGAACTAAAAAGGGCTTGGATATGAACAAGGTTATAAATCTAAGGCTAATACTCATTTAAATGGGGCTCGTCGAGTCAGGATAAACTGTCCGAAAATCCAAGGCTAACACCCCCTCCAAAAACCAAGTTCAATCATGCTTGGGGGAAAAGTCTATTACCTATAAAATTGAAGTCTAATACGAACTAAAAGGGCTTGGATATGAACAAGGTTATAAATTATAAGGCTAATACTCATTTAAATGGGGCTCGTCGAGTCAGGATCAATTTGTCCGAAAATCCAAGGCTAACACCCCCTCCAAAAACAAAGTTCAATCATGCCTGGGGGAAACGTCTATTGCCCATAAAATTGAAGTCTAATACAAACTAAAAAGGTCTTGGATATGAACAAGGTTAGAAATCTAAGGCTAATACTCATTTAAATGGGGCTCGTCGAGTCAGGATCAAATTTGTCCGAAAATCCAACGCTAACACCCCCTCCAAAAACCAAGTTCAATCATGCTTGGGGAAAAAGTCTATTACCCATTAAATTGAAGTCTAATACCAACTAAAAGGGCTTGGATATGAACAAGGTTAGAAATCTAAGGCTAATACTCATTTAAATGGGTCTCGTCGAGTCAGGATCAATTTGTCCGAAAATCCAAGGCTAACATCCCCTCCAAAAACCAAGTTCAATCATGTTTGGGGGAAAAGTCTATTACCCATAAAATTGAAGTCTAATATGAACTAAAAGGGCTTGGATATGAACAAGGTTATAAATGTAAGGCTAATACTCATTTAAATGGGGCTCGTCGAGTGAGTATCAATTTTTCCGAAAATCCAAGGTTAACACCCCCTCCAAAAACCAAGTTCAATCATGCTTGGGGGAAAACTCTATTACCCATAAAATTGAAGTCTAATACGAACTAAAAGGGCTTGGATATGAACAAGGTTATAAATCTAAGGCTAATACTCATTTAAATGGGGCTCGTCGAGTAAGGATCAATTTGCCCGAAAATCCAAGGCTAACACCCCTTCAAAAAACCAAGTTCAATCATGTTTGGGGGAAAAGTCTACTACCCATAAAATTGAAGTCTAATACCAACTAAAAAGCGCTTGGATATGAATAAGGTTAGAAATCTAAGGCTAATACTCATTTAAATGGGGCTCGTCTAGTCAGGATAAACTGTCCGAAAATCCAAGGCTAACACCCCCTCCAAAAACCAAGTTCAATCATGCTTGGGAGAAAAGTCTATTGCCCATAAAATTGAAGTCTAATACCAACTAAAAAGGTCTTGTATATGAACAAGGTTAGAAATCTAAGGCTAATACTCATTTAAATGGGGCTCGTCGAGTCAGGATCAATTTGTCCGAAAATCCAAGGCTAACACCCCCTCCAAAAACCAAGTTCAATCATGTTTGGGGGAAAAGTCTATTACCCATAAAATTGAAGTCTAATACGAACTAAAAGGGCTTGGATATGAACAAGGTTATAAATCTAAGGCTAATACTCATTTAAATGGGGCTCGTCGAGTCAGGATCAAATTTGTCCGAAAATCCAACGCTAACACCCCCTCCAAAAACCAAGTTCAATCATGCTTGGGGAAAAAGTCTATTACCCATTAAATTGAAGTCTAATACCAACTAAAAGGGCTTGGATATGAACAAGGTTAGAAATCTAAGGCTAATACTCATTTAAATGGGTTTTGTCGAGTCAGGATCAATTTGTCCGAAAATCCAAGGTTAACATCCCCTCCAAAAACCAAGTTCAATCATGTTTGGGGGAAAAGTCTATTAACCATAAAATTGAAGTCTAATATGAACTAAAAGGGCTTGGATATGAACAAGGTTATAAATGTAAGGCTAATACTCATTTAAATGGGGCTCGTCGAGTCAGGATCAATTTGTCCGAAAATCCAAGGCTAACACCCCCTCCAAAAACCAAGTTCAATCATGCTTGGGGAAAAAGTCTATTACCCATTAAATTGAAGTCTAATACCAACTAAAAAGGTCTTGTATATGAACAAGGTTAGAAATCTAAGGCTAATACTGATTTAAATGGGGCTCGTCGAGTCAGGATCAACTGTCCGAAAATCCAAGGCTAACACCCCCTCCAAAAACCAAGTTCAATCATGCTTGGGGGAAAACTCTATTACCCATAAAATTGAAGTCTAATACGAACTAAAAGGGCTTGGATATGAACAAGGTTATAAATCTAAGGCTAATACTCATTTAAATGGGGCTCGTCGAGTTAGGATCAATTTGTCTGAAAATCCAAGGGTAACACCCCCTTCAAAAACCAAGTTCAATCATGCTTGGGGGAAAACTCTATTACCCATAAAATTGAAGTCTAGACGAACTAAAAAGGGCTTGGATATGAACAAGGTTATAAATCTAAGGCTAATACTCATTTAAATGGGGCTCGTCGAGTCAGGATAAACTGTCCGAAAATCCAAGGCTAACACCCCCTCCAAAAACCAAGTTCAATCATGCTTGGGGGAAAAGTCTATTACCTATAAAATTGAAGTCTAATACGAACTAAAAGGGCTTGGATATGAACAAGGTTATAAATTATAAGGCTAATACTCATTTAAATGGGGCTCGTCGAGTCAGGATCAATTTGTCCGAAAATCCAAGGCTAACACCCCCTCCAAAAACAAAGTTCAATCATGCCTGGGGGAAACGTCTATTGCCCATAAAATTGAAGTCTAATACAAACTAAAAAGGTCTTGGATATGAACAAGGTTAGAAATCTAAGGCTAATACTCATTTAAATGGGGCTCGTCGAGTCAGGATCAAATTTGTCCGAAAATCCAACGCTAACACCCCCTCCAAAAACCAAGTTCAATCATGCTTGGGGAAAAAGTCTATTACCCATTAAATTGAAGTCTAATACCAACTAAAAGGGCTTGGATATGAACAAGGTTAGAAATCTAAGGCTAATACTCATTTAAATGGGTCTCGTCGAGTCAGGATCAATTTGTCCGAAAATCCAAGGCTAACATCCCCTCCAAAAACCAAGTTCAATCATGTTTGGGGGAAAAGTCTATTACCCATAAAATTGAAGTCTAATATGAACTAAAAGGGCTTGGATATGAACAAGGTTATAAATGTAAGGCTAATACTCATTTAAATGGGGCTCGTCGAGTGAGGATCAATTTTTCCGAAAATCCAAGGTTAACACCCCCTCCAAAAACCAAGTTCAATCATGCTTGGGGGAAAACTCTATTACCCATAAAATTGAAGTCTAATACGAACTAAAAGGGCTTGGATATGAACAAGGTTATAAATCTAAGGCTAATACTCATTTAAATGGGGCTCGTCGAGTAAGGATCAATTTGCCCGAAAATCCAAGGCTAACACCCCTTCAAAAAACCAAGTTCAATCATGTTTGGGGGAAAAGTCTACTACCCATAAAATTGAAGTCTAATACCAACTAAAAAGCGCTTGGATATGAATAAGGTTAGAAATCTAAGGCTAATACTCATTTAAATGGGGCTCGTCTAGTCAGGATAAACTGTCCGAAAATCCAAGGCTAACACCCCCTCCAAAAACCAAGTTCAATCATGCTTGGGAGAAAAGTCTATTGCCCATAAAATTGAAGTCTAATACCAACTAAAAAGGTCTTGTATATGAACAAGGTTAGAAATCTAAGGCTAATACTCATTTAAATGGGGCTCGTCGAGTCAGGATCAATTTGTCCGAAAATCCAAGGCTAACACCCCCTCCAAAAACCAAGTTCAATCATGTTTGGGGGAAAAGTCTATTACCCATAAAATTGAAGTCTAATACGAACTAAAAGGGCTTGGATATGAACAAGGTTATAAATCTAAGGCTAATACTCATTTAAATGGGGCTCGTCGAGTCAGGATCAAATTTGTCCGAAAATCCAACGCTAACACCCCCTCCAAAAACCAAGTTCAATCATGCTTGGGGAAAAAGTCTATTACCCATTAAATTGAAGTCTAATACCAACTAAAAGGGCTTGGATATGAACAAGGTTAGAAATCTAAGGCTAATACTCATTTAAATGGGTTTTGTCGAGTCAGGATCAATTTGTCCGAAAATCCAAGGTTAACATCCCCTCCAAAAACCAAGTTCAATCATGTTTGGGGGAAAAGTCTATTAACCATAAAATTGAAGTCTAATATGAACTAAAAGGGCTTGGATATGAACAAGGTTATAAATGTAAGGCTAATACTCATTTAAATGGGGCTCGTCGAGTGAGGATCAATTTTTCCGAAAATCCAAGGTTAACACCCCCTCCAAAAACCAAGTTCAATCATGCTTGGGGGAAAACTCTATTACCCATAAAATTGAAGTCTAATACGAACTAAAAGGGCTTGGATATGAACAAGGTTATAAATCTAAGGCTAATACTCATTTAAATGGGGCTCGTCGAGTCAGGATCAATTTGCCCGAAAATCCAAGGCTAACACCCCTTCAAAAAACCAAGTTCAATCATGTTTGGGGGAAAAGTCTACTACCCATAAAATTGAAGTCTAATACCAACTAAAAAGCGCTTGGATATGAATAAGGTTAGAAATCTAAGGCTAATACTCATTTAAATGGGGCTCATCTAGTCAGGATAAACTGTCCGAAAATCCAAGGCTAACACCCCCTCCAAAAACCAAGTTCAATCATGCTTGGGAGAAAAGTCTATTGCCCATAAAATTGAAGTCTAATACCAACTAAAAAGGTCTTGTATATGAACAAGGTTAGAAATCTAAGGCTAATACTCATTTAAATGGGGCTCGTCGAGTCAGGATCAATTTGTCCGAAAATCCAAGGCTAACACCCCCTCCAAAAACCAAGTTCAATCATGTTTGGGGGAAAAGTCTATTACCCATAAAATTGAAGTCTAATACGAACTAAAAGGGCTTGGATATGAACAAGGTTATAAATCTAAGGCTAATACTCATTTAAATGGGGCTCGTCGAGTCAGGATCAATTTGTCCGAAAATCCAAGGCTAACACCCCCTCCAAAAATCAAGTTCAATCATGCTTGGGGGAAAAGTCTATTACCTATAAAATTGAAGTCTAATACTAACTAAAAAGGGCTTGGATACGAATAAGGTTATAAATCTAAGGCTAATACTCATTTAAATGGGGCTCGTCGAGTCAGGATCAATTTGTTCGAAAATCCAAGGCTAACACCCCCTCCAAAAATAAAGTTCAATCATGCTTGGGGGAAAAGTCTATTACCTATAAAATTGAAGTGTAATACTAACTAAAAAGGGCTTGGATACGAACAAGGTTATAAATCTAAAGCTAATACTCATTTAAATGGGGTTCGTCGAGTCAGGATCAATTTATCCGAAAATCCAAGGCTAACACCCCTTCAAAAAACCAAGTTCAATCATGTTTGGGGGAAAAGTCTACTACCCATAAAATTGAAGTCTAATACCAACTAAAAAGCGCTTGGATATGAACAAGGTTAGAAATCTAATGCTAATACTCATTTAAATAGGGCTCGTCGAGTCAGGATCAATTTGTCCGAAAATCCAACGCTAACACCCCCTCCAAAAACCAAGTTCAATCATGCTAGGGGGAAAAGTCTATTACCTATAAAATTGAAGTCTAATACGAACTAAAAAGGGCATGGATATGAACAAGGTTATAAATCTAAAGCTAATACTCATTTAAATGGGGCTCGTCGAGTCAGGATCAATTTGTCTGAAAATCCAAGGCTAACACCCCTTCGAAAAACCAAGTTCAATCATGTTTGGGGGAAAAGTCTACTACCCATAAAATTGTAGTCTAATACCAACTAAAAAGCGCTTGGATATGAACAAGGTTAGAAATCTAAGGCTAATACTCATTTAAATGGGGCTAGTCGAGTCAGGATCAACTGTCCGAAAATCCAAGGCTAACACCCCTTCCAAAAACCAAGTTCAATCATGTTTGGGGGAAAAGTCTACTACCCATAAAATTGAAGTCTAATACCAACTAAAAAGGTCTTGTATATGAACAAGGTTAGAAATCTAAGGCTAATACTCATTTAAATGGGGTTGTCGAGTCAGGAACAACAGTCCGAAAATCCAAGGCTAACACCCCTCCAAAAACCAAGTTCAATCACGTTTGGGGGAAAAGTCTATTACCCATAAAATTGAAGTCTAATATGAACTAAAAGGGCTTGGATATGAACAAGGTTATAAATGTAAGGCTAATACTCATTTAAATGGGGCTCGTCGAGTGAGGATCAATTTGTCCGAAAATCCAAGGTTAACACCCCCTCCAAAAACCAAGTTCAATCATGCTTGGGGGAAAACTCTATTACCCATAAAATTGAAGTCTAATACGAACTAAAAGGGCTTGGATATGAACAAGGTTATAAATCTAAGGCTAATACTCATTTAAATGGGGCTCGTCGAGTTAGGATCAATTTGTCTGAAAATCCAAGGGTAACACCCCCTTCAAAAACCAAGTTCAATCATGCTTGGGGGAAAACTCTATTACCCATAAAATTGAAGTCTAGACGAACTAAAAAGGGCTTGGATATGAACAAGGTTATAAATCTAAGGCTAATACTCATTTAAATGGGGCTCGTCGAGTCAGGATAAACTGTCCGAAAATCCAAGGCTAACACCCCCTCCAAAAACCAAGTTCAATCATGCTTGGGGGAAAAGTCTATTACCTATAAAATTGAAGTCTAATACGAACTAAAAGGGCTTGGATATGAACAAGGTTATAAATTATAAGGCTAATACTCATTTAAATGGGGCTCGTCGAGTCAGGATCAATTTGTCCGAAAATCCAAGGCTAACACCCCCTCCAAAAACAAAGTTCAATCATGCCTGGGGGAAACGTCTATTGCCCATAAAATTGAAGTCTAATACAAACTAAAAAGGTCTTGGATATGAACAAGGTTAGAAATCTAAGGCTAATACTCATTTAAATGGGGCTCGTCGAGTCAGGATCAAATTTGTCCGAAAATCCAACGCTAACACCCCCTCCAAAAACCAAGTTCAATCATGCTTGGGGAAAAAGTCTATTACCCATTAAATTGAAGTCTAATACCAACTAAAAGGGCTTGGATATGAACAAGGTTAGAAATCTAAGGCTAATACTCATTTAAATGGGTCTCGTCGAGTCAGGATCAATTTGTCCGAAAATCCAAGGCTAACATCCCCTCCAAAAACCAAGTTCAATCATGTTTGGGGGAAAAGTCTATTACCCATAAAATTGAAGTCTAATATGAACTAAAAGGGCTTGGATATGAACAAGGTTATAAATGTAAGGCTAATACTCATTTAAATGGGGCTCGTCGAGTGAGGATCAATTTTTCCGAAAATCCAAGGTTAACACCCCCTCCAAAAACCAAGTTCAATCATGCTTGGGGGAAAACTCTATTACCCATAAAATTGAAGTCTAATACGAACTAAAAGGGCTTGGATATGAACAAGGTTATAAATCTAAGGCTAATACTCATTTAAATGGGGCTCGTCGAGTTAGGATCAATTTGTCTGAAAATCCAAGGGTAACACCCCCTTCAAAAACCAAGTTCAATCATGCTTGGGGGAAAACTCTATTACCCATAAAATTGAAGTCTAGACGAACTAAAAGGGCTTGGATATGAAAAAGGTTATAAATCTAAGGCTAATACTCATTTAAATGGGGCTCGTCGAGTCAGGATAAACTATCCGAAAATCCAAGGCTAACACCCCCTCCAAAAACCAAGTTCAATCATGCTTGGGGAAAAGTCTATTACCTATAAAATTGAAGTCTAATACGAACTAAAAGGGCTTGGATATGAACAAGGTTATAAATATAAGGCTAATACTCATTTAAATGGGGCTCGTCGAGTCAGGATCAATTTGTCCGAAAATCCAAGGCTAACACCCCCTCCAAAAACAAAGTTCAATCATGCCTGGGGGAAACGTCTATTGCCCATAAAATTGAAGTCTAATACAAACTAAAAAGGTCTTGGATATGAACAAGGTTAGAAATCTAAGGCTAATACTCATTTAAATGGGGCTCGTCGAGTCAGGATCAATTTGTCCGAAAATCCAAGGCTAACACCCCCTCCAAAAACCAAGTTCAATCATGAATGGGGGAAAAGTCTATTACCCATTAAATTGAAGTCTAATACCAACTAAAAGGGCTTGGATATGAACAAGGTTAGAAATCTAAGGCTAATACTCATTTAAATGGGTCTCGTCGAGTCAGGATCAATTTGTCCAAAAATCCAAGGCTAACATCCCCTCCAAAAACCAAGTTCAATCATGCTTGGGGGAAAAGTCTATTACCTATAAAATTGAAGTCTAATACTAACTAAAAAGGGCTTGGATACGAACAAGGTTATAAATCTAAAGCTAATACTCATTTAAATGGGGCTCGTCGAGTATGGATCAATTTGTCCGAAAATCCAAGGCTAACACCCCTCCAAAAACCAAGTTCAATCATGCTTGGGAGAAATTCTATTACCCATAAAATTGAAGTCTAATACCAACTAAAAAGCTCTTGTATATGAACAAGGTTAGAAATCTAAGACTAATACTCATTTAAATGGGGCTCGTCGAGCCAGGATCAATTTGTCCGAAAATCCAACGCTAACACCCCCTCCAAAAACCAAGTTCAATCATGCTTGGGGAAAAAGTCTATTACCCATTAAATTGAAGTCTAATACCAACTAAAAAGGGCTTGGATATGAACAAGGTTAGAAATCTAAGGCTA
>CAWVQO010000480.1:0-174903 GCA_963932275.1 Andrena praecox
GAATATATATATATAAATAAATACATTGCTCATTTATTCAATTATTACTCCTCACATTCCAATATAAATAATATTAATAAAAAGAATTAAAAATATATATACATATAATTTACACTTTAATACATTTATTCATTCAAACATACAAACATACTACGCAGCGGAATTCTCGCAGGGCTCGTCGGACTCAAGCTCGAGGAGCTCGTGAGTGTCGAGTTCGGGGATACGATAATGTCCCCACGGAAGGGTGGTCACCCGATCCGCCAGAATACAACGTTTATCGTCGAATGGGCTGAGAGCGTTCTTTTCCTCGCTCACCGAATACACCACGTGCAGCCTAGATCTTATATTATTCTGGCGAACCGCTTTCTCGGTGAGATTGCGAAGACAACGAATGTAATCGTCGAATTGTACATCATTCGCGACCACGTGTCTCCGCACACCCTTCACTTTTTTAACCTCGCACGTAGCCCTCGCTGCAGCGTTAAAAGTCCTAGTCGCATACATTTTAGACCGCAATCCGACGAACTCGGTCATCAAGGCTCCGTTATTCTCATCTTTCATGAGTCCCGGAACCTTTTTATTTACGCGAGGCATACCATACGGATTGTCCACCGCGTAATCACTCGTGTCGAATCGGTCGACGTCACACTTAATTCTTTCATACGCATCCTCGCATTCCACGCTATATATCAAACTGTCGGTATCGGTGTACAGAACCTTACACCGATCACCGAACCTCGCACGCATATATGAATAATGAAATTCATACAAACATTCCTTAGAAATATCAAGCACACTCATACCCACATATATCGGCTTATCGAATTTAACTTTTAATTTACGCATCTCGATCGCCACTAACTGCTCGGAGAAGATCGTCCGACTATGAAAGTTTGGTTTCGCGATCAGCGTTTCCGCGCCGTAACGACCGTCCCACTTAGTCACTAGTCGCACGTCTACGCGATTCCGCACGTTCTCCATTGTCTTACCGTACACCGCGTTATTCATTAATTTAAATAAAGTCTTTTGAAATTCACTCGTGGCTCGCGTCCTCAAATCAGTGTTCAATTGAATGTACTCGCGCAACCAATGCGACTGATCGAACCGCAACACCCGATGAATTCGCGTCACGCGTAAACCGTGGCGCACGCACTGTTTCAGGTAGCGATAGTGAATTACGTATCGCTCCTTATCGTCGAGCGTGGCAAGCAGCTTGGTCTGTTTCCCTTCTGGCGCGTGCTCGCGTACAGGGCAGAATGGCAGGTCGGCGTGTGCGTCGTGAATCTCCTTGGGATACTCGATGTCCACCTCCAACAGGTATCCCTCGGGTCCATCGTCGTCGGGCATGGATGATACGTCGAGCGCGGCGACCGTCGCATCGTCCAACCATTCAAACCCTCCGTACGGCATAGCCTGCGACATCGCCCATCCGTACAAGTTGTTGACGTCGAAGTACATCAGGTACGTCGACGGCTTCGACTCGTCGTACATCGCTGCCGGCATGTACTTGTTATTGGCACGCGCGTACCTGTGCGAGCACTGACTCAGACCACCGCGTATGCCACGCTCCACGAACAGTAGCATGTCCACGTCCGTCAAAAGCTCTAATTTAATACCGGTGTACTTGAGCATCGCGTCCCACGTAAAACTCGGCAACGTAAAATAATGCGCGGGATCCAGATTGTAACTCGCGATACAGTCGGTGCGGAAACTCTCGAATACGTCGGCGAGTAACAGCACATCTGTTTTCAAGTATAAATCACTGTACTCGCCTAATGTCTGTACGCGAAAAGCATTCCACACGTTCACGGCGTGCGCGTAATCAGGCTCCGACGCGGCGGTATCGTTCAACCGATTATAAAATTCTTCGCGGGACGGTAAACGCGTATCGTTAAGTTTGGCGTATGACGATACATAGTCGTACGGGAAGACGCCCTTCCTGGTCAGGAGATTGAACTGATCGTCCGACAGAGATTGAAACTCGCCTCGTAGAATCGCGAGTCGTTCTTTGCCAAGGTCCGAAGCGAGTTTCTCCAGACTAGCGGCTAAGAACTTCAGCGAATCTACGAATCGAAACTTCAACCCCCTCTTCCAATCGTTGTTCTCGGCGTCGATTCCCTTGACGTGTTTCGTGAACGATATATATCGTTCCTTCGTTACCGGCAGCAGGTCGATCTGCCCCTCGAACGCGGACGCCAACTCCTTAATTACAAAATGCGCGTCGTAGCCTGATAAATTGTGAAATACTACGGGGATCGTGTACGATCTTTGAAATTGTAAGTTACACGATACGTGGGCCGCGCCTCGATATTCACCCGTCGAGTGGCAATGGTCGCGCACTTTTTTGTCCGTATCGACGAATGTTTTTCCGCACACGTGGCACGCGCTCGCGTCATTAAAACTTCGCCACTGTTGTCTCGTCAGCGGGATCATTGGTTTCGCGTTCCGCAACCACGAATACGCAGTGTTCGCAAAGTCTCGAAGTTCCCGCACGAACCATTTCACGCACTCGGAGTCGTGACGATACGCGCGATAACGGCACAGAGACGCGTCGGTGGAACAATGAATGTAATATCCAACGCTGTACGCTCTGTGCTGCTGGTACGTGTACGTACGACTCCGCTCCGCAGGCTCGACGTCCTCCAGCATGCATTCAAAGTCCGCGTACACGACGAATGGTGCTCGTTCCTTGTTCTTGAAGTTTTTGAACTGCAACCATTTGTCGGCGGCGGACGGCAATTCGACGGCACATTCGTTTATGCGTTGGCAGTCCACGGTGTGCCTGGTCAATTGCTCGGACGAATAGAAGAAGATGAGACATCTGCAATGATAATAGCTTTAATAATAACCATAAGAATAAATAATATATCGATCGAAATATTTTTACGTACCTCTCGCAAACGAAAACTTTATGTCCATGGGTGCTGAGTTGCTGCGATACGAGCCTCGACATACTTCGAATGCACGCGAAATGATGCTGATTGGGGAATTTGAAATCCTGCACCAGTAGCAGGTTCGCGTGTCTCTCGCGCTTGTCTTCGGTCAAACGCAGAGGCATGCAGCTTTCGTCGGTCCAGGTGTACACGTTCACCGACACGTTATTTAACCTCTCGAACTTCTTAAGCTGATTTAGCGTTACTGGAAGAGTCATATCGTCCGTACAAAGTACCGTCGAGTGATGAGGGTACGAAATGACCCTACTCACATTCGTAGCAGCAGGGTGTAAACTAGCGACGACTGACCACAAGAAGCACGCATTGTCTCTATTTTGTACATTAACCACGGCCTTTTTAACAATGACCTCGAATGGAAGTGGCACGAAGCAACCAGCGCGAAGTGGATTATGCTTATTCATATTCACTAGAATATTTAGCACAGCCCTTAGGGTCCATCCACTGTCGCGATCTTGAAACTCCTCGATAGCCACTAACGTGGGAGCGACCACGTGCTTCGAATACCACTCGCGCACGTTCGATGTCCTGAACAGTACACGATTTCGCGTACCGAAACTTTTCATGTCCATATTATCATTTAACATAAACTCCGCGTTCAGTATTGTATTCACGGACACACTAGAATGTTCTCTGATAGAGTCTGTCACGCGCGATAGTATCATTCGTCGAGCACCCTCTAAAAATCGACGTGGATCGACGTGTCCCACGTTGATTACCGCGCCAGTCGAAATACGGCCTATAAACGCTGATTCCACGTCTTCCCATACGACTTTGGGCGCCGTCGATCGACCCGAAACCCCGAGTCCTACTCGCGAAAACCGACCCCGAACAATCGCGCGTAATGTTTTTATTCGCGCGATCAGCGACACCAGGCGTTGTTTCGCGGCCACGGCCACTCCTCCGCTGCACTGGTACTCGACGATTAGCTGCAGGCACGTGTCGCACTGCTCCTCCCAGTCTCGGAATTCCGCAACATAGCGTAAAAGCTCGGACATCCGGGACAAAACCCTGTACGTGTCCATGAACACTTCCATGTTCACTTATTCACGATGAGATCACTTCCTCACAAATAGTTTTTGTCTACCAGACACGCACGAATAGTCGCGATTGTGTGATACGACTCTTCCAGGTGATGCAGTCCGTGTCCGGATATCGGAAACCCAACGGCAAAATGACGCGCTTCGAGTGTAGTCGCACAATCGGGGTCGGGTGTTCATTCAAAAATGTTGCTAATTCACGACACAAAAACGAGTCCACGGTAATAGACAATGTTCGAGGGCATAACACTTTGTACACTTCGACCGTACCGTTCTCAATGTCCTGCAGAAGCGTTAACGGCGTACACACGACCGCGGTAAAGTACTTCACGTGCTTGCGATGCACGTCCTTATCACCAACGATGCAATACAATGTGCATTTGCTCGCAGTACTACATCGAGCGATATGGCGTAGCAATTGACGATGGTGATGCGACAATTGCATAAATCCATTTTGAACGATATTGCTCCACGACGTCTCGGATAATGACTGTAGGCTTAACGCGTCGCGGATCTTATGCTTCTCAATCGTAAGCGTTTGGTCGTCCAACTGCGCCATCGTGGATTAAGGGCTCACGTTACCATCGGTATCGTCATCGGAAGACGATGACGCGCGCATTCTCGGGGTACTAGCATTGGTATACTGAAAATCAGATTCTCACGAGTCTATATCGAACTCTTTTCACCCTTACACGGTCGCTGTACCGCTGCCACTTACCTACTATAAACATACTGCATCACATGCTTACTCCATGGGATACCGCGACGATTGACTTACAGCCTCATCGATAAGGACGCTCGCCCTATTTCCAATCACCAAAATACTCGGAAGTCAAGTCCGAATAATTATAGCTCTATGTTTACATTGGTTGCTTGCGTGAACGCAACGTATAATTCATTTATTCCTTGCACGTGCGCTGTATCGCTCCCACGGCTCAAATATAAACACACGGTGCAATGTCGTGTTTACTCCAATGGCTGTCGCGACGATTGACTTACAGCCTCCTCGATCATTAAAATATTCGAACCTACACTTCGAATAATTATCGCTCTATGTTTTAGTCGTCTGATGTTTACACGAACGCAACGTCGGATTCTCTCACGGTGAATAGGGTGGGGTTACGTCAATTAAATACTCAAAACTAGGGTGAACGCAACGTATAATTCGTTTCTTCGTTACACGTGCATTGTATCGGTTCCACGAATCAAATATGAAGAACATACACGTAGGCGCCAAAACGCGTTCAATCCTGCTCAAATATAAACACACTGCATGGCGCGGTGCAATGTTATGTTTACTACATAAATTAAATACTCGGAACTATGAATACTCGGAACTCTCCACCGAATACTTATCGCTATATATTTAATCCATGGGCTGCCGCGACGATTGATTTATAATAATTATCGTTCTATGTTTATGTCACGATATAAACATCCTGCATGAATGGTATGCACATAGGTATCAAAACGTGTTCAATCCTATCGCACGCCATGATTCATTATCTTTTCTCAGAAATTCTATACCACCCTCTTTCTCAGAAATCAGCATCGAAGACGAAATTCGAAATTCCACGATTCGCTCGCGGTCGCGCCTGCGCCCCGATCCCACACGCGTGCGGAGATTGCGCGGCGGCAACTCATGTTCAAAGTACCTTAAACATCCAACAGGTGGCGCCAATACGAAATGTACTAAAAATCTAGGAAATTTACCAACGCATGCCCAAATATAGACGTGGATCCAAAGTACCTTAAACATCCAATAGATGGCGCCAATACGAAATGCGCGCGACGCCATCTTGAAATTTTGAAAATTCTCCACCCTCCCCTGTGACGTCATCCCCCTCACCCACGAACTCAACCGCCATTTTGAAATTTGAAAATCCCCCTCCCCTGTGACGTCATCCCCCTCACCCACGAACGTGGTACCCCCTCCCCGCCTCACCCCCTCACCCACGAGCATGGTACCCCCTCCTCACCTCACCCCCTCGCCCTCGCCGAAGAGCGCGCGATACCCCCCCTCCCCACCTCACCCCCTCGCCCTAGCCGAAGAGCGCGCGGTACCCCCCCGCCCCGCCTCACCCCCTCGCCCACACTTGATCCAGAATCGGCATAGCCTAACTACTGATGTATATTTGAGTAAATTTAGATGAAAATAACTTCAATTTCTAGGATTTTGAAAAAAAATTTAGTTACAAGTGTCTAATTTTAATAAATTTATTTGAAACCAACTTCGATTTTTTTGGATTTTGTCGAGTATTTTTGGTGTAGGATGTATATTTGAGTAAATTTAGATGAAAATAACTTCAATTTCTAGGATTGTGAAAAAAATTTTAGTCGGAAGTGTCAAATTTTAATAAATTTATTTGAAATCAACTTCGTTTTTTTTTTATTTTGTTGAGTATTTTTTGTAGGATCTATATTTGAGTAAATTTAGATGAAAATGACTTCAATTTTTAGGATTGTGAAAAAAATTTTAGTTGGAAGTGTCAAATTTTAATAAATTTAATTGAAACCAACTTCGATTTTTTTGGATTTTGTCGAGTATTTCTGGTGTAGGATGTATATTTGAGTAAATTTAGATGAAAATAACTTCAATTTTTAGGATTGTGAAAAAAAATTTAGTTGGAAGTGTCAAATTTTAATAAATTTATTTGAAACCAACTTCGATTTTTTTGGATTTTGTTGAGTATTTTTGGTGTAGGATGTATATTTGAGTAAATTTAGATGAAAATAACTTCAATTTTTAGGATTGTGAAAAAAATTTTAGTTGGAAGTGTCAAATTTTAATAAATTTATTTGAAACCAACTTCGATTTTTTTGGATTCTGTCGAGTATTTTTGGTGTAGGATGTATATTTGAGTAAATTTAGATGAAAATAACTTCAATTTCTAGGATTGTGAAAAAAATTTTAGTCGGAAGTGTCAAATTTTAATAAATTTATTTGAAATCAACTTCGTTTTTTTTTTATTTTGTTGAGTATTTTTTGTAGGATCTATATTTGAGTAAATTTAGATGAAAATAACTTCAATTTTTAGGATTGTGAAAAAAATTTTAGTTGGAAGTGTCAAATTTTAATAAATTTAATTGAGACCAACTTCGATTTTTTTTTATTTTGTCGAGTATTTTTGGTGTAGGATGTATATTTGTGTAAATTTAGATGAAAATAACTTCAATTTTTCGGATTGTGAAAAAAATTTTAGTTGGAAGTGTCAAATTTTAATAAATTTATTTGAAACCAACTTCGATTTTTTTGGATTTTGTTGAGTATTTTTTTGTAGGATCTATATTTGAGTAAATTTAGATGAAAATAACTTCAATTTCTAGGATTGTGAAAAAAATTTTAGTTGGAAGTGTCAAATTTTAATAAATTTATTTGAAACCAACTTCGATTTTTTTTATTTTGTCGAGTATTTTTGTTGTAGGATGTATATTTGAGTAAATTTAGATGAAAATAACGAAAATTTATTGGATTTTGAAAAAAATTTTAGTTGGAAGTGTCAAATTTTAATAAATTTATTTGAAACCAACTTCGATTTTTTTGGATTTTGTCGAGTATTTTTGGTGTAGGATGTATATTTGAGTAAATTTAGATGAAAATAACATCAATTTCTAGGATTGTGAAAAAAAATTTAGTTGGAAGCGTCAAATTTTAATAAATTAATTTGAAACCAACTTCGATTTTTTTGGATTTTGTCGAGTATTTTTGGTGTAGGATGTATATTTGAGTAAATTTAGATGAAAATAACTTCAATTTCTAGGATTTTGAAAAAAAATTTAGTTACAAGTGTCTAATTTTAATAAATTTATTTGAAACCAACTTCGATTTTTTTGGATTTTGTCGAGTATTTTTGGTGTAGGATGTATATTTGAGTAAATTTAGATGAAAATAACTTCAATTTCTAGGATTGTGAAAAAAATTTTAGTCGGAAGTGTCAAATTTTAATAAATTTATTTGAAATCAACTTCGTTTTTTTTTTATTTTGTTGAGTATTTTTTGTAGGATCTATATTTGAGTAAATTTAGATGAAAATGACTTCAATTTTTAGGATTGTGAAAAAAATTTTAGTTGGAAGTGTCAAATTTTAATAAATTTAATTGAAACCAACTTCGATTTTTTTGGATTTTGTCGAGTATTTCTGGTGTAGGATGTATATTTGAGTAAATTTAGATGAAAATAACTTCAATTTTTAGGATTGTGAAAAAAAATTTAGTTGGAAGTGTCAAATTTTAATAAATTTATTTGAAACCAACTTCGATTTTTTTGGATTTTGTTGAGTATTTTTGGTGTAGGATGTATATTTGAGTAAATTTAGATGAAAATAACTTCAATTTTTAGGATTGTGAAAAAAATTTTAGTTGGAAGTGTCAAATTTTAATAAATTTATTTGAAACCAACTTCGATTTTTTTGGATTTTGTCGAGTATTTTTGGTGTAGGATGTATATTTGAGTAAATTTAGATGAAAATAACTTCAATTTCTAGGATTTTGAAAAAAATTTTAGTTACAAGTGTCTAATTTTAATAAATTTATTTGAAACCAACTTCGATTTTTTTGGATTTTGTCGAGTATTTTTGGTGTAGGATGTATATTTGAGTAAATTTAGATGAAAATAACTTCAATTTCTAGGATTGTGAAAAAAATTTTAGTCGGAAGTGTCAAATTTTAATAAATTTATTTGAAATCAACTTCGTTTTTTTTTTTATTTTGTTGAGTATTTTATGTAGGATCTATATTTGAGTAAATTTAGATGAAAATAACTTCAATTTTTAGGATTGTGAAAAAAATTTTAGTTGGAAGTGTCAAATTTTAATAAATTTAATTGAGACCAACTTCGATTTTTTTGGATTTTGTCGAGTATTTTTGGTGTAGGATGTATATTTGAGTAAATTTAGATGAAAATAACTTCAATTTTTCGGATTGTGAAAAAAATTTTAGTTGGAAGTGTCAAATTTTAATAAATTTATTTGAAACCAACTTCGATTTTTTTGGATTTTGTTGAGTATTTTTTTGTAGGATCTATATTTGAGTAAATTTAGATGAAAATAACTTCAATTTCTAGGATTGTGAAAAAAATTTTAGTTGGAAGTGTCAAATTTTAATAAATTTATTTGAAACCAACTTCGATTTTTTTTTATTTTGTCGAGTATTTTTGTTGTAGGATGTATATTTGAGTAAATTTAGATGAAAATAACGAAAATTTATTGGATTGTGAAAAAAATTTTAGTTGGAAGTGTCAAATTTTAATAAATTTATTTGAAACCAACTTCGATTTTTTTGGATTTTGACGAGTATTTTTGGTGTAGGATGTATATTTGAGTAAATTTAGATGAAAATAACATCAATTTCTAGGATTGTGAAAAAAAATTTAGTTGGAAGCGTCAAATTTTAATAAATTAATTTGAAACCAACTTCGATTTTTTTGGATTTTGTCGAGTATTTTTGGTGTAGGATGTATATTTGAGTAAATTTAGATGAAAATAACTTCAATTTCTAGGATTTTGAAAAAAAATTTAGTTACAAGTGTCTAATTTTAATAAATTTATTTGAAACCAACTTCGATTTTTTTGGATTTTGTCGAGTATTTTTGGTGTAGGATGTATATTTGAGTAAATTTAGATGAAAATAACTTCAATTTCTAGGATTGTGAAAAAAATTTTAGTCGGAAGTGTCAAATTTTAATAAATTTATTTGAAATCAACTTCGTTTTTTTTTTTATTTTGTTGAGTATTTTTTGTAGGATCTATATTTGAGTAAATTTAGATGAAAATAACTTCAATTTTTAGGATTGTGAAAAAAATTTTAGTTGGAAGTGTCAAATTTTAATAAATTTAATTGAGACCAACTTCGATTTTTTTGGATTTTGTCGAGTATTTTTGGTGTAGGATGTATATTTGAGTAAATTTAGATGAAAATAACTTCAATTTTTCGGATTGTGAAAAAAATTTTAGTTGGAAGTGTCAAATTTTAATAAATTTATTTGAAACCAACTTCGATTTTTTTGGATTTTGTTGAGTATTTTTTTGTAGGATCTATATTTGAGTAAATTTAGATGAAAATAACATCAATTTCTAGGATTGTGAAAAAAAATTTAGTTGGAAGCGTCAAATTTTAATAAATTAATTTGAAACCAACTTCGATTTTTTTGGATTTTGTCGAGTATTTTTGGCGTAGGATGTATATTTGAGTAAATTTAGATGAAAATAACTTCAATTTCTAGGATTTTGAAAAAAAATTTAGTTACAAGTGTCTAATTTTAATAAATTTATTTGAAACCAACTTCGATTTTTTTGGATTTTGTCGAGTATTTTTGGTGTAGGATGTATATTTGAGTAAATTTAGATGAAAATAACTTCAATTTCTAGGATTGTGAAAAAAATTTTAGTCGGAAGTGTCAAATTTTAATAAATTTATTTGAAATCAACTTCGTTTTTTTTTTATTTTGTTGAGTATTTTTTGTAGGATCTATATTTGAGTAAATTTAGATGAAAATAACTTCAATTTTTAGGATTGTGAAAAAAATTTTAGTTGCAAGTGTCAAATTTTAATAAATTTATTTGAAATCAACTCCGATTTTTTTGGATTTTGTTGAGTATTTTTTTGTAGGATCTATATTTGAGTAAATTTAGATGAAACAACTTCAATTTTTAGGATTGTGAAAAAAATTTTAGTTGGAATTGTCAAATTTTAATAAATTTATTTGAAACCAACTTCGATTTTTTTGGATTTTGTAGAGTATTTTTGGTGTAGGATGTATATTTGAGTAAATTTAGATGAAAATAACTTCAATTTTTAGGATTGTGAAAAAAATTTTAGTTGGAAGTGTCAAATTTTAATAAATTTATTTGAAACCAACTTCGATTTTTTTGGATTTTGTCGAGTATTTTTGGTGTAGGATGTATATTTGAGTAAATTTAGATGAAAATAACTTCAATTTCTAGGATTTTGAAACAAATTTTAGTTACAAGTGTCTAATTTTAATAAATTTATTTGAAACCAACTTCGATTTTTTTGGATTTTGTCGAGTATTTTTGGTGTAGGATGTATATTTGAGTAAATTTAGATGAAAATAACTTCAATTTCTAGGATTGTGAAAAAAATTTTAGTCGGAAGTGTCAAATTTTAATAAATTTATTTGAAATCAACTTCGTTTTTTTTTTATTTTGTTGAGTATTTTTTGTAGGATCTATATTTGAGTAAATTTAGATGAAAATAACTTCAATTTTTAGGATTGTGAAAAAAATTTTAGTTGGAAGTGTCAAATTTTAATAAATTTAATTGAGACCAACTTCGATTTTTTTGGATTTTGTCGAGTATTTTTGGTGTAGGATGTATATTTGTGTAAATTTAGATGAAAATAACTTCAATTTTTCGGATTGTGAAAAAAATTTTAGTTGGAAGTGTCAAATTTTAGTAAATTTATTTGAAACCAACTTCGATTTTTTTGGATTTTGTTGAGTATTTTTTTGTAGGATCTATATTTGAGTAAATTTAGATGAAAATAACTTCAATTTCTAGGATTGTGAAAAAAATTTTAGTTGGAAGTGTCAAATTTTAATAAATTTATTTGAAACCAACTTCGATTTTTTTTTATTTTGTCGAGTATTTTTGTTGTAGGATGTATATTTGAGTAAATTTAGATGAAAATAACGAAAATTTATTGGATTTTGAAAAAAATTTTAGTTGGAAGTGTCAAATTTTAATAAATTTATTTGAAACCAACTTCGATTTTTTTGGATTTTGTCGAGTATTTTTGGTGTAGGATGTATATTTGAGTAAATTTAGATGAAAATAACATCAATTTCTAGGATTGTGAAAAAAAATTTAGTTGGAAGCGTCAAATTTTAATAAATTAATTTGAAACCAACTTCGATTTTTTTGGATTTTGTCGAGTATTTTTGGTGTAGGATGTATATTTGAGTAAATTTAGATGAAAATAACTTCAATTTCTAGGATTTTGAAAAAAAATTTAGTTACAAGTGTCTAATTTTAATAAATTTATTTGAAACCAACTTCGATTTTTTTGGATTTTGTCGAGTATTTTTGGTGTAGGATGTATATTTGAGTAAATTTAGATGAAAATAACTTCAATTTCTAGGATTGTGAAAAAAATTTTAGTCGGAAGTGTCAAATTTTAATAAATTTATTTGAAATCAACTTCGTTTTTTTTTTATTTTGTTGAGTATTTTTTGTAGGATCTATATTTGAGTAAATTTAGATGAAAATGACTTCAATTTTTAGGATTGTGAAAAAAATTTTAGTTGGAAGTGTCAAATTTTAATAAATTTAATTGAAACCAACTTCGATTTTTTTGGATTTTGTCGAGTATTTCTGGTGTAGGATGTATATTTGAGTAAATTTAGATGAAAATAACTTCAATTTCTAGGATTTTGAAAAAAATTTTAGTTACAAGTGTCTAATTTTAATAAATTTATTTGAAACCAACTTCGATTTTTTTGGATTTTGTCGAGTATTTTTGGTGTAGGATGTATATTTGAGTAAATTTAGATGAAAATAACTTCAATTTTTCGGATTGTGAAAAAAATTTTAGTTGGAAGTGTCAAATTTTAATAAATTTATTTGAAACCAACTTCGATTTTTTTTTATTTTGTCGAGTATTTTTGTTGTAGGATGTATATTTGAGTAAATTTAGATGAAAATAACGAAAATTTATTGGATTGTGAAAAAAAATTTAGTTGGAAGTGTCAAATTTTAATAAATTTATTTGAAACCAACTTCGATTTTTTTGGATTTTGACGAGTATTTTTGGTGTAGGATGTATATTTGAGTAAATTTAGATGAAAATAACATCAATTTCTAGGATTGTGAAAAAAAATTTAGTTGGAAGCGTCAAATTTTAATAAATTAATTTGAAACCAACTTCGATTTTTTTGGATTTTGTCGAGTATTTTTGGTGTAGGATGTATATTTGAGTAAATTTAGATGAAAATAACTTCAATTTCTAGGATTTTGAAAAAAAATTTAGTTACAAGTGTCTAATTTTAATAAATTTATTTGAAACCAACTTCGATTTTTTTGGATTTTGTCGAGTATTTTTGGTGTAGGATGTATATTTGAGTAAATTTAGATGAAAATAACTTCAATTTCTAGGATTGTGAAAAAAATTTTAGTCGGAAGTGTCAAATTTTAATAAATTTATTTGAAATCAACTTCGTTTTTTTTTTATTTTGTTGAGTATTTTTTGTAGGATCTATATTTGAGTAAATTTAGATGAAAATAACTTCAATTTTTAGGATTGTGAAAAAAATTTTAGTTGGAAGTGTCAAATTTTAATAAATTTAATTGAGACCAACTTCGATTTTTTTGGATTTTGTCGAGTATTTTTGGTGTAGGATGTATATTTGAGTAAATTTAGATGAAAATAACTTCAATTTTTCGGATTGTGAAAAAAATTTTAGTTGGAAGTGTCAAATTTTAATAAATTTATTTGAAACCAACTTCGATTTTTTTGGATTTTGTTGAGTATTTTTTTGTAGGATCTATATTTGAGTAAATTTAGATGAAAATAACTTCAATTTCTAGGATTGTGAAAAAAATTTTAGTTGGAAGTGTCAAATTTTAAGAAATTTATTTGAAACCAACTTCGATTTTTTTTTATTTTGTCGAGTATTTTTGTTGTAGGATGTATATTTGAGTAAATTTAGATGAAAATAACGAAAATTTATTGGATTGTGAAAAAAATTTTAGTTGGAAGTGTCAAATTTTAATAAATTTATTTGAAACCAACTTCGATTTTTTTTGATTTTGTCGAGTATTTTTGGTGTAGGATGTATATTTGAGTAAATTTAGATGAAAATAACATCAATTTCTAGGATTGTGAAAAAAAATTTAGTTGGTAGCGTCAAATTTTAATAAATTAATTTGAAACCAACTTCGATTTTTTTGGATTTTGTCGAGTATTTTTGGTGTAGGATGTATATTTGAGTAAATTTAGATGAAAATAACTTCAATTTCTAGGATTTTGAAAAAAAATTTAGTTACAAGTGTCTAATTTTAATAAATTTATTTGAAACCAACTTCGATTTTTTTGGATTTTGTCGAGTATTTTTGTTGTAGGATGTATATTTGAGTAAAGTTAGATGAAAATAACTTCAATTTTTAGGATTGTGAAAAAAATTTTAGTTGCAAGTGTCAAATTTTAATAAATTTATTTGAAATCAACTCCGATTTTTTTGGATTTTGTTGAGTATTTTTTTGTAGGATCTATATTTGAGTAAATTTAGATGAAACAACTTCAATTTTTAGGATTGTGAAAAAAATTTTAGTTGGAAGTGTAAGAGTTTAGGGCACATTAGGGAGCGGCCTATGAGTGCAAAGTTATGACCATAGGTGGCGTCCCAACGAAAGTAATGTAGCGACGGAATAGAAGGGACCGCGTAGAGTCGGCGTAGCGGTGTGGCTAACGCTGCTGATCAGCACGCGGGCGGCCCGGGTTCGATTCCCGGCGCCGGTGGCTCTCTTTTTCCGTCGCTTACAATTTCAGAAGTGGGATCTGAACTGTGGTATTAGTGTGCGCTTTCTCGTGCTAATGAGGTGGCCGAGGGCGGCCACAGTGTCAGAACGGCCGAACTGTAAGAGTTTAGGGCAAATTAGGGAACGGCCTATGAGTGCAAAGTTATGACCATAGGTGGCGTCCCAACGAAAGTAATGTAGCGACGGAATAGAAGGGACCGCGTAGAGTCGGCGTAGCGGTGTGGCTAACGCTGCTGATCAGCACGCGGGCGGCCCGGGTTCGATTCCCGGCGCCGGTGGCTCTCTTTTTCCGTCGCTTACAATTTCAGAAGTGGGATCTGAACTGTGGTATTAGTGTGCGCTTTCTCGTGCTAATGAGGTGGCCGAGGGCGGCCACAGTGTCAGAACGGCCGAACTGTAAGAGTTTAGGGCACATTAGGGAGCGGCCTATGAGTGCAAAGTTATGACCATAGGTGGCGTCCCAACGAAAGTAATGTAGCGACGGAATAGAAGGGACCGCGTAGAGTCGGCGTAGCGGTGTGGCTAACGCTGCTGATCAGCACGCGGGCGGCCCGGGTTCGATTCCCGGCGCCGGTGGCTCTCTTTTTCCGTCGCTTACAGAAGTGTCAAATTTTAATAAATTTATTTGAAACCAACTTCGATTTTTTTGGATTTTGTCGAGTATTTTTGGTGTAGGATGTATATTTGAGTAAATTTAGATGAAAATAACTTCAATTTCTAGGATTGTGAAAAAAATTTTAGTTGGAAGCGTCAAATTTTAATAAATTTATTTGAAACCAACTTCGATTTTTTTTGATTTTGTCGAGTATTTTTGGTGTAGGATGTATATTTGAGTAAATTTAGATGAAAATAACTTCAATTTCTAGGATTGTGAAAAAAATTTTAGTTGGAAGTGTCAAATTTTAATAAATTTATTTGAAACCAACTTCGATTTTTTTTTATTTTGTCGAGTATTTTTGTTGTAGGATGTATATTTGAGTAAATTTAGATGAAAATAACGAAAATTTATTGGATTGTGAAAAAAATTTTAGTTGGAAGTGTCAAATTTTAATAAATTTATTTGAAATCAACTTCGTTTTTTTTTTATTTTGTTGAGTATTTTTTGTAGGATCTATATTTGAGTAAATTTAGATGAAAATAACTTCAATTTTTAGGATTGTGAAAAAAATTTTAGTTGGAAGTGTCAAATTTTAATAAATTTAATTGAAACCAACTTCGATTTTTTTTGATTTTGTCGAGTATTTTTGGTGTAGGATGTATATTTGAGTAAATTTAGATGAAAATAACTTCAATTTCGAGGATTGTGAAAAAAATTTTAGTTGGAAGCGTCAAATTTTAATAAATTAATTTGAAACCAACTTCGATTTTTTTGGATTTTGTCGAGTATTTTTGGTGTAGGATGTATATTTGAGTAAATTTAGATGAAAATAACTTCAATTTCTAGGATTTTGAAAAAAATTTTAGTTACAAGTGTCTAATTTTAATAAATTTATTTGAAACCAACTTCGATTTTTTTGGATTTTGTCGAGTATTTTTGGTGTAGGATGTATATTTGAGTAAATTTAGATGAAAATAACTTCAATTTCTAGGATTGTGAAAAAAATTTTAGTTGGAAGCGTCAAATTTTAATAAATTAATTTGAAACCAACTTCGATTTTTTTGGATTTTGTCGAGTATTTTTGGTGTAGGATGTATATTTGAGTAAATTTAGATGAAAATAACTTCAATTTCTAGGATTATGAAAAAAATTTTAGTTACAAGTGTCTAATTTTAATAAATTTATTTGAAACCAACTTCGATTTTTTTGGATTTTGTCGAGTATTTTTGGTGTAGGATGTATATTTGAGTAAATTTAGATGAAAATAACTTCAATTTCTAGGATTGTGAAAAAAATTTTAGTCGGAAGTGTCAAATTTTAATAAATTTATTTGAAATCAACTTCGTTTTTTTTGGATTTTGTCGAGTATTTTTGGTGTAGGATGTATATTTGATTAAATTTAGATGAAAATAACGACCATTTTTTGGATTGTGAAAAATATTTTAGTTGGAAGTGTCAAATTTTAATAAATTTATTTGAAACCAACTTCGATTTTTATGGATTTTGTCGAGTATTTTTGTTGTAGGATGTATATTTGAGTAAAGTTAGATGAAAATAACTTAAATTTTTAGGATTGTGAAAAAAATTTTAGTTGCAAGTGTCAAATTTTAATAAATTTATTTGAAATCAACTCCGATTTTTTTGGACTTTGTTGAGTATTTTTTTGTAGGATCTATATTTGAGTAAATTTAGATGAAACAACTTCAATTTTTAGGATTGTGAAAAAAATTTTAGTTGGAAGTGTCAAATTTTAATAAATTTAATTGAAACCAACTTCGATTTTTTTGGATTTTGTTGAGTATTTTTTTGTAGGATCTATATTTGAGTAAATTTAGATGAAAATAACTTCAATTTTTAGGATTGTGAAAAAAATTTTAGTTGGAAGTGTCAAATTTTAATAAATTTATTTGAAACCAACTTCGATTTTTTTTTATTTTGTCGAGTATTTTTGGTGTAGGATGTATATTTGAGTAAATTTAGATGAAAATAACTTCAATTTCTAGGATTGTGAAAAAAATTTTAGTTGGAAGTGTCAAATTTTAATAAATTTATTTGAAACCAACTTCGATTTTTTTGGATTTTGTCGAGTATTTTTGGTGTAGGATGTATATTTGAGTAAATTTAGATGAAAATAACTTCAATTTCTAGGATTGTGAAAAAAATTTTAGTCGGAAGTGTCAAATTTTAATAAATTTATTTGAAATCAACTTCGTATTTTTTGGATTTTGTTGAGTATTTTTTGTAGGATCTATATTTGAGTAAATTTATATGAAAATAACTTCAATTTTTAGGATTGTGAAAAAAATTTTAGTTGGAAGTGTCAAATTTTAATAAATTTATTTGAAACCAACTTCGATTTTTTTGGATTTTGTCGAGTATTTTCGGTGTGGGATGTATATTTGAGTAAATTTAGATGAAAATAACTTCAATTTCTAGGATTGTGAAATAAATTTTAGTTGGAAGCGTCAAATTTTAATAAATTTATTTGAAACCAACTTCGATTTTTTTGGATTTTGTCGAGTATTTTTGGTGTAGGATGTATATTTGAGTAAATTTAGATGAAAATAACGACCATTTTTTGGATTGTGAAAAATATTTTAGTTGGAAGTGTCAAATTTTAATTAATTTATTTGAAATCAACTTCGATTTTTTTGGATTTTGTCGAGTATTTTTGTTGTAGGATGTATATTTGAGTAAAGTTAGATGAAAATAACTTCAATTTTTAGGATTGTGAAAAAAATTTTAGTTGCAAGTGTCAAATTTTAATAAATTTATTTGAAATCAACTCCGATTTTTTTGGATTTTGTTGAGTATTTTTTTGTAGGATCTATATTTGAGTAAATTTAGATGAAACAACTTCAATTTTTAGGATTGTGAAAAAAATTTTAGTTGGAATTGTCTAATTTTAATAAATTTATTTGAAACCAACTTCGATTTTTTTGGATTTTGTCGAGTATTTTTGGTGTAGGATGTATATTTGAGTAAATTTAGATGAAAATAACTTCAATTTCTAGGATTGTGAAAAAAATTTTAGTCGGAAGTGTCAAATTTTAATAAATTTATTTGAAATCAACTTCGTTTTTTTTTTATTTTGTTGAGTATTTTTTGTAGGATCTATATTTGAGTAAATTTAGATGAAAATAACTTCAATTTTTAGGATTGTGAAAAAAATTTTAGTTGGAAGTGTCAAATTTTAATAAATTTAATTGAGACCAACTTCGATTTTTTTGGATTTTGTCGAGTATTTTTGGTGTAGGATGTATATTTGAGTAAATTTAGATGAAAATAACTTCAATTTTTCGGATTGTGAAAAAAATTTTAGTTGGAAGTGTCAAATTTTAATAAATTTATTTGAAACCAACTTCGATTTTTTTGGATTTTGTTGAGTATTTTTTTGTAGGATCTATATTTGAGTAAATTTAGATGAAAATAACTTCAATTTCTAGGATTGTGAAAAAAATTTTAGTTGGAAGTGTCAAATTTTAATAAATTTATTTGAAACCAACTTCGATTTTTTTTTATTTTGTCGAGTATTTTTGTTGTAGGATGTATATTTGAGTAAATTTAGATGAAAATAACGAAAATTTATTGGATTTTGAAAAAAATTTTAGTTGGAAGTGTCAAATTTTAATAAATTTATTTGAAACCAACTTCGATTTTTTTGGATTTTGTCGAGTATTTTTGGTGTAGGATGTATATTTGAGTAAATTTAGATGAAAATAACATCAATTTCTAGGATTGTGAAAAAAAATTTAGTTGGAAGCGTCAAATTTTAATAAATTAATTTGAAACCAACTTCGATTTTTTTGGATTTTGTCGAGTATTTTTGGTGTAGGATGTATATTTGAGTAAATTTAGATGAAAATAACTTCAATTTCTAGGATTTTGAAAAAAAATTTAGTTAGAAGTGTCTAATTTTAATAAATTTATTTGAAACCAACTTCGATTTTTTTGGATTTTGTCGAGTATTTTTGGTGTAGGATGTATATTTGAGTAAATTTAGATGAAAATAACTTCAATTTCTAGGATTGTGAAAAAAATTTTAGTCGGAAGTGTCAAATTTTAATAAATTTATTTGAAATCAACTTCGTTTTTTTTTTATTTTGTTGAGTATTTTTTGTAGGATCTATATTTGAGTAAATTTAGATGAAAATGACTTCAATTTTTAGGATTGTGAAAAAAATTTTAGTTGGAAGTGTCAAATTTTAATAAATTTAATTGAAACCAACTTCGATTTTTTTGGATTTTGTCGAGTATTTCTGGTGTAGGATGTATATTTGAGTAAATTTAGATGAAAATAACTTCAATTTTTAGGATTGTGAAAAAAAATTTAGTTGGAAGTGTCAAATTTTAATAAATTTATTTGAAACCAACTTCGATTTTTTTGGATTTTGTTGAGTATTTTTTTGTAGGATCTATATTTGAGTAAATTTAGATGAAAATAACTTCAATTTCTAGGATTGTGAAAAAAATTTTAGTTGGAAGTGTCAAATTTTAATAAATTTATTTGAAACCAACTTCGATTTTTTTTTATTTTGTCGAGTATTTTTGTTGTAGGATGTATATTTGAGTAAATTTAGATGAAAATAACGAAAATTTATTGGATTTTGAAAAAAATTTTAGTTGGAAGTGTCAAATTTTAATAAATTTATTTGAAACCAACTTCGATTTTTTTGGATTTTGTCGAGTATTTTTGGTGTAGGATGTATATTTGAGTAAATTTAGATGAAAATAACATCAATTTCTAGGATTGTGAAAAAAAATTTAGTTGGAAGCGTCAAATTTTAATAAATTAATTTGAAACCAACTTCGATTTTTTTGGATTTTGTTGAGTATTTTTGGTGTAGGATGTATATTTGAGTAAATTTAGATGAAAATAACTTCAATTTCTAGGATTTTGAAAAAAAATTTAGTTACAAGTGTCTAATTTTAATAAATTTATTTGAAACCAACTTCGATTTTTTTGGATTTTGTCGAGTATTTTTGGTGTAGGATGTATATTTGAGTAAATTTAGATGAAAATAACTTCAATTTCTAGGATTGTGAAAAAAATTTTAGTCGGAAGTGTCAAATTTTAATAAATTTATTTGAAATCAACTTCGTTTTTTTTTTATTTTGTTGAGTATTTTTTGTAGGATCTATATTTGAGTAAATTTAGATGAAAATGACTTCAATTTTTAGGATTGTGAAAAAAATTTTAGTTGGAAGTGTCAAATTTTAATAAATTTAATTGAAACCAACTTCGATTTTTTTGGATTTTGTCGAGTATTTCTGGTGTAGGATGTATATTTGAGTAAATTTAGATGAAAATAACTTCAATTTTTAGGATTGTGAAAAAAAATTTAGTTGGAAGTGTCAAATTTTAATAAATTTATTTGAAACCAACTTCGATTTTTTTGGATTTTGTTGAGTATTTTTGGTGTAGGATGTATATTTGAGTAAATTTAGATGAAAATAACTTCAATTTTTAGGATTGTGAAAAAAATTTTAGTTGGAAGTGTCAAATTTTAATAAATTTATTTGAAACCAACTTCGATTTTTTTGGATTTTGTCGAGTATTTTTGGTGTAGGATGTATATTTGAGTAAATTTAGATGAAAATAACTTCAATTTCTAGGATTTTGAAAAAAATTTTAGTTACAAGTGTCTAATTTTAATAAATTTATTTGAAACCAACTTCGATTTTTTTGGATTTTGTCGAGTATTTTTGGTGTAGGATGTATATTTGAGTAAATTTAGATGAAAATAACTTCAATTTCTAGGATTGTGAAAAAAATTTTAGTCGGAAGTGTCAAATTTTAATAAATTTATTTGAAATCAACTTCGTTTTTTTTTTGATTTTGTTGAGTATTTTATGTAGGATCTATATTTGAGTAAATTTAGATGAAAATAACTTCAATTTTTAGGATTGTGAAAAAAATTTTAGTTGGAAGTGTCAAATTTTAATAAATTTAATTGAGACCAACTTCGATTTTTTTGGATTTTGTCGAGTATTTTTGGTGTAGGATGTATATTTGAGTAAATTTAGATGAAAATAACTTCAATTTTTCGGATTGTGAAAAAAATTTTAGTTGGAAGTGTCAAATTTTAATAAATTTATTTGAAACCAACTTCGATTTTTTTGGATTTTGTTGAGTATTTTTTTGTAGGATCTATATTTGAGTAAATTTAGATGAAAATAACTTCAATTTCTAGGATTGTGAAAAAAATTTTAGTTGGAAGTGTCAAATTTTAATAAATTTATTTGAAACCAACTTCGATTTTTTTTTATTTTGTCGAGTATTTTTGTTGTAGGATGTATATTTGAGTAAATTTAGATGAAAATAACGAAAATTTATTGGATTGTGAAAAAAATTTTAGTTGGAAGTGTCAAATTTTAATAAATTTATTTGAAACCAACTTCGATTTTTTTGGATTTTGACGAGTATTTTTGGTGTAGGATGTATATTTGAGTAAATTTAGATGAAAATAACATCAATTTCTAGGATTGTGAAAAAAAATTTAGTTGGAAGCGTCAAATTTTAATAAATTAATTTGAAACCAACTTCGATTTTTTTGGATTTTGTCGAGTATTTTTGGTGTAGGATGTATATTTGAGTAAATTTAGATGAAAATAACTTCAATTTCTAGGATTTTGAAAAAAAATTTAGTTACAAGTGTCTAATTTTAATAAATTTATTTGAAACCAACTTCGATTTTTTTGGATTTTGTCGAGTATTTTTGGTGTAGGATGTATATTTGAGTAAATTTAGATTAAAATAACTTCTATTTCTAGGATTGTGAAAAAAATTTAAGTTGGAAGTGTCAAATTTTAATAAATTTATTTGAAACCAACTTCGATTTTTTTGGATTTTGTCGAGTATTTTTGGTGTAGGATGTATATTTGAGTAAATTTAGATGAAAATAACTTCAATTTCTAGGATTGTGAAAAAAATTTTAGTCGGAAGTGTCAAATTTTAATAAATTTATTTGAAATCAACTTCGTTTTTTTTTGATTTTGTTGAGTATTTTTTGTAGGATCTATATTTGAGTAAATTTAGATGAAAATAACTTCAATTTTTAGGATTGTGAAAAAAATTTTAGTTGGAAGTGTCAAATTTTAATAAATTTAATTGAAACCAACTTCGATTTTTTTTGATTTTGTCGAGTATTTTTGGTGTAGGATGTATATTTGAGTAAATTTAGATGAAAATAACTTCAATTTCGAGGATTGTGAAAAAAATTTTAGTTGGAAGCGTCAAATTTTAATAAATTAATTTGAAACCAACATCGATTTTTTTGGATTTTGTCGAGTATTTTTGGTGTAGGATGTATATTTGAGTAAATTTAGATGAAAATAACTTCAATTTCTAGGATTGTGAAAAAAATTTTAGTCGGAAGTGTCAAATTTTAATAAATTTATTTGAAATCAACTTCGTTTTTTTTTGATTTTGTTGAGTATTTTTTGTAGGATCTATATTTGAGTAAATTTAGATGAAAATAACTTCAATTTTTACGATTGTGAAAAAAATTTTAGTTGGAAGTGTCAAATTTTAATAAATTTAATTGAAACCAACTTCGATTTTTTTTGATTTTGTCGAGTATTTTTGGTGTAGGATGTATATTTGAGTAAATTTAGATGAAAATAACTTCAATTTCGAGGATTGTGAAAAAAATTTTAGTTGGAAGCGTCAAATTTTAATAAATTAATTTGAAACCAACTTCGATTTTTTTGGATTTTGTCGAGTATTTTTGGTGTAGGATGTATATTTGAGTAAATTTAGATGAAAATAACTTCAATTTTTCGGATTGTGAAAAAAATTTTAGTTGGAAGTGTCAAATTTTAATAAATTTATTTGAAACCAACTTCGATTTTTTTGGATTTTGTTGAGTATTTTTTTGTAGGATCTATATTTGAGTAAATTTAGATGAAAATAACTTCAATTTCTAGGATTTTGAAAAAAATTTTAGTTGGAAGTGTCAAATTTTAATAAATTTATTTGAAACCAACTTCGATTTTTTTGGATTTTGTCGAGTATTTTTGGTGTAGGATGTATATTTGAGTAAATTTAGATGAAAATAACTTCAATTTCTAGGATTGTGAAAAAAAATTTAGTCGGAAGTGTCAAATTTTAATAAATTTATTTGAAACCAACTTCGATTTTTTTGGATTTTGTCGAGTATTTTTGGTGTAGGATGTATATTTGAGTAAATTTAGATGAAAATAACTTCAATTTCTAGGATTGTGAAAAAAATTTTAGTTGGAAGCGTCAAATTTAATAAATTAATTTGAAACCAACTTCGATTTTTTTGGATTTTGTCGAGTATTTTTGGTGTAGGATGTATATTTGAGTAAATTTAGATGAAAATAACATCAATTTCTAGGATTTTGAAAAAAAATTTAGTTACAAGTGTCTAATTTTAATAAATTTATGTGAAACCAACTTCGATTTTTTTGGATTTTGTCGAGTATTTTTGGTGTAGGATGTATATTTGAGTAAATTTAGATTAAAATAACTTCTATTTCTAGGATTGTGAAAAAAATTTAAGTTGGAAGTGTCAAATTTTAATAAATTTATTTGAAACCAACTTCGATTTTTTTGGATTTTGTCGAGTATTTTTGGTGTAGGATGTATATTTGAGTAAATTTAGATGAAAATAACTTCAATTTCTAGGATTGTGAAAAAAATTTTAGTCGGAAGTGTCAAATTTTAATAAATTTATTTGAAATCAACTTCGTTTTTTTTGGATTTTGTTGAGTATTTTTTGTAGGATCTATATTTGAGTAAATTTAGATGAAAATAACTTCAATTTTTAGGATTGTGAAAAAAATTTTAGTTGGAAGTGTCAAATTTTAATAAATTTAATTGAAACCAACTTCGATTTTTTTTTATTTTGTCGAGTATTTTTGGTGTAGGATGTATATTTGAGTAAATTTAGATGAAAATAACTTCAATTTCGAGGATTGTGAAAAAAATTTTAGTTGGAAGCGTCAAATTTTAATAAATTAATTTGAAACCAACATCGATTTTTTTGGATTTTGTCGAGTATTTTTGGTGTAGGATGTATATTTGAGTAAATTTAGATGAAAATAACTTCAATTTCTAGGATTGTGAAAAAAATTTTAGTCGGAAGTGTCAAATTTTAATAAATTTATTTGAAATCAACTTCGTTTTTTTTGGATTTTGTTGAGTATTTTTTGTAGGATCTATATTTGAGTAAATTTAGATGAAAATAACTTCAATTTTTAGGATTGTGAAAAAAATTTTAGTTGGAAGCGTCAAATTTAATAAATTAATTTGAAACCAACTTCGATTTTTTTGGATTTTGTCGAGTATTTTTGGTGTAGGATGTATATTTGAGTAAATTTAGATGAAAATAACATCAATTTCTAGGATTTTGAAAAAAAATTTAGTTACAAGTGTCTAATTTTAATAAATTTATGTGAAACCAACTTCGATTTTTTTGGATTTTGTCGAGTATTTTTGGTGTAGGATGTATATTTGAGTAAATTTAGATTAAAATAACTTCTATTTCTAGGATTGTGAAAAAAATTTAAGTTGGAAGTGTCAAATTTTAATAAATTTATTTGAAACCAACTTCGATTTTTTTGGATTTTGTCGAGTATTTTTGGTGTAGGATGTATATTTGAGTAAATTTAGATGAAAATAACTTCAATTTCTAGGATTGTGAAAAAAATTTTAGTCGGAAGTGTCAAATTTTAATAAATTTATTTGAAATCAACTTCGTTTTTTTTGGATTTTGTTGAGTATTTTTTGTAGGATCTATATTTGAGTAAATTTAGATGAAAATAACTTCAATTTTTAGGATTGTGAAAAAAATTTTAGTTGGAAGTGTCAAATTTTAATAAATTTAATTGAAACCAACTTCGATTTTTTTTTATTTTGTCGAGTATTTTTGGTGTAGGATGTATATTTGAGTAAATTTAGATGAAAATAACTTCAATTTCGAGGATTGTGAAAAAAATTTTAGTTGGAAGCGTCAAATTTTAATAAATTAATTTGAAACCAACATCGATTTTTTTGGATTTTGTCGAGTATTTTTGGTGTAGGATGTATATTTGAGTAAATTTAGATGAAAATAACTTCAATTTCTAGGATTGTGAAAAAAATTTTAGTCGGAAGTGTCAAATTTTAATAAATTTATTTGAAATCAACTTCGTTTTTTTTGGATTTTGTTGAGTATTTTTTGTAGGATCTATATTTGAGTAAATTTAGATGAAAATAACTTCAATTTTTAGGATTGTGAAAAAAATTTTAGTTGGAAGTGTCAAATTTTAATAAATTTAATTGAAACCAACTTCGATTTTTTTTGATTTTGTCGAGTATTTTTGGTGTAGGATGTATATTTGAGTAAATTTAGATGAAAATAACTTCAATTTCGAGGATTGTGAAAAAAATTTTAGTTGGAAGCGTCAAATTTTAATAAATTAATTTGAAACCAACTTCGATTTTTTTGGATTTTGTCGAGTATTTTTGGTGTAGGATGTATATTTGAGTAAATTTAGATGAAAATAACTTCAATTTTTCGGATTGTGAAAAAAATTTTAGTTGGAAGTGTCAAATTTTAATAAATTTATTTGAAACCAACTTCGATTTTTTTGGATTTTGTTGAGTATTTTTTTGTAGGATCTATATTTGAGTAAATTTAGATGAAAATAACTTCAATTTCTAGGATTGTGAAAAAAATTTTAGTTGGAAGTGTCAAATTTTAATAAATTTATTTGAAACCAACTTCGATTTTTTTTTATTTTGTCGAGTATTTTTGTTGTAGGATGTATATTTGAGTAAATTTAGATGAAAATAACGAAAATTTATTGGATTGTGAAAAAAATTTTAGTTGGAAGTGTCAAATTTTAATAAATTTATTTGAAACCAACTTCGATTTTTTTGGATTTTGACGAGTATTTTTGGTGTAGGATGTATATTTGAGTAAATTTAGATGAAAATAACATCAATTTCTAGGATTGTGAAAAAAAATTTAGTTGGAAGCGTCAAATTTTAATAAATTAATTTGAAACCAACTTCGATTTTTTTGGATTTTGTCGAGTATTTTTGGTGTAGGATGTATATTTGAGTAAATTTAGATGAAAATAACTTCAATTTCTAGGATTTTGAAAAAAAATTTAGTTACAAGTGTCTAATTTTAATAAATTTATTTGAAACCAACTTCGATTTTTTTGGATTTTGTCGAGTATTTTTGGTGTAGGATGTATATTTGAGTAAATTTAGATGAAAATAACTTCAATTTCTAGGATTGTGAAAAAAATTTTAGTCGGAAGTGTCAAATTTTAATAAATTTATTTGAAATCAACTTCGTTTTTTTTTTTATTTTGTTGAGTATTTTTTGTAGGATCTATATTTGAGTAAATTTAGATGAAAATAACTTCAATTTTTAGGATTGTGAAAAAAATTTTAGTTGGAAGTGTCAAATTTTAATAAATTTAATTGAGACCAACTTCGATTTTTTTGGATTTTGTTGAGTATTTTTTTGTAGGATCTATATTTGAGTAAATTTAGATGAAAATAACTTCAATTTCTAGGATTGTGAAAAAAATTTTAGTTGGAAGTGTCAAATTTTAAGAAATTTATTTGAAACCAACTTCGATTTTTTTTTATTTTGTCGAGTATTTTTGGTGTAGGATGTATATTTGAGTAAATTTAGATGAAAATAACTTCAATTTCTAGGATTGTGAAAAAAATTTTAGTCGGAAGTGTCAAATTTTAATAAATTTATTTGAAATCAACTTCGTTTTTTTTGGATTTTGTTGAGTATTTTTTGTAGGATCTATATTTGAGTAAATTTAGATGAAAATAACTTCAATTTTTAGGATTGTGAAAAAAATTTTAGTTGGAAGTGTCAAATTTTAATAAATTTAATTCAAACCAACTTCGATTTTTTTTGATTTTGTCGAGTATTTTTGGTGTAGGATGTATATTTGAGTAAATTTAGATGAAAATAACTTCAATTTCGAGGATTGTGAAAAAAATTTTAGTTGGAAGCGTCAAATTTTAATAAATTAATTTGAAACCAACATCGATTTTTTTGGATTTTGTCGAGTATTTTTGGTGTAGGATGTATATTTGAGTAAATTTAGATGAAAATAACTTCAATTTCTAGGATTGTGAAAAAAATTTTAGTCGGAAGTGTCAAATTTTAATAAATTTATTTGAAATCAACTTCGTTTTTTTTGGATTTTGTTGAGTATTTTTTGTAGGATCTATATTTGAGTAAATTTAGATGAAAATAACTTCAATTTTTAGGATTGTGAAAAAAATTTTAGTTGGAAGTGTCAAATTTTAATAAATTTAATTGAAACCAACTTCGATTTTTTTTTATTTTGTCGAGTATTTTTGGTGTAGGATGTATATTTGAGTAAATTTAGATGAAAATAACTTCAATTTCGAGGATTGTGAAAAAAATTTTTGTTGGAAGCGTCAAATTTTAATAAATTAATTTGAAACCAACTTCGATTTTTTTGGATTTTGTCGAGTATTTTTGGTGTAGGATGTATATTTGAGTAAATTTAGATGAAAATAACTTCAATTTCTAGGATTTTGAAAAAAATTTTAGTTACAAGTGTCTAATTTTAATAAATTTATTTGAAACCAACTTCGATTTTTTTGGATTTTGTCGAGTATTTTTGGTGTAGGATGTATATTTGAGTAAATTTAGATGAAAATAACTTCAATTTCTAGGATTGTGAAAAAAATTTTAGTTGGAAGCGTCAAATTTTAATAAATTAATTTGAAACCAACTTCGATTTTTTTGGATTTTGTCGAGTATTTTTGGTGTAGGATGTATATTTGAGTAAATTTAGATGAAAATAACTTCAATTTCTAGGATTATGAAAAAAATTTTAGTTACAAGTGTCTAATTTTAATAAATTTATTTGAAACCAACTTCGATTTTTTTGGATTTTGTCGAGTATTTTTGGTGTAGGATGTATATTTGAGTAAATTTAGATGAAAATAACTTCAATTTCTAGGATTTTGAAAAAAATTTTAGTTACAAGTGTCTAATTTTAATAAATTTATTTGAAACCAACTTCGATTTTTTTGGATTTTGTCGAGTATTTTTGGTGTAGGATGTATATTTGAGTAAATTTAGATGAAAATAACTTCAATTTCTAGGATTATGAAAAAAATTTTAGTCGGAAGTGTCAAATTTTAAGAAATTTATTTGAAATCAACTCTGATTTTTTTGGACTTTGTTGAGTATTTTTTTGTAGGATCTATATTTGAGTAAATTTAGATGAAACAACTTCAATTTTTAGGATTGTGAAAAAAATTTTAGTTGGAAGTGTCAAATTTTAATAAATTTAATTGAAACCAACTTCGATTTTTTTGGATTTTGTTGAGTATTTTTTTGTAGGATCTATATTTGAGTAAATTTAGATGAAAATAACTTCAATTTTTAGGATTGTGAAAAAAATTTTAGTTGGAAGTGTCAAATTTTAATAAATTTATTTGAAACCAACTTCGATTTTATTTTATTTTGTCGAGTATTTTTGGTGTAGGATGTATATTTGAGTAAATTTAGATGAAAATAACTTCAATTTCTAGGATTGTGAAAAAAATTTTAGTTGGAAGTGTCAAATTTTAATAAATTTATTTGAAACCAACTTCGATTTTTTTGGATTTTGTCGAGTATTTTTGGTGTAGGATGTATATTTGAGTAAATTTAGATGAAAATAACTTCAATTTCTAGGATTGTGAAAAAAATTTTAGTCGGAAGTGTCAAATTTTAATAAATTTATTTGAAATCAACTTCGTATTTTTTGGATTTTGTTGAGTATTTTTTGTAGGATCTATATTTGAGTAAATTTATATGAAAATAACTTCAATTTTTAGGAATGTGAAAAAAATTTTAGTTGGAAGTGTCAAATTTTAATAAATTTATTTGAAACCAACTTCGATTTTTTTGGATTTTGTCGAGTATTTTCGGTGTGGGATGTATATTTGAGTAAATTTAGATGAAAATAACTTCAATTTCTAGGATTGTGAAATAAATTTTAGTTGGAAGCGTCAAATTTTAATAAATTTATTTGAAACCAACTTCGATTTTTTTGGATTTTGTCGAGTATTTTTGGTGTAGGATGTATATTTGAGTAAATTTAGATGAAAATAACGACCATTTTTTGGATTGTGGAAAATATTTTAGTTGGAAGTGTCAAATTTTAACTAATTTATTTGAAATCAACTTCGATTTTTTTGAATTTTGTCGAGTATTTTTGTTGTAGGATGTATATTTGAGTAAAGTTAGATGAAAATAACTTCAATTTTTAGGATTGTGAAAAAAATTTTAGTTGCAAGTGTCAAATTTTAATAAATTTATTTGAAATCAACTCCGATTTTTTTGGATTTTGTTGAGTATTTTTTTTGTAGGATCTATATTTGAGTAAATTTAGATGAAACAACTTCAATTTTTCGGATTGTGAAAAAAATTTTAGTTGGAAGTGTCAAATTTTAATAAATTTATTTGAAACCAACTTCGATTTTTTTGGATTTTGTTGAGTATTTTTTTGTAGGATCTATATTTGAGTAAATTTAGATGAAAATAACTTCAATTTCTAGGATTGTGAAAAAAATTTTAGTTGGAAGTGTCAAATTTTAATAAATTTATTTGAAACCAACTTCGATTTTTTTTTATTTTGTCGAGTATTTTTGTTGTAGGATGTATATTTGAGTAAATTTAGATGAAAATAACGAAAATTTATTGGATTTTGAAAAAAATTTTAGTTGGAAGTGTCAAATTTTAATAAATTTATTTGAAACCAACTTCGATTTTTTTGGATTTTGTCGAGTATTTTTGGTGTAGGATGTATATTTGAGTAAATTTAGATGAAAATAACATCAATTTCTAGGATTGTGAAAAAAAATTTAGTTGGAAGCGTCAAATTTTAATAAATTAATTTGAAACCAACTTCGATTTTTTTGGATTTTGTCGAGTATTTTTGGTGTAGGATGTATATTTGAGTAAATTTAGATGAAAATAACTTCAATTTCTAGGATTTGAAAAAAAATTTAGTTACAAGTGTCTAATTTTAATAAATTTATTTGAAACCAACTTCGATTTTTTTGGATTTTGTCGAGTATTTTTGGTGTAGGATGTATATTTGAGTAAATTTAGATGAAAATAACTTCAATTTCTAGGATTGTGAAAAAAATTTTAGTCGGAAGTGTCAAATTTTAATAAATTTATTTGAAATCAACTTCGTTTTTTTTTTATTTTGTTGAGTATTTTTTGTAGGATCTATATTTGAGTAAATTTAGATGAAAATGACTTCAATTTTTAGGATTGTGAAAAAAATTTTAGTTGGAAGTGTCAAATTTTAATAAATTTAATTGAAACCAACTTCGATTTTTTTGGATTTTGTCGAGTATTTCTGGTGTAGGATGTATATTTGAGTAAATTTAGATGAAAATAACTTCAATTTTTAGGATTTTGAAAAAAATTTTAGTTACAAGTGTCTAATTTTAATAAATTTATTTGAAACCAACTTCGATTTTTTTGGATTTTGTCGAGTATTTTTGGTGTAGGATGTATATTTGAGTAAATTTAGATGAAAATAACTTCAATTTCTAGGATTTTGAAAAAAATTTTAGTTACAAGTGTCTAATTTTAATAAATTTATTTGAAACCAACTTCGATTTTTTGGATTTTGTCGAGTATTTTTGGTGTAGGATGTATATTTGAGTAAATTTAGATGAAAATAACTTCAATTTTTCGGATTGTGAAAAAAATTTTAGTTGGAAGTGTCAAATTTTAATAAATTTATTGAAACCAACTTCGATTTTTTTGGATTTTGTTGAGTATTTTTTTGTAGGATCTATATTTGAGTAAATTTAGATGAAAATAACTTCAATTTCTAGGATTGTGAAAAAAATTTTAGTTGGAAGTGTCAAATTTTAATAAATTTATTTGAAACCAACTTCGATTTTTTTTTATTTTGTCGAGTATTTTTGTTGTAGGATGTATATTTGAGTAAATTTAGATGAAAATAACGAAAATTTATTGGATTGTGAAAAAAATTTTAGTTGGAAGTGTCAAATTTTAATAAATTTATTTGAAACCAACTTCGATTTTTTTGGATTTTGACGAGTATTTTTGGTGTAGGATGTATATTTGAGTAAATTTAGATGAAAATAACATCAATTTCTAGGATTGTGAAAAAAAATTTAGTTGGAAGCGTCAAATTTTAATAAATTAATTTGAAACCAACTTCGATTTTTTTGGATTTTGTCGAGTATTTTTGGTGTAGGATGTATATTTGAGTAAATTTAGATGAAAATAACTTCAATTTCTAGGATTTTGAAAAAAAATTTAGTTACAAGTGTCTAATTTTAATAAATTTATTTGAAACCAACTTCGATTTTTTTGGATTTTGTCGAGTATTTTTGGTGTAGGATGTATATTTGAGTAAATTTAGATGAAAATAACTTCAATTTCTAGGATTGTGAAAAAAATTTTAGTCGGAAGTGTCAAATTTTAATAAATTTATTTGAAATCAACTTCGTTTTTTTTTTTATTTTGTTGAGTATTTTTTGTAGGATCTATATTTGAGTAAATTTAGATGAAAATAACTTCAATTTTTAGGATTGTGAAAAAAATTTTAGTTGGAAGTGTCAAATTTTAATAAATTTAATTGAGACCAACTTCGATTTTTTTGGATTTTGTCGAGTATTTTTGGTGTAGGATGTATATTTGAGTAAATTTAGATGAAAATAACTTCAATTTTTCGGATTGTGAAAAAAAATTTAGTTGGAAGCGTCAAATTTTAATAAATTAATTTGAAACCAACTTCGATTTTTTTGGATTTTGTCGAGTATTTTTGGTGTAGGATGTATATTTGAGTAAATTTAGATGAAAATAACTTCAATTTCTAGGATTTTGAAAAAAAATTTAGTTACAAGTGTCTAATTTTAATAAATTTATTTGAAACCAACTTCGATTTTTTTGGATTTTGTCGAGTATTTTTGGTGTAGGATGTATATTTGAGTAAATTTAGATGAAAATAACTTCAATTTCTAGGATTGTGAAAAAAATTTTAGTCGGAAGTGTCAAATTTTAATAAATTTATTTGAAATCAACTTCGTTTTTTTTTTATTTTGTTGAGTATTTTTTGTAGGATCTATATTTGAGTAAATTTAGATGAAAATAACTTCAATTTTTAGGATTGTGAAAAAAATTTTAGTTGGAAGTGTCAAATTTTAATAAATTTAATTGAAACCAACTTCGATTTTTTTGGATTTTGTCGAGTATTTCTGGTGTAGGATGTATATTTGAGTAAATTTAGATGAAAATAACTTCAATTTTTAGGATTGTGAAAAAAAATTTAGTTGGAAGTGTCAAATTTTAATAAATTTATTTGAAACCAACTTCGATTTTTTTGGATTTTGTCGAGTATTTTTGGTGTAGGATGTATATTTGAGTAAATTTAGATGAAAATAACTTCAATTTTTCGGATTGTGAAAAAAATTTTAGTTGGAAGTGTCAAATTTTAATAAATTTATTTGAAACCAACTTCGATTTTTTTTTATTTTGTCGAGTATTTTTGTTGTAGGATGTATATTTGAGTAAATTTAGATGAAAATAACGAAAATTTATTGGATTTTGAAAAAAATTTTAGTTGGAAGTGTCAAATTTTAATAAATTTATTTGAAACCAACTGCGATTTTTTTGGATTTTGTCGAGTATTTTTGGTGTAGGATGTATATTTGAGTAAATTTAGATGAAAATAACATCAATTTCTAGGATTGTGAAAAAAAATTTAGTTGGAAGCGTCAAATTTTAATAAATTAATTTGAAACCAACTTCGATTTTTTTGGATTTTGTCGAGTATTTTTGGTGTAGGATGTATATTTGAGTAAATTTAGATGAAAATAACTTCAATTTCTAGGATTTTGAAAAAAAATTTAGTTACAAGTGTCTAATTTTAATAAATTTATTTGAAACCAACTTCGATTTTTTTGGATTTTGTCGAGTATTTTTGGTGTAGGATGTATATTTGAGTAAATTTAGATGAAAATAACTTCAATTTCTAGGATTGTGAAAAAAATTTTAGTCGGAAGTGTCAAATTTTAATAAATTTATTTGAAATCAACTTCGTTTTTTTTTTATTTTGTTGAGTATTTTTTGTAGGATCTATATTTGAGTAAATTTAGATGAAAATAACTTCAATTTTTAGGATTGTGAAAAAAATTTTAGTTGGAAGTGTCAAATTTTAATAAATTTAATTGAGACCAACTTCGATTTTTTTGGATTTTGTCGAGTATTTTTGGTGTAGGATGTATATTTGAGTAAATTTAGATGAAAATAACTTCAATTTTTCGGATTGTGAAAAAAATTTTAGTTGGAAGTGTCAAATTTTAATAAATTTATTTGAAACCAACTTCGATTTTTTTGGATTTTGTTGAGTATTTTTTTGTAGGATCTATATTTGAGTAAATTTAGATGAAAATAACTTCAATTTCTAGGATTGTGAAAAAAATTTTAGTTGGAAGTGTCAAATTTTAAGAAATTTATTTGAAACCAACTTCGATTTTTTTTTATTTTGTCGAGTATTTTTGTTGTAGGATGTATATTTGAGTAAATTTAGATGAAAATAACGAAAATTTATTGGATTTTGAAAAAAATTTTAGTTGGAAGTGTCAAATTTTAATAAATTTATTTGAAACCAACTTCGATTTTTTTGGATTTTGTCGAGTATTTTTGGTGTAGGATGTATATTTGAGTAAATTTAGATGAAAATAACATCAATTTCTAGGATTGTGAAAAAAAATTTAGTTGGAAGCGTCAAATTTTAATAAATTAATTTGAAACCAACTTCGATTTTTTTGGATTTTGTCGAGTATTTTTGGTGTAGGATGTATATTTGAGTAAATTTAGATGAAAATAACTTCAATTTCTAGGATTTTGAAAAAAAATTTAGTTACAAGTGTCTAATTTTAATAAATTTATTTGAAACCAACTTCGATTTTTTTGGATTTTGTCGAGTATTTTTGGTGTAGGATGTATATTTGAGTAAATTTAGATGAAAATAACTTCAATTTCTAGGATTGTGAAAAAAATTTTAGTCGGAAGTGTCAAATTTTAATAAATTTATTTGAAATCAACTTCGTTTTTTTTTTATTTTGTTGAGTATTTTTTGTAGGATCTATATTTGAGTAAATTTATATGAAAATAACTTCAATTTTTAGGATTGTGAAAAAAATTTTAGTTGGAAGTGTCAAATTTTAATAAATTTATTTGAAACCAACTTCGATTTTTTTGGATTTTGTCGAGTATTTTCGGTGTGGGATGTATATTTGAGTAAATTTAGATGAAAATAACTTCAATTTCTAGGATTGTGAAATAAATTTTAGTTGGAAGCGTCAAATTTTAATAAATTTATTTGAAACCTACTTCGATTTTTTTGGATTTTGTCGAGTATTTTTGGTGTAGGATGTATATTTGAGTAAATTTAGATGAAAATAACTTCAATTTCTAGGATTGTGAAAAAAATTTTAGTCGGAAGTGTCAAATTTTAATAAATTTATTTGAAATCAACTTCGTTTTTTTTTTATTTTGTTGAGTATTTTTTGTAGGATCTATATTTGAGTAAATTTAGATGAAAATAACTTCAATTTTTAGGATTGTGAAAAAAATTTTAGTTGGATGTGTCAAATTTTAATAAATTTAATTGAGACCAACTTCGATTTTTTTGGATTTTGTCGAGTATTTTTGGTGTAGGATGTATATTTGAGTAAATTTAGATGAAAATAACTTCAATTTTTCGGATTGTGAAAAAAATTTTAGTTGGAAGTGTCAAATTTTAATAAATTTATTTGAAACCAACTTCGATTTTTTTGGATTTTGTTGAGTATTTTTTTGTAGGATCTATATTTGAGTAAATTTAGATGAAAATAACTTCAATTTCTAGGATTGTGAAAAAAATTTTAGTTGGAAGTGTCAAATTTTAATAAATTTATTTGAAACCAACTTCGATTTTTTTTTATTTTGTCGAGTATTTTTGTTGTAGGATGTATATTTGAGTAAATTTAGATGAAAATAACGAAAATTTATTGGATTTTGAAAAAAATTTTAGTTGGAAGTGTCAAATTTTAATAAATTTATTTGAAACCAACTTCGATTTTTTTGGATTTTGTCGAGTATTTTTGGTGTAGGATGTATATTTGAGTAAATTTAGATGAAAATAACATCAATTTCTAGGATTGTGAAAAAAAATTTAGTTGGAAGCGTCAAATTTTAATAAATTAATTTGAAACCAACTTCGATTTTTTTGGATTTTGTCGAGTATTTTTGGTGTAGGATGTATATTTGAGTAAATTTAGATGAAAATAACTTCAATTTCTAGGATTTTGAAAAAAATTTAGTTACAAGTGTCTAATTTTAATAAATTTATTTGAAACCAACTTCGATTTTTTTGGATTTTGTCGAGTATTTTTGGTGTAGGATGTATATTTGAGTAAATTTAGATGAAAATAACTTCAATTTCTAGGATTGTGAAAAAAATTTTAGTCGGAAGTGTCAAATTTTAATAAATTTATTTGAAATCAACTTCGTTTTTTTTTTATTTTGTTGAGTATTTTTTGTAGGATCTATATTTGAGTAAATTTAGATGAAAATGACTTCAATTTTTAGGATTGTGAAAAAAATTTTAGTTGGAAGTGTCAAATTTTAATAAATTTAATTGAAACCAACTTCGATTTTTTTGGATTTTGTCGAGTATTTCTGGTGTAGGATGTATATTTGAGTAAATTTAGATGAAAATAACTTCAATTTTTAGGATTTTGAAAAAAATTTTAGTTACAAGTGTCTAATTTTAATAAATTTATTTGAAACCAACTTCGATTTTTTTGGATTTTGTCGAGTATTTTTGGTGTAGGATGTATATTTGAGTAAATTTAGATGAAAATAACTTCAATTTCTAGGATTTTGAAAAAAATTTTAGTTACAAGTGTCTAATTTTAATAAATTTATTTGAAACCAACTTCGATTTTTTTGGATTTTGTCGAGTATTTTTGGTGTAGGATGTATATTTGAGTAAATTTAGATGAAAATAACTTCAATTTTTCGGATTGTGAAAAAAATTTTAGTTGGAAGTGTCAAATTTTAATAAATTTATTTGAAACCAACTTCGATTTTTTTGGATTTTGTTGAGTATTTTTTTGTAGGATCTATATTTGAGTAAATTTAGATGAAAATAACTTCAATTTCTAGGATTGTGAAAAAAATTTTAGTTGGAAGTGTCAAATTTTAATAAATTTATTTGAAACCAACTTCGATTTTTTTTTATTTTGTCGAGTATTTTTGTTGTAGGATGTATATTTGAGTAAATTTAGATGAAAATAACGAAAATTTATTGGATTGTGAAAAAAATTTTAGTTGGAAGTGTCAAATTTTAATAAATTTATTTGAAACCAACTTCGATTTTTTTGGATTTTGACGAGTATTTTTGGTGTAGGATGTATATTTGAGTAAATTTAGATGAAAATAACATCAATTTCTAGGATTGTGAAAAAAAATTTAGTTGGAAGCGTCAAATTTTAATAAATTAATTTGAAACCAACTTCGATTTTTTTGGATTTTGTCGAGTATTTTTGGTGTAGGATGTATATTTGAGTAAATTTAGATGAAAATAACTTCAATTTCTAGGATTTTGAAAAAAAATTTAGTTACAAGTGTCTAATTTTAATAAATTTATTTGAAACCAACTTCGATTTTTTTGGATTTTGTCGAGTATTTTTGGTGTAGGATGTATATTTGAGTAAATTTAGATGAAAATAACTTCAATTTCTAGGATTGTGAAAAAAATTTTAGTCGGAAGTGTCAAATTTTAATAAATTTATTTGAAATCAACTTCGTTTTTTTTTTTATTTTGTTGAGTATTTTTTGTAGGATCTATATTTGAGTAAATTTAGATGAAAATAACTTCAATTTTTAGGATTGTGAAAAAAATTTTAGTTGGAAGTGTCAAATTTTAATAAATTTAATTGAGACCAACTTCGATTTTTTTGGATTTTGTCGAGTATTTTTGGTGTAGGATGTATATTTGAGTAAATTTAGATGAAAATAACTTCAATTTTTCGGATTGTGAAAAAAATTTTAGTTGGAAGTGTCAAATTTTAATAAATTTATTTGAAACCAACTTCGATTTTTTTGGATTTTGTTGAGTATTTTTTTGTAGGATCTATATTTGAGTAAATTTAGATGAAAATAACTTCAATTTCTAGGATTGTGAAAAAAATTTTAGTTGGAAGTGTCAAATTTTAAGAAATTTATTTGAAACCAACTTCGATTTTTTTTTATTTTGTCGAGTATTTTTGTTGTAGGATGTATATTTGAGTAAATTTAGATGAAAATAACGAAAATTTATTGGATTGTGAAAAAAATTTTAGTTGGAAGTGTCAAATTTTAATAAATTTATTTGAAACCAACTTCGATTTTTTTGGATTTTGTCGAGTATTTTTGGTGTAGGATGTATATTTGAGTAAATTTAGATGAAAATAACATCAATTTCTAGGATTGTGAAAAAAAATTTAGTTGGAAGCGTCAAATTTTAATAAATTAATTTGAAACCAACTTCGATTTTTTTGGATTTTGTCGAGTATTTTTGGTGTAGGATGTATATTTGAGTAAATTTAGATGAAAATAACTTCAATTTCTAGGATTTTGAAAAAAAATTTAGTTACAAGTGTCTAATTTTAATAAATTTATTTGAAACCAACTTCGATTTTTTTGGATTTTGTCGAGTATTTTTGGTGTAGGATGTATATTTGAGTAAATTTAGATGAAAATAACTTCAATTTCTAGGATTGTGAAAAAAATTTTAGTCGGAAGTGTCAAATTTTAATAAATTTATTTGAAATCAACTTCGTTTTTTTTTTATTTTGTTGAGTATTTTTTGTAGGATCTATATTTGAGTAAATTTAGATGAAAATAACTTCAATTTTTAGGATTGTGAAAAAAATTTTAGTTGGAAGTGTCAAATTTTAATAAATTTAATTGAAACCAACTTCGATTTTTTTGGATTTTGTCGAGTATTTCTGGTGTAGGATGTATATTTGAGTAAATTTAGATGAAAATAACTTCAATTTTTAGGATTGTGAAAAAAAATTTAGTTGGAAGTGTCAAATTTTAATAAATTTATTTGAAACCAACTTCGATTTTTTTGGATTTTGTCGAGTATTTTTGGTGTAGGATGTATATTTGAGTAAATTTAGATGAAAATAACTTCAATTTTTCGGATTGTGAAAAAAATTTTAGTTGGAAGTGTCAAATTTTAATAAATTTATTTGAAACCAACTTCGATTTTTTTTTATTTTGTCGAGTATTTTTGTTGTAGGATGTATATTTGAGTAAATTTAGATGAAAATAACGAAAATTTATTGGATTTTGAAAAAAATTTTAGTTGGAAGTGTCAAATTTTAATAAATTTATTTGAAACCAACTGCGATTTTTTTGGATTTTGTCGAGTATTTTTGGTGTAGGATGTATATTTGAGTAAATTTAGATGAAAATAACATCAATTTCTAGGATTGTGAAAAAAAATTTAGTTGGAAGCGTCAAATTTTAATAAATTAATTTGAAACCAACTTCGATTTTTTTGGATTTTGTCGAGTATTTTTGGTGTAGGATGTATATTTGAGTAAATTTAGATGAAAATAACTTCAATTTCTAGGATTTTGAAAAAAAATTTAGTTACAAGTGTCTAATTTTAATAAATTTATTTGAAACCAACTTCGATTTTTTTGGATTTTGTCGAGTATTTTTGGTGTAGGATGTATATTTGAGTAAATTTAGATGAAAATAACTTCAATTTCTAGGATTGTGAAAAAAATTTTAGTCGGAAGTGTCAAATTTTAATAAATTTATTTGAAATCAACTTCGTTTTTTTTTTATTTTGTTGAGTATTTTTTGTAGGATCTATATTTGAGTAAATTTAGATGAAAATAACTTCAATTTTTAGGATTGTGAAAAAAATTTTAGTTGGAAGTGTCAAATTTTAATAAATTTAATTGAGACCAACTTCGATTTTTTTGGATTTTGTCGAGTATTTTTGGTGTAGGATGTATATTTGAGTAAATTTAGATGAAAATAACTTCAATTTTTCGGATTGTGAAAAAAATTTTAGTTGGAAGTGTCAAATTTTAATAAATTTATTTGAAACCAACTTCGATTTTTTTGGATTTTGTTGAGTATTTTTTTGTAGGATCTATATTTGAGTAAATTTAGATGAAAATAACTTCAATTTCTAGGATTGTGAAAAAAATTTTAGTTGGAAGTGTCAAATTTTAAGAAATTTATTTGAAACCAACTTCGATTTTTTTTTATTTTGTCGAGTATTTTTGTTGTAGGATGTATATTTGAGTAAATTTAGATGAAAATAACGAAAATTTATTGGATTGTGAAAAAAATTTTAGTTGGAAGTGTCAAATTTTAATAAATTTATTTGAAACCAACTTCGATTTTTTTGGATTTTGTCGAGTATTTTTGGTGTAGGATGTATATTTGAGTAAATTTAGATGAAAATAACATCAATTTCTAGGATTGTGAAAAAAAATTTAGTTGGAAGCGTCAAATTTTAATAAATTAATTTGAAACCAACTTCGATTTTTTTGGATTTTGTCGAGTATTTTTGGTGTAGGATGTATATTTGAGTAAATTTAGATGAAAATAACTTCAATTTCTAGGATTTTGAAAAAAAATTTAGTTACAAGTGTCTAATTTTAATAAATTTATTTGAAACCAACTTCGATTTTTTTGGATTTTGTCGAGTATTTTTGGTGTAGGATGTATATTTGAGTAAATTTAGATGAAAATAACTTCAATTTCTAGGATTGTGAAAAAAATTTTAGTCGGAAGTGTCAAATTTTAATAAATTTTTTTGAAATCAACTTCGTTTTTTTTTTATTTTGTTGAGTATTTTTTGTAGGATCTATATTTGAGTAAATTTAGATGAAAATAACTTCAATTTTTAGGATTGTGAAAAAAATTTTAGTTGGAAGTGTCAAATTTTAATAAATTTAATTGAAACCAACTTCGATTTTTTTGGATTTTGTCGAGTATTTCTGGTGTAGGATGTATATTTGAGTAAATTTAGATGAAAATAACTTCAATTTTTAGGATTGTGAAAAAAAATTTAGTTGGAAGTGTCAAATTTTAATAAATTTATTTGAAACCAACTTCGATTTTTTTGGATTTTGTCGAGTATTTTTGGTGTAGGATGTATATTTGAGTAAATTTAGATGAAAATAACTTCAATTTTTCGGATTGTGAAAAAAATTTTAGTTGGAAGTGTCAAATTTTAATAAATTTATTTGAAACCAACTTCGATTTTTTTTTATTTTGTCGAGTATTTTTGTTGTAGGATGTATATTTGAGTAAATTTAGATGAAAATAACGAAAATTTATTGGATTTTGAAAAAAATTTTAGTTGGAAGTGTCAAATTTTAATAAATTTATTTGAAACCAACTTCGATTTTTTTGGATTGTGTCGAGTATTTTTGGTGTAGGATGTATATTTGAGTAAATTTAGATGAAAATAACATCAATTTCTAGGATTGTGAAAAAAAATTTAGTTGGAAGCGTCAAATTTTAATAAATTAATTTGAAACCAACTTCGATTTTTTTGGATTTTGTCGAGTATTTCTGGTGTAGGATGTATATTTGAGTAAATTTAGATGAAAATAACTTCAATTTTTAGGATTGTGAAAAAAATTTTAGTTGGAAGTGTCAAATTTTAATAAATTTATTTGAAACCAACTTCGATTTTTTTGGATTTTGTTGAGTATTTTTGGTGTAGGATGTATATTTGAGTAAATTTAGATGAAAATAACTTCAATTTTTAGGATTGTGAAAAAAATTTTAGTTGGAAGTGTCAAATTTTAATAAATTTATTTGAAACCAACTTCGATTTTTTTGGATTTTGTCGAGTATTTTTGGTGTAGGATGTATATTTGAGTAAATTTAGATGAAAATAACTTCAATTTCTAGGATTTTGAAAAAAATTTTAGTTACAAGTGTCTAATTTTAATAAATTTATTTGAAACCAACTTCGATTTTTTTGGATTTTGTCGAGTATTTTTGGTGTAGGATGTATATTTGAGTAAATTTAGATGAAAATAACTTCAATTTCTAGGATTGTGAAAAAAATTTTAGTCGGAAGTGTCAAATTTTAATAAATTTATTTGAAATCAACTTCGATTTTTTTGGATTTTGTCGAGTATTTTTGGTGTAGGATGTATATTTGAGTAAATTTAGATGAAAATAACATCAATTTCTAGGATTGTGAAAAAAAATTTAGTTGGAAGCGTCAAATTTTAATAAATTAATTTGAAACCAACTTCGATTTTTTTGGATTTTGTCGAGTATTTTTGGTGTAGGATGTATATTTGAGTAAATTTAGATGAAAATAACTTCAATTTCTAGGATTTTGAAAAAAAATTTAGTTACAAGTGTCTAATTTTAATAAATTTATTTGAAACCAACTTCGATTTTTTTGGATTTTGTCGAGTATTTTTGGTGTAGGATGTATATTTGAGTAAATTTAGATGAAAATAACTTCAATTTCTAGGATTGTGAAAAAAATTTTAGTCGGAAGTGTCAAATTTTAATAAATTTATTTGAAATCAACTTCGTTTTTTTTTTATTTTGTTGAGTATTTTTTGTAGGATCTATATTTGAGTAAATTTAGATGAAAATAACTTCAATTTTTAGGATTGTGAAAAAAATTTTAGTTGGAAGTGTCAAATTTTAATAAATTTAATTGAAACCAACTTCGATTTTTTTGGATTTTGTCGAGTATTTCTGGTGTAGGATGTATATTTGAGAAAATTTAGATGAAAATAACTTCAATTTTTAGGATTGTGAAAAAAAATTTAGTTGGAAGTGTCAAATTTTAATAAATTTATTTGAAACCAACTTCGATTTTTTTGGATTTTGTCGAGTATTTTTGGTGTAGGATGTATATTTGAGTAAATTTAGATGAAAATAACTTCAATTTTTCGGATTGTGAAAAAAATTTTAGTTGGAAGTGTCAAATTTTAATAAATTTATTTGAAACCAACTTCGATTTTTTTTTATTTTGTCGAGTATTTTTGTTGTAGGATGTATATTTGAGTAAATTTAGATGAAAATAACGAAAATTTATTGGATTTTGAAAAAAATTTTAGTTGGAAGTGTCAAATTTTAATAAATTTATTTGAAACCAACTTCGATTTTTTTGGATTGTGTCGAGTATTTTTGGTGTAGGATGTATATTTGAGTAAATTTAGATGAAAATAACATCAATTTCTAGGATTGTGAAAAAAAATTTAGTTGGAAGCGTCAAATTTTAATAAATTAATTTGAAACCAACTTCGATTTTTTTGGATTTTGTCGAGTATTTCTGGTGTAGGATGTATATTTGAGTAAATTTAGATGAAAATAACTTCAATTTTTAGGATTGTGAAAAAAAATTTAGTTGGAAGTGTCAAATTTTAATAAATTTATTTGAAACCAACTTCGATTTTTTTGGATTTTGTTGAGTATTTTTGGTGTAGGATGTATATTTGAGTAAATTTAGATGAAAATAACTTCAATTTTTAGGATTGTGAAAAAAATTTTAGTTGGAAGTGTCAAATTTTAATAAATTTATTTGAAACCAACTTCGATTTTTTTGGATTTTGTCGAGTATTTTTGGTGTAGGATGTATATTTGAGTAAATTTAGATGAAAATAACTTCAATTTCTAGGATTTTGAAAAAAATTTTAGTTACAAGTGTCTAATTTTAATAAATTTATTTGAAACCAACTTCGATTTTTTTGGATTTTGTCGAGTATTTTTGGTGTAGGATGTATATTTGAGTAAATTTAGATGAAAATAACTTCAATTTCTAGGATTGTGAAAAAAATTTTAGTCGGAAGTGTCAAATTTTAATAAATTTATTTGAAATCAACTTCGTTTTTTTTTTGATTTTGTTGAGTATTTTATGTAGGATCTATATTTGAGTAAATTTAGATGAAAATAACTTCAATTTTTAGGATTGTGAAAAAAATTTTAGTTGGAAGTGTCAAATTTTAATAAATTTAATTGAGACCAACTTCGATTTTTTTGGATTTTGTCGAGTATTTTTGGTGTAGGATGTATATTTGAGTAAATTTAGATGAAAATAACTTCAATTTTTCGGATTGTGAAAAAAATTTTAGTTGGAAGTGTCAAATTTTAATAAATTTATTTGAAACCAACTTCGATTTTTTTGGATTTTGTTGAGTATTTTTTTGTAGGATCTATATTTGAGTAAATTTAGATGAAAATAACTTCAATTTCTAGGATTGTGAAAAAAATTTTAGTTGGAAGTGTCAAATTTTAATAAATTTATTTGAAACCAACTTCGATTTTTTTTTATTTTGTCGAGTATTTTTGTTGTAGGATGTATATTTGAGTAAATTTAGATGAAAATAACGAAAATTTATTGGATTGTGAAAAAAATTTTAGTTGGCAGTGTCAAATTTTAATAAATTTATTTGAAACCAACTTCGATTTTTTTGGATTTTGACGAGTATTTGTGGTGTAGGATGTATATTTGAGTAAATTTAGATGAAAATAACATCAATTTCTAGGATTGTGAAAAAAAATTTAGTTGGAAGCGTCAAATTTTAATAAATTAATTTGAAACCAACTTCGATTTTTTTGGATTTTGTCGAGTATTTTTGGTGTAGGATGTATATTTGAGTAAATTTAGATGAAAATAACTTCAATTTCTAGGATTTTGAAAAAAAATTTAGTTACAAGTGTCTAATTTTAATAAATTTATTTGAAACCAACTTCGATTTTTTTGGATTTTGTCGAGTATTTTTGGTGTAGGATGTATATTTGAGTAAATTTAGATGAAAATAACTTCAATTTCTAGGATTGTGAAAAAAATTTTAGTCGGAAGTGTCAAATTTTAATAAATTTATTTGAAATCAACTTCGTTTTTTTTTTATTTTGTTGAGTATTTTTTGTAGGATCTATATTTGAGTAAATTTAGATGAAAATAACTTCAATTTTTAGGATTGTGAAAAAAATTTTAGTTGGAAGTGTCAAATTTTAATAAATTTAATTGAGACCAACTTCGATTTTTTTGGATTTTGTCGAGTATTTTTGGTGTAGGATGTATATTTGAGTAAATTTAGATGAAAATAACTTCAATTTTTCGGATTGTGAAAAAAATTTTAGTTGGAAGTGTCAAATTTTAATAAATTTATTTGAAACCAACTTCGATTTTTTTGGATTTTGTTGAGTATTTTTTTGTAGGATCTATATTTGAGTAAATTTAGATGAAAATAACTTCAATTTCTAGGATTGTGAAAAAAATTTTAGTTGGAAGTGTCAAATTTTAAGAAATTTATTTGAAACCAACTTCGATTTTTTTTTATTTTGTCGAGTATTTTTGTTGTAGGATGTATATTTGAGTAAATTTAGATGAAAATAACGAAAATTTATTGGATTGTGAAAAAAATTTTAGTTGGAAGTGTCAAATTTTAATAAATTTATTTGAAACCAACTTCGATTTTTTTGGATTTTGTCGAGTATTTTTGGTGTAGGATGTATATTTGAGTAAATTTAGATGAAAATAACATCAATTTCTAGGATTGTGAAAAAAAATTTAGTTGGAAGCGTCAAATTTTAATAAATTAATTTGAAACCAACTTCGATTTTTTTGGATTTTGTCGAGTATTTTTGGTGTAGGATGTATATTTGAGTAAATTTAGATGAAAATAACTTCAATTTCTAGGATTTTGAAAAAAAATTTAGTTACAAGTGTCTAATTTTAATAAATTTATTTGAAACCAACTTCGATTTTTTTGGATTTTGTCGAGTATTTTTGGTGTAGGATGTATATTTGAGTAAATTTAGATGAAAATAACTTCAATTTCTAGGATTGTGAAAAAAATTTTAGTCGGAAGTGTCAAATTTTAATAAATTTATTTGAAATCAACTTCGTTTTTTTTTTATTTTGTTGAGTATTTTTTGTAGGATCTATATTTGAGTAAATTTAGATGAAAATAACTTCAATTTTTAGGATTGTGAAAAAAATTTTAGTTGGAAGCGTCAAATTTTAATAAATTAATTTGAAACCAACTTCGATTTTTTTGGATTTTGTCGAGTATTTTTGGTGTAGGATGTATATTTGAGTAAATTTAGATGAAAATAACTTCAATTTCTAGGATTTTGAAAAAAATTTTAGTTACAAGTGTCTAATTTTAATAAATTTATTTGAAACCAACTTCGATTTTTTTGGATTTTGTCGAGTATTTTTGGTGTAGGATGTATATTTGAGTAAATTTAGATGAAAATAACTTCAATTTCTAGGATTGTGAAAAAAATTTTAGTTGGAAGCGTCAAATTTTAATAATTTAATTTGAAACCAACTTCGATTTTTTTGGATTTTGTCGAGTATTTTTGGTGTAGGATGTATATTTGAGTAAATTTAGATGAAAATAACTTCAATTTCTAGGATTATGAAAAAAATTTTAGTTACAAGTGTCTAATTTTAATAAATTTATTTGAAACCAACTTCGATTTTTTTGGATTTTGTCGAGTATTTTTGGTGTAGGATGTATATTTGAGTAAATTTAGATGAAAATAACTTCAATTTCTAGGATTGTGAAAAAAATTTTAGTCGGAAGTGTCAAATTTTAATAAATTTATTTGAAATCAACTTCGTTTTTTTTTGATTTTGTCGAGTATTTTTGGTGTAGGATGTATATTTGATTAAATTTAGATGAAAATAACGACCATTTTTTGGATTGTGAAAAATATTTTAGTTGGAAGTGTCAAATTTTAATAAATTTATTTGAAACCAACTTCGATTTTTTTGGATTTTGTCGAGTATTTTTGTTGTAGGATGTATAATTGAGTAAAGTTAGATGAAAATAACTTCAATTTTTAGGATTGTGAAAAAAATTTTAGTTGCAAGTGTCAAATTTTAATAAATTTATTTGAAATCAACTCCGATTTTTTTGGACTTTGTTGAGTATTTTTTTGTAGGATCTATATTTGAGTAAATTTAGATGAAACAACTTCAATTTTTAGGATTGTGAAAAAAATTTTAGTTGGAAGTGTCTAATTTTAATAAATTCAATTGAAACCAACTTCGAATTTTTAGGATTTTGTCGAGTATTTTTGGTGTAGGATGTATATTTGAGTAAATTTAGATGAAAATAACTTCAATTTCTAGGATTGTGAAAAAAATTTTAGTTGGAAGCGTCAAATTTTAATAAATTAATTTGAAACCAACTTCGATTTTTTTGGATTTTGTCGAGTATTTTTGGTGTAGGATGTATATTTGAGTAAATTTAGATGAAAATAACTTCAATTTCTAGGATTGTGAAAAAAATTTTAGTCGGAAGTGTCAAATTTTAATAAATTTATTTGAAATCAACTTCGTTTTTTTTTTTATTTTGTTGAGTATTTTTTGTAGGATCTATATTTGAGTAAATTTAGATGAAAATAACTTCAATTTTTAGGATTGTGAAAAAAATTTTAGTTGGAAGTGTCAAATTTTAATAAATTTAATTGAGACCAACTTCGATTTTTTTGGATTTTGTCGAGTATTTTTGGTGTAGGATGTATATTTGAGTAAATTTAGATGAAAATAACTTCAATTTTTCGGATTGTGAAAAAAATTTTAGTTGGAAGTGTCAAATTTTAATAAATTTATTTGAAACCAACTTCGATTTTTTTGGATTTTGTTGAGTATTTTTTTGTAGGATCTATATTTGAGTAAATTTAGATGAAAATAACTTCAATTTCTAGGATTGTGAAAAAAATTTTAGTTGGAAGTGTCAAATTTTAAGAAATTTATTTGAAACCAACTTCGATTTTTTTTTATTTTGTCGAGTATTTTTGTTGTAGGATGTATATTTGAGTAAATTTAGATGAAAATAACGAAAATTTATTGGATTGTGAAAAAAATTTTAGTTGGAAGTGTCAAATTTTAATAAATTTATTTGAAACCAACTTCGATTTTTTTGGATTTTGTCGAGTATTTTTGGTGTAGGATGTATATTTGAGTAAATTTAGATGAAAATAACATCAATTTCTAGGATTGTGAAAAAAAATTTAGTTGGAAGCGTCAAATTTTAATAAATTAATTTGAAACCAACTTCGATTTTTTTGGATTTTGTCGAGTATTTTTGGTGTAGGATGTATATTTGAGTAAATTTAGATGAAAATAACTTCAATTTCTAGGATTTTGAAAAAAAATTTAGTTACAAGTGTCTAATTTTAATAAATTTATTTGAAACCAACTTCGATTTTTTTGGATTTTGTCGAGTATTTTTGGTGTAGGATGTATATTTGAGTAAATTTAGATGAAAATAACTTCAATTTCTAGGATTGTGAAAAAAATTTTAGTCGGAAGTGTCAAATTTTAATAAATTTATTTGAAATCAACTTCGTTTTTTTTTTATTTTGTTGAGTATTTTTTGTAGGATCTATATTTGAGTAAATTTAGATGAAAATAACTTCAATTTTTAGGATTGTGAAAAAAATTTTAGTTGGAAGCGTCAAATTTTAATAAATTAATTTGAAACCAACTTCGATTTTTTTGGATTTTGTCGAGTATTTTTGGTGTAGGATGTATATTTGAGTAAATTTAGATGAAAATAACTTCAATTTCTAGGATTTTGAAAAAAATTTTAGTTACAAGTGTCTAATTTTAATAAATTTATTTGAAACCAACTTCGATTTTTTTGGATTTTGTCGAGTATTTTTGGTGTAGGATGTATATTTGAGTAAATTTAGATGAAAATAACTTCAATTTCTAGGATTGTGAAAAAAATTTTAGTTGGAAGCGTCAAATTTTAATAAATTAATTTGAAACCAACTTCGATTTTTTTGGATTTTGTCGAGTATTTTTGGTGTAGGATGTATATTTGAGTAAATTTAGATGAAAATAACTTCAATTTCTAGGATTATGAAAAAAATTTTAGTTACAAGTGTCTAATTTTAATAAATTTATTTGAAACCAACTTCGATTTTTTTGGATTTTGTCGAGTATTTTTGGTGTAGGATGTATATTTGAGTAAATTTAGATGAAAATAACTTCAATTTCTAGGATTGTGAAAAAAATTTTAGTCGGAAGTGTCAAATTTTAATAAATTTATTTGAAATCAACTTCGTTTTTTTTTGATTTTGTCGAGTATTTTTGGTGTAGGATGTATATTTGATTAAATTTAGATGAAAATAACGACCATTTTTTGGATTGTGAAAAATATTTTAGTTGGAAGTGTCAAATTTTAATAAATTTATTTGAAACCAACTTCGATTTTTTTGGATTTTGTCGAGTATTTTTGTTGTAGGATGTATATTTGAGTAAAGTTAGATGAAAATAACTTCAATTTTTAGGATTGTGAAAAAAATTTTAGTTGCAAGTGTCAAATTTTAATAAATTTATTTGAAATCAACTCCGATTTTTTTGGACTTTGTTGAGTATTTTTTTGTAGGATCTATATTTGAGTAAATTTAGATGAAACAACTTCAATTTTTAGGATTGTGAAAAAAATTTTAGTTGGAAGTGTCTAATTTTAATAAATTCAATTGAAACCAACTTCGAATTTTTAGGATTTTGTCGAGTATTTTTGGTGTAGGATGTATATTTGAGTAAATTTAGATGAAAATAACTTCAATTTCTAGGATTGTGAAAAAAATTTTAGTGGGAAGCGTCAAATTTTAATAAATTAATTTGAAACCAACTTCGATTTTTTTGGATTTTGTCCAGTATTTTTGGTGTAGGATGTATATTTGAGTAAATTTAGATGAAAATAACTTCAATTTCTAGGATTTTGAAAAAAATTTTAGTTACAAGTGTCTAATTTTAATAAATTTATTTGAAACCAACTTCGATTTTTTTGGATTTTGTCGAGTATTTTTGGTGTAGGATGTATATTTGAGTAAATTTAGATGAAAATAACTTCAATTTCTAGGATTGTGAAAAAAATTTTAGTCGGAAGTGTCAAATTTTAATAAATTTATTTGAAACCAACTTCGATTTTTTTGGATTTTGTCGAGTATTTTTGGTGTAGGATGTATATTTGAGTAAATTTAGATGAAAATAACTTCAATTTCTAGGATTGTGAAAAAAATTTTAGTCGGAAGTGTCAAATTTTAATAAATTTAATTGAAACCAACTTCGAATTTTTTGGATTTTGTCGAGTATTTTTGGTGTAGGATGTATATTTGAGTAAATTTAGATGAAAATAACTTCAATTTCTAGGATTGTGAAAAAAATTTTAGTTGGAAGCGTCAAATTTTAATAAATTAATTTGAAACCAACTTCGATTTTTTTGGATTTTGTCCAGTATTTTTGGTGTAGGATGTATATTTGAGTAAATTTAGATGAAAATAACTTCAATTTCTAGGATTGTGAAAAAAATTTTAGTCGGAAGTGTCAAATTTTAATAAATTTATTTGAAATCAACTTCGTTTTTTTTGGATTTTGTTGAGTATTTTTTGTAGGATCTATATTTGAGTAAATTTAGATGAAAATAACTTCAATTTTTAGGATTGTGAAAAAAATTTTAGTTGGAAGTGTCAAATTTTAATAAATTTAATTGAAACCAACTTCGATTTTTTTGGATTTTGTCGAGTATTTTTGGTGTAGGATGTATATTTGAGTAAATTTAGATGAAAATAACTTCAATTTCTAGGATTGTGAAAAAAATTTTAGTCGGAAGTGTCAAATTTTAATAAATTTATTTGAAATCAACTTCGTTTTTTTTTTATTTTGTTGAATATTTTTTGTAGGATCTATATTTGAGTAAATTTAGATGAAAATAACTTCAATTTTTAGGATTGTGAAAAAAATTTTAGTTGGAAGTGTCAAATTTTAATAAATTTAATTGAAATCAACTTCGTTTTTTTTGGATTTTGTTGAGTATTTTTTGTAGGATCTATATTTGAGTAAATTTAGATGAAAATAACTTCAATTTCTAGGATTGTGAAAAAAATTTTAGTTGGAAGCGTCAAATTTTAATAAATTAATTTGAAACCAACTTCGATTTTTTTGGATTTTGTCCAGTATTTTTGGTGTAGGATGTATATTTGAGTAAATTTAGATGAAAATAACTTCAATTTCTAGGATTTTGAAAAAAAATTTAGTTACAAGTGTCTAATTTTAATAAATTTATTTGAAACCAACTTCGATTTTTTTGGATTTTGTCGAGTATTTTTGGTGTAGGGTGTATATTTGAGTAAATTTAGATGAAAATAACTTCAATTTCTAGGATTGTGAAAAAAATTTTAGTCGGAAGTGTCAAATTTTAATAAATTTATTTGAAATCAACTTCGTTTTTTTTGGATTTTGTTGAGTATTTTTTGTAGGATCTATATTTGAGTAAATTTAGATGAAAATAACTTCAATTTTTAGGATTGTGAAAAAAATTTTAGTTGGAAGTGTCAAATTTTAATAAATTTAATTGAAACCAACTTCGATTTTTTTGGATTTTGTCGAGTATTTTTGGTGTAGGATGTATATTTGAGTAAATTTAGATGAAAATAACTTCAATTTCTAGGATTGTGAAAAAAAATTTAGTTGGAAGCGTCAAATTTTAATAAATTAATTTGAAACCAACTTCGATATTTTTTGGATTTTGTCGAGTATTTTTGGTGTAGGATGTATATTTGAGTAAATTCAGATGAAAATAACTTCAATTTCTAGGATTTTGAAAAAAAATTTAGTTACTGTTACGAGCCGGGGCTGCGGCAACGCGCGAGGCCGGCGAGAAGGGTATTTCCCAAGGAATACGGTTTATGAGTTTGTTAGTTAGGTGCGCGGACGAACCTGATGCGAAATCAGGGAGCCGCTAGGATTATTGACGGCGAGGACGAACCTGATGCGAAATCAGGGAGCCTCTAGGAATGGAGTCACACGCGGACGAACCTGATGCGAAATCAGGGAGCCGCTAGGATTATTGACGGCGAGGACGAACCTGATGCGAAATCAGGGAGCCTCTAGGAATGGAGTCACACGCGGACGAACCTGATTCGAAATCAGGGAGCCGCAGGAAGGTGAAACGTCGTGAACGAACCCAATGCGAAATCGGGGAGTCACTAGGATAAAGTTCACAGACGAACCTGGTGCTAAACCAGGGAGCTGTTCGGAAGTTGGTAGATTTACAGACGAACCTGATGCGAAATCAGGGAGCTGTAGGATACGGACGAACCTGATGCGAAATCAGGGAGCCGTAGGAGGGTGAGGTTTCGTGGACGAACCCAATGCGAAATCGGGGAGCCACTGGGTTGGAAAATATACCTTGTTTTGGATGAAAGGTTGCGAACGAACCTGATGCTTAATCAGGGAGTCGCAGGAAATGTTAGTAATGCCTCGTAACTCTTAATTAATATTTGATACAACTCGAGCGGTAAAGTTGTATCAGTGGGTGAATGCTACTAATATTATAAGGATCGCTGGGTAAGAGATGGGTTTAACGAATCTACTCGATTTACACGTGAACACCATTCGTATATTCAATAATAGGTTATTGTACAAATGTAAGTGTCGCGATTAAATAAAGAATAAAAGTGTGTGAGTTACCACTAGCTGCACGGTGTTGACGCACTGGCGATGCGGGGCGTAAGAGTGGCTATTTCAAAGTGCCCAATAGAATATAACCCGGACTCGCGGATTCTATGAGGTTAACTATGATTCTGACGGAGACTTTAGCTCGATCTTACTGAATATGACCAACTCTGTACGAGCGTGACACGACGTTGCTCTACGCGTGACTGTACTGCTTTTAACCAACGAGGGTTGAAACCAAAGGGTTTATATAGTCCCAAAAATGAGTGGGGGTTCGTTAGGAGATTTCCATATAAGGAAATCCTTCGGGGTCGTGGTCGTGTCACTCCCGTTCCCATGGTCGTGTTCCAGATGGTCAAGATCACGACCCCCTGAGTGGTATGTGATAAACAAAAAGATTCTTAGGGCGTTTTCCCTTCGCAGACGCGAGCTCGAAAAATTGTTGAGAGCGGCGTATGGGAATATTCCACATACGTAACATCTCCCCCCTAAGATAAAACATCGCGATTCTCGTGATGCTTTTCAAAAGAAGGAAAAAACGCCCCAAAAATCTTTTTATAAGCAAAAATGTAGAAGAGAATTGTCGGGTGTAGGTGTATTAGTGTACTTATCGCTAGGTGTTGTGAGGTGTAAGTGTTTTAATCGTCGCTAGGCACTACGTAGCCGAGCTGCAGCCAGTGCTCAATGATGTCCACTGGTGGTTGTCCGGGTAGTGTGGATCAAATTTACTGATACGTGGTTCCTTGAGTACGTAAACTAAATTACCTACGTTAAACGTTGCTGGTTTTGCATGGATATCGTAATAGTTTTTCGAACGGATTTTTGCTTTGTTTAGATTATCGGAGGCTATATTGCGAATATTAGTCATGTGCGTTATTAATTCTATTAAATAATCTCCATACGACTTTAGTTTTTCACCGGTTGGAAACGAGGTTGGTTCTCGGGCTGGTTTTCCAAAGATTAATTCGTATGGGGTGAAATTTGTTGCTTCGTGAACGGATGTATTGTAAGAGAACATTGCGAACGGTATTAATAAATCCCAGTCTTCGTAACTATCCATGTAATGCTTGAGGTATTCAGTGAGGACGATGTGGCTTCGTTCCAGAGATCCATTGGTTTGTGGTCTATATCCTGAGGTTGTGATTTGCTTGATTTTGAATATTTCGGAGAGATTGGTCATAAGCGTTCCGATGAAGCTAGTTCCTTTGTCTGTTAGTATTGCGCGAGGTGTACCGTATATTGCGATGAAGTGTCTAGCGAAAGCATCTGCAATTGTAGCAGCTCGAATGTTAGGTATTGCTATGGCTACGCAATATTTCGTTAAGTTATCTTGAATGGTGAGAATATGTCTATTCCCACTGGGTGTAATTGGTAAAGGTCCTACTGTATCCAAGGAAATTTTGTCAAAGGCTCCTATAGGTGTGTCGGTGATTAACATCGGTTGACGAGTTTTTGCTCGAACTAATTTCTGTTCCTGACAACTTTGGCATCTTCGAATGTAGTCTTGAATGTCGTTGCGCATTTGTGACCAATGGAATTTTGATCGGATGCGTTTATATGTTTTCGTTACTCCTTTATGTCCTCCAATTAAACTATCGTGAGCCTCGCAAATGATGTGCTGTCTGTCTTCTTCGGATGGTGTTGTGATGGTACAATTGCATAGGATAATCTGCATGCCCGTTCCTATGAAAACCTCTTCTAAAATTTTGACGAATTCGTTGGATGGTATTTTGTGAAGGTCTCCCGTGGCAGAAATTCGAAATGATTTAATCTGATTTTGATCTAAGGTGTGTCGAAGAGTTTTCAATCCGTTGAGCACATCTACTCTTTTAATATTATCGAAGAAATTGTCTGAGATTATTATACTGAAGGTTTTAAATAATCCATTGTCCGTAGTTATCACATTTCCCTTTTTTGGTTCTTCTGCTAGAAGGTTTGGTTGATTGATTAGTTCAGTGTCTACCAGTAATTTTCCAACGGGGTTTATTAAATTGCAGTCGGCAGAAATGAAGTGTACGTAATGTCCTTCTTCAGCGGTAAAAGTATTTGAAGAAACGATGATTTTATGTGGTCGATCTAATGGGGTTTCTTCCAGATCGTCAAGGTCATTTGGATCCTCGATTTCGGTAGTGGAGAAAGGGTAGGAGTCGATCGTGTGGTCAGGGACCCTAGGTTCGGTTGACCTGTTGTCAGGTGGTTGTCCCACACTTGCTTCGGGCGTTGTACCTGCAGGTAGCTGGTTTATTGAGGGTTGTAAAGGTTCTTCCATGACTTCCGATGGTACTTGCGGGGTACTGAGTAAATCTAGTTGAGTATTTCTTGCATTTTCTATTACAGTATTTTCGAGCGGCTCCTCAAACGATATTAAATTGTCAAATACGGTCTGGTCCTTATCTAAAGGGGCAATTTGTGTAGAATTAGCTGCGGGCGAAAAACTGTTTATGGTTTCCTGGCGTTCATCTGGCATGGTTACCTCTTGAGATAAGCTGGGAAAAGATCGGTTCTTGTATATTATTGGAGAATGTTGAATGTTCCCACGTGCGGTTTCTTCTTCTGAGCTGCTGCTTGTCTCTTGGTACTTGGGTCGGCTTTCTCTATCTCGTCGTAACTGTCGTATGCGGTGCCCGATTGTTTCGATATTGGCATCTGTTTTCGGTATCTGGGCTTTGAAGTCGGGGTCCTGGAGCTCTCGTGGAATAAGTGGTAAGCAGGTAGACGTAGGGTTGCGCGATAATGCGTCTGCGTTCTTATTCGTCTTTCCGGATTTATGGACAACCTGGTACTCGTATTCCAAAAGACGTAGCTTCCACTTCATAAGTCTAGAAGTTGGGTCCTTGACAGAATGTAACCAGACAAGTGGTCTGTGGTCTGTAACAAGGGTGAATGGGGTTCCATAGATGTAGGGCCTGAAGTATCTTACTGCGTAAACCATGGCCAAACATTCCTTTTCCGTAGCTGAATAATTCTTCTCAGGTTTATTTAGGCTGCGGGAGGCATAAGCAATCGGTAGGTCGTTTCCTATCTCCCCTTGGCTAAGTACGGCTCCAATAGCGTAATCAGATGCATCTGTGGTTACAATGAAAGGTTTACTGAAATCAGGGTATTGCAATATGGGCTGTTGACAAAGTTCGTTGCGTAATTGCTTAAAACTCTGGTCTTGTTCTTCTGTCCATTTGAATTTGATGCCTTTTCCTAATAAGTTAATTAATGGTTTTGCTTTTGTGGTAAAATTAGGTACGAATCTTCGGTAATATCCAACAAGTCCCAAGAATTGTTGAATGTTCTTCTGCGATGTGGGTGTTGGAAAATCTTGAACAGCTTTTAATTTCCTAGGATCAGGTCTTACCCCTTCCTTTGAAATAATGTGTCCAAGGTATGCGACTTCCTTTCGCAGGAATTGGCACTTGTTGGTCTGAAGGGTTAATCCGTGTTCTCGAAGGCGGTTTAACAATTTTTTGACTTTGATATTGTGCTCCTGTAACGATGATGCGTAAATCACTATGTCGTCCAAGTAGACAAAGAGGTCTGTTCCTTGAAGTCCAGTGAGTGCTTGGTCCATCAGGCGTTGAAAGGTGGGTGGTGCATTTTTTAATCCGAAAGGCATTCGAGAAAATTCGTAATGTCCATTTGGAGTGGTGAATGCTGTTTTTGCCTTATCCTTCGGGTCCATCTCTATTTGATGAAATCCACTTGCGAGATCAAAAACTGAGAAATATTTGGCTCCTCCTAATCGATCTAAGATCTCTGTGATTTGAGGTAATGGATACCTATCAGAAATGGTTATTTCGTTGAGGCCGCGGAAATCTATTACCAGGCGCCAACGTTTCACTCCGTTTTCGTCTTCTTTCTTCGGTACAATCCATAAGGGTGAATTGTACGGAGATTTTGAAGGCGTAATTATACCGTTTGATAATAGCGCGCTGATTTGTTTTTGAATTTCCTTTTGATGAATGAGAGGATAACGATATTGTCTTGTGTTGATTGGAATATCATTGGATGTATGGATTGAGTGTTTAAAGTCGCGGGCCTTCCCAAGTTTATCTCCAGAAAGATAAAATCGGTCGGGAAAATCTCTAACTAGATTAGTAACGAAATCTAGTTCCTCCTTGTTCAAATGTTTAGTGTTTAGGGCTTCTAAAATTTTTTGTATCCTATCTTCGTGTGTTTTGAATTTTGACGGGTGTTCTGCAGCTGGGTAAGAATCTTCGTCTGATGACCCGAAGATATCGAATGACTCTAATGTTTGTGGTTCTATCTCTACGTCTAGGGGTTCATCGCTGGTATTTGTTGCCATAGCGTAGCACTTCCCTTTATTATTCCTCACAACTGCTTCTCCTATGTAAAGATGTTCAAGGGTCTTGATACGCGGTAAATATCCTTCCTTAATCTTCGAGTTTGTAATTGTTATAGCAATCTGTTGCGACGTCCTAGGCTCGATACGATGTTTGGTCGATGTCAATAGTTCTTTCATTTGAGGTAGATCTTGATAATTTGAAAAACGTAGAGGTCGGGTTGGTTTATTTTTTAATACCAGAGTCCCATGATAATAGGAGATTTCAGCCTCTTCCTGTTTTAAAAATGGGCTTCCTATAAGTCCATCTGCTTCTATGGCCAGCTCTTTTACTACATAGAAAAGTGCAGGAGCTTCGTGGATATGAAGAATTGTTGTTCCTAAAGTATGAATTGGATTAGTGGTAATTCCGGTTAACTCGATTTCTTCCCGAGAGTTTATCGCGGCTTTTTCTCCCAGGGCGTTAATGACTACTAAATTAACGGATGCTCCACCGTCGATTAGGAATTCTCCCGTTCCTGACTCCAATTCTGGAACCTTGATGTTGATGCGTGGGGCAGGTGCTTCCTTGATGAGGGTTCCTCTTCGAAGCGGACTGTCCTTTGGCGAGCTTCCTTGTTTCCGCTCATCGTGTCGCCTATACGTTGAGCGCGATTGAAGTTTAAAGACTTGTTTGATTCAACGGACGAATCTCGCGAGTCTCGTTGATATCTAGGGTTACGCGGTTGTTTCCTACAGGACTTTCCGTCATGTCCGGCTGTGCCGCAATGCCAGCAATATAAACTCGGCTTGCGATCTTTATCGGGATTTTTTAAAATAGAATAGTGTTTTTCTCTATCATCTGCGTACGATGAGTCGGAGCGATAAGAAGGGGATTTCGAGGGGCTTCGGTGACGCAAGGTCCAGGCCGTCGTACGTGTCCGTCCTTCTCGTTCTTCTTCAAACCCAGATGTTCTAAGAGGCCGATCCCTGTTCTGGTCGTATCTACTCGGAGAAAGTGGGTACGACACTTCGCGGTCGTGGTGGCGAGAGTTTTCGGTGTAATGATCTCGGCGAGACCACCTGGAGGGTGATTCATTACGGGGCGACTGTCGTCGATTCCTTAATTTCCTATCTATCTGTAGCACGGCGTCGTAAGCTTGTTCAAGTGTTTGAATATCTTGAGTCTGAGCCGACACTTTCCAAGAAATTCGATCCGGTAAACCATCGATGAAGTTTTCCTTAACGTCCTTTTCCATTTCTTTGACGAAATCTTCAGCGTGATCCAGATACCTTTCCCGAATAGCTCCGCGCGCACAATAAACGAGATGGCTAGTTCTGTCGACGTACTGTCGCAGACTTTCTCCTTCGCGTATGCTTAGTTTCGCGATTTCGACTTGAAAATATGACAAACTTCTTCCCGGCGCGAATCTCTTTTTCAGATGTTGGACTAATTTCTTAATAGATTCGAATTTATGTTCTAACGTGCACCTGCGTGCCGGACCGATCAGTTTCGTTAGTATTATCGCAAGATACTCAGCTTCCGTACCCTCAGGAATCAAAGTTAACCCGTCTTCAACATTTTGTGCAAAGCGCGTCAAGGGTGGACTTTCACCGTCGAAGGTTGGAATTGACATAGTAATATTTTGTATACATGTCCGTTGCGTCAAGAGCGACATTGAGTTTGCAATTGAAACTGTCAGGTTCATTATATCATTAGAAGAGACGTTCGCCTGTGCGGTTGCCATCATAAAATTACTAAGTGACTTGACTAGAGAAAACTAGTATATCGTCGATAAAAATTACGAGTGATTTTAACGTATTTAAAAACCCAAATTTACGGCGATTCTAATGCAGTAGCATCCCACCGCTGTCACCAGTTCTGTTACGAGCCGGGGCTGCGGCAACGCGCGAGGCCGGCGAGAAGGGTATTTCCCAAGGAATACGGTTTATGAGTTTGTTAGTTAGGTGCGCGGACGAACCTGATGCGAAATCAGGGAGCCGCTAGGATTATTGACGGCGAGGACGAACCTGATGCGAAATCAGGGAGCCTCTAGGAATGGAGTCACACGCGGACGAACCTGATGCGAAATCAGGGAGCCGCTAGGATTATTGACGGCGAGGACGAACCTGATGCGAAATCAGGGAGCCTCTAGGAATGGAGTCACACGCGGACGAACCTGATTCGAAATCAGGGAGCCGCAGGAAGGTGAAACGTCGTGAACGAACCCAATGCGAAATCGGGGAGTCACTAGGATAAAGTTCACAGACGAACCTGGTGCTAAACCAGGGAGCTGTTCGGAAGTTGGTAGATTTACAGACGAACCTGATGCGAAATCAGGGAGCTGTAGGATACGGACGAACCTGATGCGAAATCAGGGAGCCGTAGGAGGGTGAGGTTTCGTGGACGAACCCAATGCGAAATCGGGGAGCCACTGGGTTGGAAAATATACCTTGTTTTGGATGAAAGGTTGCGAACGAACCTGATGCTTAATCAGGGAGTCGCAGGAAATGTTAGTAATGCCTCGTAACTCTTAATTAATATTTGATACAACTCGAGCGGTAAAGTTGTATCAGTGGGTGAATGCTACTAATATTATAAGGATCGCTGGGTAAGAGATGGGTTTAACGAATCTACTCGATTTACACGTGAACACCATTCGTATATTCAATAATAGGTTATTGTACAAATGTAAGTGTCGCGATTAAATAAAGAATAAAAGTGTGTGAGTTACCACTAGCTGCACGGTGTTGACGCACTGGCGATGCGGGGCGTAAGAGTGGCTATTTCAAAGTGCCCAATAGAATATAACCCGGACTCGCGGATTCTATGAGGTTAACTATGATTCTGACGGAGACTTTAGCTCGATCTTACTGAATATGACCAACTCTGTACGAGCGTGACACGACGTTGCTCTACGCGTGACTGTACTGCTTTTAACCAACGAGGGTTGAAACCAAAGGGTTTATATAGTCCCAAAAATGAGTGGGGGTTCGTTAGGAGATTTCCATATAAGGAAATCCTTCGGGGTCGTGGTCGTGTCACTCCCGTTCCCATGGTCGTGTTCCAGATGGTCAAGATCACGACCCCCTGAGTGGTATGTGATAAACAAAAAGATTCTTAGGGCGTTTTCCCTTCGCAGACGCGAGCTCGAAAAATTGTTGAGAGCGGCGTATGGGAATATTCCACATACGTAACAGAAGTGTCAAATTTTAATTAATTTATTTGAAATCAACTTCGTTTTTTCATGGATTTTGTCGAGTATTTTTGTTGTAGGATGTATATTTGAGTAAAGTTAGATGAAAATAACTTCAATTTTTAGGATTGTGAAAAAAATTTTAGTTGCAAGTGTCAAATTTTAATAAATTTATTTGAAATCAACTCCGATTTTTTTGGATTTTGTTGAGTATTTTTTTGTAGGATCTATATTTGAGTAAATTTAGATGAAACAACTTCAATTTTTAGGATTGTGAAAAAAATTTTAGTTGGAAGTGTCAAATTTTAATAAATTAATTTGAAACCAACTTCGATTTTTTTGGATTTTGTCGAGTATTTTTGGTGTAGGATGTATATTTGAGTAAATTTAGATGAAAATAACGTCAATTTCTAGGATTGTGAAAAAAATTTTAGTTGGAAGTGTCAAATTTTAATAAATTTATTTGAAACCAACTTCGATTTTTTTGGATTTTGTCGAGTATTTTTGGTGTAGGATGTATATTTGAGTAAATTTAGATGAAAATAACTTCAATTTCTAGGATTGTGAAAAAAATTTTAGTTGGAAGCGTCAAATTTTAATAAATTAATTTGAAACCAACTTGGATTTTTTTGGATTTTGTCGAGTATTTTTGGTGTAGGATGTATATTTGAGTAAATTTAGATGAAAATAACTTCAATTTCTAGGATTATGAAAAAAATTTTAGTTACAAGTGTCTAATTTTAATAAATTTATTTGAAACCATCTTCGATTTTTTTGGATTTTGTCGAGTATTTTTGGTGTAGGATGTATATTTGAGTAAATTTAGATGAAAATAACTTCAATTTCTAGGATGGTGAAAAAAATTTTAGTCGGAAGTGTCAAATTTTAATAAATTTATTTGAAATCAACTTCGTTTTTTTTGGATTTTGTCGAGTATTTTTGGTGTAGGATGTATATTTGAGTAAATTTAGATGAAAATAACGACCATTTTTTGGATTGTGAAAAATATTTTAGTTGGAAGTGTCAAATTTTAATAAATTTATTTGAAACCAACTTCGATTTTTTTGGATTTTGTCGAGTATTTTTGGTGTAGGATGTATATTTGAGTAAATTTAGATGAAAATTACTTCAATTTCTAGGATTGTGAAAAAAAATTTAGTTGGAAGCGTCAAATTTTAATAAATTAATTTGAAACCAACTTCGATTTTTTTGGATTTTGTCGAGTATTTTTGGTGTAGGATGTATATTTGAGTAAATTTAGATGAAAATAACTTCAATTTCTAGGATTTTGAAAAAAATTTTAGTTACAAGTGTCTAATTTTAATAAATTTATTTGAAACCAACTTCGATTTTTTTGGATTTTGTCGAGTATTTTTGGTGTAGGATGTATATTTGAGTAAATTTAGATGAAAATAACTTCAATTTCTAGAATTGTGAAAAAAATTTTAGTCGGAAGTGTCAAATTTTAATAAATTTATTTGAAATCAACTTCGTTTTTTTTGGATTTTGTTGAGTATTTTTTTGTAGGATCTATATTTGAGTAAATTTAGATGAAACAACTTCAATTTTTAGGATTGTGAAAAAAATTTTAGTTGGAAGTGTCAAATTTTAATAAATTAATTTGAAACCAACTTCGATTTTTTTGGATTTTGTCGAGTATTTTTGGTGTAGGATGTATATTTGAGTAAATTTAGATGAAAATAACGTCAATTTCTAGGATTGTGAAAAAAATTTTAGTTGGAAGTGTCAAATTTTAATAAATTTATTTGAAACCAACTTCGATTTTTTTGGATTTTGTCGAGTATTTTTGGTGTAGGATGTATATTTGAGTAAATTTAGAAGAAAATAACTTCAATTTCTAGGATTGTGAAAAAAATTTTAGTTGGAAGCGTCAAATTTTAATAAATTAATTTGAAACCAACTTCGATTTTTTTGGATTTTGTCGAGTATTTTTGGTGTAGGATGTATATTTGAGTAAATTTAGATGAAAATAACTTCAATTTCTAGGATTATGAAAAAAATTTTAGTTACAAGTGTCTAATTTTAATAAATTTATTTGAAACCAACTTCGATTTTTTTGGATTTTGTCGAGTATTTTTGGTGTAGGATGTATATTTGAGTAAATTTAGATGAAAATAACTTCAATTTCTAGGATTGTGAAAAAAATTTTAGTCGGAAGTGTCAAATTTTAATAAATTTATTTGAAATCAACTTCGTTTTTTTTGGATTTTGTCGAGTATTTTTGGTGTAGGATGTATATTTGAGTAAATTTAGATGAAAATAACGACCATTTTTTGGATTGTGAAAAATATTTTAGTTGGAAGTGTCAAATTTTAATAAATTTATTTGAAACCAACTTCGATTTTTTTGGATTTTGTCGAGTATTTTTGGTGTAGGATGTATATTTGAGTAAATTTAGATGAAAATTACTTCAATTTCTAGGATTGTGAAAAAAAATTTAGTTGGAAGCGTCAAATTTTAATAAATTAATTTGAAACCAACTTCGATTTTTTTGGATTTTGTCGAGTATTTTTGGTGTAGGATGTATATTTGAGTAAATTTAGATGAAAATAACTTCAATTTCTAGGATTTTGAAAAAAATTTTAGTTACAAGTGTCTAATTTTAATAAATTTATTTGAAACCAACTTCGATTTTTTTGGATTTTGTCGAGTATTTTTGGTGTAGGATGTATATTTGAGTAAATTTAGATGAAAATAACTTCAATTTCTAGAATTGTGAAAAAAATTTTAGTCGGAAGTGTCAAATTTTAATAAATTTATTTGAAATCAACTTCGTTTTTTTTGGATTTTGTTGAGTATTTTTTGTAGGATCTATATTTGAGTAAATTTATATGAAAATAAATTCAATTTTTAGGATTGTGAAAAAAATTTTAGTTGGAAGTGTCAAATTTTAATAAATTTATTTGAAACCAACTTCGATTTTTTTGGATTTTGTCGAGTATTTTCGGTGTGGGATGTATATTTGAGTAAATTTAGATGAAAATAACTTCAATTTCTAGGATTGTGAAAAAAATTTTAGTTGGAAGCGTCAAATTTTAATAAATTTATTTGAAACCAACTTCGATTTTTTTGGATTTTGTCGAGTATTTTTGGTGTAGGATGTATATTTGAGTAAATTTAGATGAAAATAACGACCATTTTTTGGATTGTGAAAAATATTTTAGTTGGAAGTGTCAAATTTTAATTAATTTATTTGAAATCAACTTCGATTTTTTTGGATTTTGTCGAGTATTTTTGTTGTAGGATGTATATTTGAGTAAAGTTAGATGAAAATAACTTCAATTTTTAGGATTGTGAAAAAAATTTTAGTTGCAAGTGTCAAATTTTAATAAATTTATTTGAAATCAACTCCGATTTTTTGGATTTTGTTGAGTATTTTTTTGTAGGATCTATATTTGAGTAAATTTAGATGAAACAACTTCAATTTTTAGGATTGTGAAAAAAATTTTAGTTGGAAGTGTCAAATTTTAATAAATTTATTTGAAACCAACTTCGATTTTTTTGGATTTTGTAGAGTATTTTTGGTGTAGGATGTATATTTCAGTAAATTTAGATGAAAATAACTTCAATTTTTAGGATTGTGAAAAAAATTTTAGTTGGAAGTGTCAAATTTTAATAAATTTATTTGAAACCAACTTCGATTTTTTTGGATTTTGTCGAGTATTTTTGGTGTAGAATGTATATTTGAGTAAATTTAGATGAAAATAACTTCAATTTCTAGGATTTTGAAAAAAATTTTAGTTACAAGTGTCTAATTTTAATAAATTTATTTGAAACCAACTTCGATTTTTTTGGATTTTGTCGAGTATTTTTGGTGTAGGATGTATATTTGAGTAAATTTAGATGAAAATAACTTCAATTTCTAGGATTGTGAAAAAAATTTTAGTCGGAAGTGTCAAATTTTAATAAATTTATTTGAAATCCACTTCGTTTTTTTTTGATTTTGTTGAGTATTTTTTGTAGGATCTATATTTGAGTAAATTTAGATGAAAATAACTTCAATTTTTCGGATTGTGAAAAAAATTTTAGTTGGAAGTGTCAAATTTTAATAAATTTATTTGAAACCAACTTCGATTTTTTTGGATTTTGTCGAGTATTTTTGGTGTAGAATGTATATTTGAGTAAATTTAGATGAAAATAACTTCAATTTCTAGGATTGTGAAAAAAATTTTAGTCGGAAGTGTCAAATTTTAATAAATTTATTTGAAACTAACTTCGATTTTTTTTTATTTTGTCGAGTATTTTTGTTGTAGGATGTATATTTGAGTAAATTTAGATGAAAATAACGAAAATTTATTGGATTGTGAAAAAAATTTTAGTTGGAAGTGTCAAATTTTAATAAATTTATTTGAAACCAACTTCGATTTTTTTGGATTTTGTCGAGTATTTTTGGTGTAGGATGTATATTTGAGTAAATTTAGATGAAAATAACATCAATTTCTAGGATTGTGAAAAAAAATTTAGTTGGAAGCGTCAAATTTTAATAAATTAATTTGAAACCAACTTCGATTTTTTTGGATTTTGTCGAGTATTTTTGGTGTAGGATGTATATTTGAGTAAATTTAGATGAAAATAACGAAAATTTATTGGATTGTGAAAAAAATTTTAGTTGGAAGTGTCAAATTTTTATAAATTTATTTGAAATCAACTTCGTTTTTTTTTGATTTTGTTGAGTATTTTTTGTAGGATCTATATTTGAGTAAATTTAGATGAAAATAACTTCAATTTTTAGGATTGTGAAAAAAATTTTAGTTGGAAGTGTCAAATTTTAATAAATTTAATTGAAACCAACTTCGATTTTTTTGGATTTTGTCGAGTATTTTTGGTGTAGGATGTATATTTGAGTAAATTTAGATGAAAATAACTTCAATTTCGAGGATTGTGAAAAAAAATTTAGTTTGAAGCGTCAAATTTTAATAAATTAATTTGATACCAACTTCGATTTTTTTGGATTTTGTCGAGTATTTTTGGTGTAGGATGTATATTTGAGTAAATTTAGATGAAAATAACTTCAATTTCTAGGATTGTGAAAAAAATTTTAGTCGGAAGTGTCAAATTTTAATAAATTTATTTGAAATCAACTTCGTTTTTTTTGGATTTTGTTGAGTATTTTTTGTAGGATCTATATTTGAGTAAATTTAGATGAAAATAACTTCAATTTTTAGGATTGTGAAAAAAATTTTAGTTGGAAGTGTCAAATTTTAATAAATTTAATTGAAACCAACTTCGATTTTTTTTTATTTTGTCGAGTATTTTTGGTGTAGGATGTATATTTGAGTAAATTTAGATGAAAATAACTTCAATTTCGAGGATTGTGAAAAAAATTTTAGTTGGAAGCGTCAAATTTTAATAAATTAATTTGAAACCAACTTCGATTTTTTTGGATTTTGTCGAGTATTTTTGGTGTAGGATGTATATTTGAGTAAATTTAGATGAAAATAACTTCAATTTCTAGGATTTTGAAAAAAATTTTAGTTACAAGTGTCTAATTTTAATAAATTTATTTGAAACCAACTTCGATTTTTTTGGATTTTGTCGAGTATTTTTGGTGTAGGATGTATATTTGAGTAAATTTAGATGAAAATAACTTCAATTTCTAGGATTGTGAAAAAAATTTTAGTTGGAAGCGTCAAATTTTAATAAATTAATTTGAAACCAACTTCGATTTTTTTGGATTTTGTCGAGTATTTTTGGTGTAGGATGTATATTTGAGTAAATTTAGATGAAAATAACTTCAATTTCTAGGATTATGAAAAAAAATTTAGTTACAAGTGTCTAATTTTAATAAATTTATTTGAAACCAACTTCGATTTTTTTGGATTTTGTCGAGTATTTTTGGTGTAGGATGTATATTTGAGTAAATTTAGATGAAAATAACTTCAATTTCTAGGATTGTGAAAAAAATTTTAGTCGGAAGTGTCAAATTTTAATAAATTTATTTGAAATCAACTTCGTTTTTTTTGGATTTTGTCGAGTATTTTTGGTGTAGGATGTATATTTGAGTAAATTTAGATGAAAATAACGACCATTTTTTGGATTGTGAAAAATATTTTAGTTGGAAGTGTCAAATTTTAATAAATTTATTTGAAACCAACTTCGATTTTTTTGGATTTTGTCGAGTATTTTTGGTGTAGGATGTATATTTGAGTAAATTTAGATGAAAATTACTTCAATTTCTAGGATTGTGAAAAAAAATTTAGTTGGAAGCGTCAAATTTAAATAAATTAATTTGAAACCAACTTCGATTTTTTTGGATTTTGTCGAGTATTTTTGGTGTAGGATGTATATTTGAGTAAATTTAGATGAAAATAACTTCAATTTCTAGGATTTTGAAAAAAATTTTAGTTACAAGTGTCTAATTTTAATAAATTTATTTGAAACCAACTTCGATTTTTTTGGATTTTGTCGAGTATTTTTGGTGTAGGATGTATATTTGAGTAAATTTAGATGAAAATAACTTCAATTTCTAGGATTGTGAAAAAAATTTTAGTCGGTAGTGTCAAATTTTAATAAATTTATTTGAAATCAACTTCGTTTTTTTTGGATTTTGTTGAGTATTTTTTGTAGGATCTATATTTCAGTAAATTTATATGAAAATAACTTCAATTTTTAGGATTGTGAAAAAAATTTTAGTTGGAAGTGTCAAAGTTTAATAAATTTATTTGAAACCAACTTCGATTTTTTTGGATTTTGTCGAGTATTTTCGGTGTGGGATGTATATTTGAGTAAATTTAGATGAAAATAACTTCAATTTCTAGGATTGTGAAAAAAATTTTAGTTGGAAGCGTCAAATTTTAATAAATTTATTTGAAACCAACTTCGATTTTTTTGGATTTTGTCGAGTATTTTTGGTGTAGGATGTATATTTGAGTAAATTTAGATGAAAATAACGACCATTTTTTGGATTGTGAAAAATATTTTAGTTGGAAGTGTCAAATTTTAATTAATTTATTTGAAATCAACTTCGATTTTTTTGGATTTTGTCGAGTATTTTTGTTGTAGGATGTATATTTGAGTAAAGTTAGATGAAAATAACTTCAATTTTTAGGGTTGTGAAAAAAATTTTAGTTGCATGTGTCAAATTTTAATAAATTTATTTGAAATCAACTCCGATTGTTTTGGATTTTGTTGAGTATTTTTTTGTAGGATCTATATTTGAGTAAATTTAGATGAAACAACTTCAATTTTTAGGATTGTGAAAAAAATTTTAGTTGGAAGTGTCAAATTTTAATAAATTTATTTGAAACCAACTTCGATTTTTTTTTATTTTGTCGAGTATTTTTGGTGTAGGATGTATATTTGAGTAAATTTAGATGAAAATAACTTCAATTTCGAGGATTGTGAAAAAAATTTTAGTTGGAAGCGTCAAATTTTAATAAATTAATTTGAAACCAACTTCGATTTTTTTTGGATTTTGTCGAGTATTTTTGGTGTAGGATGTATATTTGAGTAAATTTAGATGAAAATAACTTCAATTTCTAGGATTTTGAAAAAAATTTTAGTTGGAAGTGTCAAATTTTAATAAATTTATTTGAAACCAACTTCGATTTTTTTGCATTTTGTCGAGTATTTTTGGTGTAGGATGTATATTTGAGTAAATTTAGATGAAAATTACTTCAATTTCTAGGATTGTGAAAAAAAATTTAGTTGGAAGCGTCAAATTTAAATAAATTAATTTGAAACCAACTTCGATTTTTTTGGATTTTGTCGAGTATTTTTGGTGTAGGATGTATATTTGAGTAAATTTAGATGAAAATAACTTCAATTTCTAGGATTTTGAAAAAAATTTTAGTTACAAGTGTCTAATTTTAATAAATTTATTTGAAACCAACTTCGATTTTTTTGGATTTTGTCGAGTATTTTTGGTGTAGGATGTATATTTGAGTAAATTTAGATGAAAATAACTTCAATTTCTAGGATTGTGAAAAAAATTTTAGTCGGAAGTTTCAAATTTTAATAAATTTATTTGAAATCAACTTCGTTTTTTTTGGATTTTGTTGAGTATTTTTTGTAGGATCTATATTTCAGTAAATTTATATGAAAATAACTTCAATTTTTAGGATTGTGAAAAAAATTTTAGTTGGAAGTGTCAAATTTTAATAAATTTATTTGAAACCAACTTCGATTTTTTTGGATTTTGTCGAGTATTTTCGGTGTGGGATGTATATTTGAGTAAATTTAGATGAAAATAACTTCAATTTCTAGGATTGTGAAAAAAATTTTAGTTGGAAGCGTCAAATTTTAATAAATTTATTTGAAACCAACTTCGATTTTTTTGGATTTTGTCGAGTATTTTTGGTGTAGGATGTATATTTGAGTAAATTTAGATGAAAATAACGACCATTTTTTGGATTGTGAAAAATATTTTAGTTGGAAGTGTCAAATTTTAATTAATTTATTTGAAATCAACTTCGATTTTTTTGGATTTTGTCGAGTATTTTTGTTGTAGGATGTATATTTGAGTAAAGTTAGATGAAAATAACTTCAATTTTTAGGATTGTGAAAAAAATTTTAGTTGCAAGTGTCAAATTTTAATAAATTTATTTGAAATCAACTCCGATTTTTTTGGATTTTGTTGAGTATTTTTTTGTAGGATCTATATTTGAGTAAATTTAGATGAAACAACTTCAATTTTTAGGATTGTGAAAAAAATTTTAGTTGGAAGTGTCAAATTTTAATAAATTTATTTGAAACCAACTCCGATTTTTTTTTATTTTGTCGAGTATTTTTGGTGTAGGATGTATATTTGAGTAAATTTAGATGAAAATAACTTCAATTTCGAGGATTGTGAAAAAAATGTTAGTTGGAAGCGTCAAATTTTAATAAATTAATTTGAAACCAACTTCGATTTTTTTGGATTTTGTCGAGTATTTTTGGTGTAGGATGTATATTTGAGTAAATTTAGATGAAAATAACTTCAATTTCTAGGATTTTGAAAAAAATTTTAGTTACAAGTGTCTAATTTTAATAAATTTATTTGAAACCAACTTCGATTTTTTTGGATTTTGTCGAGTATTTTTGGTGTAGGATGTATATTTGAGTAAATTGAGATGAAAATAACTTCAATTTCTAGGATTGTGAAAAAATTTTTAGTTGGAAGCGTCAAATTTTAATAAATTAATTTGAAACCAACTTCGATTTTTTTGGATTTTGTCGAGTATTTTTGGTGTAGGATGTATATTTGAGTAAATTTAGATGAAAATAACTTCAATTTCTAGGATTATGAAAAAAAATTTAGTTACAAGTGTCTAATTTTAATAAATTTATTTGAAACCAACTTCGATTTTTTTGGATTTTGTCGAGTATTTTTGGTGTAGGATGTATATTTGAGTAAATTTAGATGAAAATAACTTCAATTTCTAGGATTGTGAAAAAAATTTTAGTCGGAAGTGTCAAATTTTAATAAATTTATTTGAAATCAACTTCGTTTTTTTTGGATTTTGTCGAGTATTTTTGGTGTAGGATGTATATTTGAGTAAATTTAGATGAAAATAACTTCAATTTTTAGGATTGTGAAAAAAATTTTAGTTGGAAGTGTCAAATTTTAATAAATTTATTTGAAACCAACTTCGATTTTTTTGGATTTTGTCGAGTATTTTTGGTGTAGGATGTATATTTGAGTAAATTTAGATGAAAATAACGACCATTTTTTGGATTGTGAAAAATATTTTAGTTGGAAGTGTCAAATTTTAATTAATTTATTTGAAATCAACTTCGATTTTTTTGGATTTTGTCGAGTATTTTTGTTGTAGGATGTATATTTGAGTAAAGTTAGATGAAAATAACTTCAATTTTTAGGATTGTGAAAAAAATTTTAGTTGCAAGTGTCAAATTTTAATAAATTTATTTGAAATCAACTCCGATTTTTTTGGATTTTGTTGAGTATTTTTTTGTAGGATCTATATTTGAGTAAATTTAGATGAAACAACTTCAATTTTTAGGATTGTGAAAAAAATTTTAGTTGGAAGTGTCAAATTTTAATAAATTTATTTGAAACCAACTTCGATTTTTTTTTATTTTGTCGAGTATTTTTGGTGTAGGATGTATATTTGAGTAAATTTAGATGAAAATAACTTCAATTTCGAGGATTGTGAAAAAAATTTTAGTTGGAAGCGTCAAATTTTAATAAATTAATTTGAAACCAACTTCGATTTTTTTTGGATTTTGTCGAGTATTTTTGGTGTAGGATGTATATTTGAGTAAATTTAGATGAAAATAACTTCAATTTCTAGGATTTTGAAAAAAATTTTAGTTGGAAGTGTCAAATTTTAATAAATTTATTTGAAACCAACTTCGATTTTTTTGCATTTTGTCGAGTATTTTTGGTGTAGGATGTATATTTGAGTAAATTTAGATGAAAATTACTTCAATTTCTAGGATTGTGAAAAAAAATTTAGTTGGAAGCGTCAAATTTAAATAAATTAATTTGAAACCAACTTCGATTTTTTTGGATTTTGTCGAGTATTTTTGGTGTAGGATGTATATTTGAGTAAATTTAGATGAAAATAACTTCAATTTCTAGGATTTTGAAAAAAATTTTAGTTACAAGTGTCTAATTTTAATAAATTTATTTGAAACCAACTTCGATTTTTTTGGATTTTGTCGAGTATTTTTGGTGTAGGATGTATATTTGAGTAAATTTAGATGAAAATAACTTCAATTTCTAGGATTGTGAAAAAAATTTTAGTCGGAAGTGTCAAATTTTAATAAATTTATTTGAAATCAACTTCGTTTTTTTTGGATTTTGTTGAGTATTTTTTGTAGGATCTATATTTCAGTAAATTTATATGAAAATAACTTCAATTTTTAGGATTGTGAAAAAAATTTTAGTTGGAAGTGTCAAATTTTAATAAATTTATTTGAAACCAACTTCGATTTTTTTGGATTTTGTCGAGTATTTTCGGTGTGGGATGTATATTTGAGTAAATTTAGATGAAAATAACTTCAATTTCTAGGATTGTGAAAAAAATTTTAGTTGGAAGCGTCAAATTTTAATAAATTTATTTGAAACCAACTTCGATTTTTTTGGATTTTGTCGAGTATTTTTGGTGTAGGATGTATATTTGAGTAAATTTAGATGAAAATAACGACCATTTTTTGGATTGTGAAAAATATTTTAGTTGGAAGTGTCAAATTTTAATTAATTTATTTGAAATCAACTTCGATTTTTTTGGATTTTGTCGAGTATTTTTGTTGTAGGATGTATATTTGAGTAAAGTTAGATGAAAATAACTTCAATTTTTAGGATTGTGAAAAAAATTTTAGTTGCAAGTGTCAAATTTTAATAAATTTATTTGAAATCAACTCCGATTTTTTTGGATTTTGTTGAGTATTTTTTTGTAGGATCTATATTTGAGTAAATTTAGATGAAACAACTTCAATTTTTAGGATTGTGAAAAAAATTTTAGTTGGAAGTGTCAAATTTTAATAAATTTATTTGAAACCAACTTCGATTTTTTTTTATTTTGTCGAGTATTTTTGGTGTAGGATGTATATTTGAGTAAATTTAGATGAAAATAACTTCAATTTCGAGGATTGTGAAAAAAATGTTAGTTGGAAGCGTCAAATCTTAATAAATTAATTTGAAACCAACTTCGATTTTTTTGGATTTTGTCGAGTATTTTTGGTGTAGGATGTATATTTGAGTAAATTTAGATGAAAATAACTTCAATTTCTAGGATTTTGAAAAAAATTTTAGTTACAAGTGTCTAATTTTAATAAATTTATTTGAAACCAACTTCGATTTTTTTGGATTTTGTCGAGTATTTTTGGTGTAGGATGTATATTTGAGTAAATTGAGATGAAAATAACTTCAATTTCTAGGATTGTGAAAAAATTTTTAGTTGGAAGCGTCAAATTTTAATAAATTAATTTGAAACCAACTTCGATTTTTTTGGATTTTGTCGAGTATTTTTGGTGTAGGATGTATATTTGAGTAAATTTAGATGAAAATAACTTCAATTTCTAGGATTATGAAAAAAAATTTAGTTACAAGTGTCTAATTTTAATAAATTTATTTGAAACCAACTTCGATTTTTTTGGATTTTGTCGAGTATTTTTGGTGTAGGATGTATATTTGAGTAAATTTAGATGAAAATAACTTCAATTTCTAGGATTGTGAAAAAAATTTTAGTCGGAAGTGTCAAATTTTAATAAATTTATTTGAAATCAACTTCGTTTTTTTTGGATTTTGTCGAGTATTTTTGGTGTAGGATGTATATTTGAGTAAATTTAGATGAAAATAACGACCATTTTTTGGATTGTGAAAAATATTTTAGTTGGAAGTGTCAAATTTTAATTAATTTATTTGAAATCAACTTCGATTTTTTTGGATTTTGTCGAGTATTTTTGTTGTAGGATGTATATTTGAGTAAAGTTAGATGAAAATAACTTCAATTTTTAGGATTGTGAAAAAAATTTTAGTTGCAAGTGTCAAATTTTAATAAATTTATTTGAAATCAACTCCGATTTTTTTGGATTTTGTTGAGTATTTTTTTGTAGGATCTATATTTGAGTAAATTTAGATGAAACAACTTCAATTTTTAGGATTGTGAAAAAAATTTTAGTTGGAAGTGTCAAATTTTAATAAATTTATTTGAAACCAACTTCGATTTTTTTTTATTTTGTCGAGTATTTTTGGTGTAGGATGTATATTTGAGTAAATTTAGATGAAAATAACTTCAATTTCGAGGATTGTGAAAAAAATGTTAGTTGGAAGCGTCAAATCTTAATAAATTAATTTGAAACCAACTTCGATTTTTTTGGATTTTGTCGAGTATTTTTGGTGTAGGATGTATATTTGAGTAAATTTAGATGAAAATAACTTCAATTTCTAGGATTTTGAAAAAAATTTTAGTTACAAGTGTCTAATTTTAATAAATTTATTTGAAACCAACTTCGATTTTTTTGGATTTTGTCGAGTATTTTTGGTGTAGGATGTATATTTGAGTAAATTGAGATGAAAATAACTTCAATTTCTAGGATTGTGAAAAAATTTTTAGTTGGAAGCGTCAAATTTTAATAAATTAATTTGAAACCAACTTCGATTTTTTTGGATTTTGTCGAGTATTTTTGGTGTAGGATGTATATTTGAGTAAATTTAGATGAAAATAACTTCAATTTCTAGGATTATGAAAAAAAATTTAGTTACAAGTGTCTAATTTTAATAAATTTATTTGAAACCAACTTCGATTTTTTTGGATTTTGTCGAGTATTTTTGGTGTAGGATGTATATTTGAGTAAATTTAGATGAAAATAACTTCAATTTCTAGGATTGTGAAAAAAATTTTAGTCGGAAGTGTCAAATTTTAATAAATTTATTTGAAATCAACTTCGTTTTTTTTGGATTTTGTCGAGTATTTTTGGTGTAGGATGTATATTTGAGTAAATTTAGATGAAAATAACGACCATTTTTTGGATTGTGAAAAATATTTTAGTTGGAAGTGTCAAATTTTAATAAATTTATTTGAAACCAACTTCGATTTTTTTGGATTTTGTCGAGTATTTTTGGTGTAGGATGTATATTTGAGTAAATTTAGATGAAAATTACTTCAATTTCTAGGATTGTGAAAAAAAATTTAGTTGGAAGCGTCAAATTTTAATAAATTAATTTGAAACCAACTTCGATTTTTTTGGATTTTGTCGAGTATTTTTGGTGTAGGATGTATATTTGAGTAAATTTAGATGAAAATAACTTCAATTTCTAGGATTTTGAAAAAAATTTTAGTTACAAGTGTCTAATTTTAATAAATTTATTTGAAACCAACTTCGATTTTTTTGGATTTTGTCGAGTATTTTTGGTGTAGGATGTATATTTGAGTAAATTTAGATGAAAATAACTTCAATTTCTAGGATTGTGAAAAAAATTTTAGTCGGAAGTGTCAAATTTTAATAAATTTATTTGAAATCAACTTCGTTTTTTTTTGATTTTGTTGAGTATTTTTTGTAGGATCTATATTTGAGTAAATTTAGATGAAAATAACTTCAATTTTTAGGATTGTGAAAAAAATTTTAGTTGGAAGTGTCAAATTTTAATAAATTTAATTGAAACCAACTTCGATTTTTTTTGATTTTGTCGAGTATTTTTGGTGTAGGATGTATATTTGAGTAAATTTAGATGAAAATAACTTCAATTTCGAGGATTGTGAAAAAAATTTTAGTTGGAAGCGTCAAATTTTAATAAATTAATTTGAAACCAACTTCGATTTTTTTGGATTTTGTCGAGTATTTTTGGTGTAGGATGTATATTTGAGTAAATTTAGATGAAAATAACTTCAATTTCTAGGATTTTGAAAAAAATTTTAGTTACAAGTGTCTAATTTTAATAAATTTATTTGAAACCAACTTCGATTTTTTTGGATTTTGTCGAGTATTTTTGGTGTTGGATGTATATTTGAGTAAATTTAGATGAAAATAACTTCAATTTCTAGGATTGTGAAAAAAATTTTAGTTGGAAGCGTCAAATTTTAATAAATTAATTTGAAACCAACTTCGATTTTTTTGGATTTTGTCGAGTATTCTTGGTGTAGGATGTATATTTGAGTAAATTTAGATGAAAATAACTTCAATTTCTAGGATTATGAAAAAAAATTTAGTTACAAGTGTCTAATTTTAATAAATTTATTTGAAACCAACTTCGATTTTTTTGGATTTTGTCGAGTATTTTTGGTGTAGGATGTATATTTGAGTAAATTTAGATGAAAATAACTTCAATTTCTAGGATTGTGAAAAAAATTTTAGTCGGAAGTGTCAAATTTTAATAAATTTATTTGAAATCAACTTCGTTTTTTTTTGATTTTGTTGAGTATTTTTTGTAGGATCTATATTTGAGTAAATTTAGATGAAAATAACTTCAATTTTTAGGATTGTGAAAAAAATTTTAGTTGGAAGTGTCAAATTTTAATAAATTTAATTGAAACCAACTTCGATTTTTTTTGATTTTGTCGAGTATTTTTGGTGTAGGATGTATATTTGTGTAAATTTAGATGAAAATAACTTCAATTTCGAGGATTGTGAAAAAAATTTTAGTTGGAAGCGTCAAATTTTAATAAATTAATTTGAAACCAACTTCGATTTTTTTGGATTTTGTCGAGTATTTTTGGTGTAGGATGTATATTTGAGTAAATTTAGATGAAAATAACTTCAATTTCTAGGATTTTGAAAAAAATTTTAGTTACAAGTGTCTAATTTTAATAAATTTATTTGAAACCAACTTCGATTTTTTTGGATTTTGTCGAGTATTTTTGGTGTAGGATGTATATTTGAGTAAATTTAGATGAAAATAACTTCAATTTCTAGGATTGTGACAAAAATTTTAGTTGGAAGCGTCAAATTTTAATAAATTAATTTCAAACCAACTTCGATTTTTTTGGATTTTGTCGAGTATTTTTGGTGTAGGATGTATATTTGAGTAAATTTAGATGAAAATAACTTCAATTTCTAGGATTATGAAAAAAAATTTAGTTACAAGTGTCTAATTTTAATAAATTTATTTGAAACCAACTTCGATTTTTTTGGATTTTGTCGAGTATTTTTGGTGTAGGATGTATATTTGAGTAAATTTAGATGAAAATAACTTCAATTTCTAGGATTGTGAAAAAAATTTTAGTCGGAAGTGTCAAATTTTAATAAATTTATTTGAAATCAACTTCGTTTTTTTTGGATTTTGTCGAGTATTTTTGGTGTAGGATGTATATTTGAGTAAATTTAGATGAAAATAACGACCATTTTTTGGATTGTGAAAAATATTTTAGTTGGAAGTGTCAAATTTTAATTAATTTATTTGAAATCAACTTCGATTTTTTTGGATTTTGTCGAGTATTTTTGTTGTAGGATGTATATTTGAGTAAAGTTAGATGAAAATAACTTCAATTTTTAGGATTGTGAAAAAAATTTTAGTTGCAAGTGTCAAATTTTAATAAATTTATTTGAAATCAACTCCGATTTTTTTGGATTTTGTTGAGTATTTTTTTGTAGGATCTATATTTGAGTAAATTTAGATGAAACAACTTCAATTTTTAGGATTGTGAAAAAAATTTTAGTTGGAAGTGTCAAATTTTAATAAATTTATTTGAAACCAACTTCGATTTTTTTTTATTTTGTCGAGTATTTTTGGTGTAGGATGTATATTTGAGTAAATTTAGATGAAAATAACTTCAATTTCGAGGATTGTGAAAAAAATGTTAGTTGGAAGCGTCAAATCTTAATAAATTAATTTGAAACCAACTTCGATTTTTTTGGATTTTGTCGAGTATTTTTGGTGTAGGATGTATATTTGAGTAAATTTAGATGAAAATAACTTCAATTTCTAGGATTTTGAAAAAAATTTTAGTTACAAGTGTCTAATTTTAATAAATTTATTTGAAACCAACTTCGATTTTTTTGGATTTTGTCGAGTATTTTTGGTGTAGGATGTATATTTGAGTAAATTGAGATGAAAATAACTTCAATTTCTAGGATTGTGAAAAAATTTTTAGTTGGAAGCGTCAAATTTTAATAAATTAATTTGAAACCAACTTCGATTTTTTTGGATTTTGTCGAGTATTTTTGGTGTAGGATGTATATTTGAGTAAATTTAGATGAAAATAACTTCAATTTCTAGGATTATGAAAAAAAATTTAGTTACAAGTGTCTAATTTTAATAAATTTATTTGAAACCAACTTCGATTTTTTTGGATTTTGTCGAGTATTTTTGGTGTAGGATGTATATTTGAGTAAATTTAGATGAAAATAACTTCAATTTCTAGGATTGTGAAAAAAATTTTAGTCGGAAGTGTCAAATTTTAATAAATTTATTTGAAATCAACTTCGTTTTTTTTGGATTTTGTCGAGTATTTTTGGTGTAGGATGTATATTTGAGTAAATTTAGATGAAAATAACGACCATTTTTTGGATTGTGAAAAATATTTTAGTTGGAAGTGTCAAATTTTAATTAATTTATTTGAAATCAACTTCGATTTTTTTGGATTTTGTCGAGTATTTTTGTTGTAGGATGTATATTTGAGTAAAGTTAGATGAAAATAACTTCAATTTTTAGGATTGTGAAAAAAATTTTAGTTGCAAGTGTCAAATTTTAATAAATTTATTTGAAATCAACTCCGATTTTTTTGGATTTTGTTGAGTATTTTTTTGTAGGATCTATATTTGAGTAAATTTAGATGAAACAACTTCAATTTTTAGGATTGTGAAAAAAATTTTAGTTGGAAGTGTCAAATTTTAATAAATTTATTTGAAACCAACTTCGATTTTTTTTTATTTTGTCGAGTATTTTTGGTGTAGGATGTATATTTGAGTAAATTTAGATGAAAATAACTTCAATTTCGAGGATTGTGAAAAAAATGTTAGTTGGAAGCGTCAAATCTTAATAAATTAATTTGAAACCAACTTCGATTTTTTTGGATTTTGTCGAGTATTTTTGGTGTAGGATGTATATTTGAGTAAATTTAGATGAAAATAACTTCAATTTCTAGGATTTTGAAAAAAATTTTAGTTACAAGTGTCTAATTTTAATAAATTTATTTGAAACCAACTTCGATTTTTTTGGATTTTGTCGAGTATTTTTGGTGTAGGATGTATATTTGAGTAAATTGAGATGAAAATAACTTCAATTTCTAGGATTGTGAAAAAATTTTTAGTTGGAAGCGTCAAATTTTAATAAATTAATTTGAAACCAACTTCGATTTTTTTGGATTTTGTCGAGTATTTTTGGTGTAGGATGTATATTTGAGTAAATTTAGATGAAAATAACTTCAATTTCTAGGATTATGAAAAAAAATTTAGTTACAAGTGTCTAATTTTAATAAATTTATTTGAAACCAACTTCGATTTTTTTGGATTTTGTCGAGTATTTTTGGTGTAGGATGTATATTTGAGTAAATTTAGATGAAAATAACTTCAATTTCTAGGATTGTGAAAAAAATTTTAGTCGGAAGTGTCAAATTTTAATAAATTTATTTGAAATCAACTTCGTTTTTTTTGGATTTTGTCGAGTATTTTTGGTGTAGGATGTATATTTGAGTAAATTTAGATGAAAATAACGACCATTTTTTGGATTGTGAAAAATATTTTAGTTGGAAGTGTCAAATTTTAATAAATTTATTTGAAACCAACTTCGATTTTTTTGGATTTTGTCGAGTATTTTTGGTGTAGGATGTATATTTGAGTAAATTTAGATGAAAATTACTTCAATTTCTAGGATTGTGAAAAAAAATTTAGTTGGAAGCGTCAAATTTTAATAAATTAATTTGAAACCAACTTCGATTTTTTTGGATTTTGTCGAGTATTTTTGGTGTAGGATGTATATTTGAGTAAATTTAGATGAAAATAACTTCAATTTCTAGGATTTTGAAAAAAATTTTAGTTACAAGTGTCTAATTTTAATAAATTTATTTGAAACCAACTTCGATTTTTTTGGATTTTGTCGAGTATTTTTGGTGTAGGATGTATATTTGAGTAAATTTAGATGAAAATAACTTCAATTTCTAGGATTGTGAAAAAAATTTTAGTCGGAAGTGTCAAATTTTAATAAATTTATTTGAAATCAACTTCGTTTTTTTTGGATTTTGTTGAGTATTTTTTGTAGGATCTATATTTGAGTAAATTTAGATGAAAATAACTTCAATTTTTAGGATTGTGAAAAAAATTTTAGTTGGAAGTGTCAAATTTTAATAAATTTAATTGAAACCAACTTCGATTTTTTTTGATTTTGTCGAGTATTTTTGGTGTAGGATGTATATTTGAGTAAATTTAGATGAAAATAACTTCAATTTCGAGGATTGTGAAAAAAATTTTAGTTGGAAGCGTCAAATTTTAATAAATTAATTTGAAACCAACTTCGATTTTTTTGGATTTTGTCGAGTATTTTTGGTGTAGGATGTATATTTGAGTAAATTTAGATGAAAATAACTTCAATTTCTAGGATTTTGAAAAAAATTTTAGTTACAAGTGTCTAATTTTAATAAATTTATTTGAAACCAACTTCGATTTTTTTGGATTTTGTCGAGTATTTTTGGTGTTGGATGTATATTTGAGTAAATTTAGATGAAAATAACTTCAATTTCTAGGATTGTGAAAAAAATTTTAGTTGGAAGCGTCAAATTTTAATAAATTAATTTGAAACCAACTTCGATTTTTTTGGATTTTGTCGAGTATTCTTGGTGTAGGATGTATATTTGAGTAAATTTAGATGAAAATAACTTCAATTTCTAGGATTATGAAAAAAAATTTAGTTACAAGTGTCTAATTTTAATAAATTTATTTGAAACCAACTTCGATTTTTTTGGATTTTGTCGAGTATTTTTGGTGTAGGATGTATATTTGAGTAAATTTAGATGAAAATAACTTCAATTTCTAGGATTGTGAAAAAAATTTTAGTCGGAAGTGTCAAATTTTAATAAATTTATTTGAAATCAACTTCGTTTTTTTTTGATTTTGTTGAGTATTTTTTGTAGGATCTATATTTGAGTAAATTTAGATGAAAATAACTTCAATTTTTAGGATTGTGAAAAAAATTTTAGTTGGAAGTGTCAAATTTTAATAAATTTAATTGAAACCAACTTCGATTTTTTTTGATTTTGTCGAGTATTTTTGGTGTAGGATGTATATTTGTGTAAATTTAGATGAAAATAACTTCAATTTCGAGGATTGTGAAAAAAATTTTAGTTGGAAGCGTCAAATTTTAATAAATTAATTTGAAACCAACTTCGATTTTTTTGGATTTTGTCGAGTATTTTTGGTGTAGGATGTATATTTGAGTAAATTTAGATGAAAATAACTTCAATTTCTAGGATTTTGAAAAAAATTTTAGTTACAAGTGTCTAATTTTAATAAATTTATTTGAAACCAACTTCGATTTTTTTGGATTTTGTCGAGTATTTTTGGTGTAGGATGTATATTTGAGTAAATTTAGATGAAAATAACTTCAATTTCTAGGATTGTGACAAAAATTTTAGTTGGAAGCGTCAAATTTTAATAAATTAATTTCAAACCAACTTCGATTTTTTTGGATTTTGTCGAGTATTTTTGGTGTAGGATGTATATTTGAGTAAATTTAGATGAAAATAACTTCAATTTCTAGGATTATGAAAAAAAATTTAGTTACAAGTGTCTAATTTTAATAAATTTATTTGAAACCAACTTCGATTTTTTTGGATTTTGTCGAGTATTTTTGGTGTAGGATGTATATTTGAGTAAATTTAGATGAAAATAACTTCAATTTCTAGGATTGTGAAAAAAATTTTAGTCGGAAGTGTCAAATTTTAATAAATTTATTTGAAATCAACTTCGTTTTTTTTGGATTTTGTCGAGTATTTTTGGTGTAGGATGTATATTTGAGTAAATTTAGATGAAAATAACGACCATTTTTTGGATTGTGAAAAATATTTTAGTTGGAAGTGTCAAATTTTAATAAATTTATTTGAAACCAACTTCGATTTTTTTGGATTTTGTCGAGTATTTTTGGTGTAGGATGTATATTTGAGTAAATTTAGATGAAAATTACTTCAATTTCTAGGATTGTGAAAAAAAATTTAGTTGGAAGCGTCAAATTTAAATAAATTAATTTGAAACCAACTTCGATTTTTTTGGATTTTGTCGAGTATTTTTGGTGTAGGATGTATATTTGAGTAAATTTAGATGAAAATAACTTCAATTTCTAGGATTTTGAAAAAAATTTTAGTTACAAGTGTCTAATTTTAATAAATTTATTTGAAACCAACTTCGATTTTTTTGGATTTTGTTGAGTATTTTTTGTAGGATCTATATTTCAGTAAATTTATATGAAAATAACTTCAATTTTTAGGATTGTGAAAAAAATTTTAGTTGGAAGTGTCAAATTTTAATAAATTTATTTGAAACCAACTTCGATTTTTTTGGATTTTGTCGAGTATTTTCGGTGTGGGATGTATATTTGAGTAAATTTAGATGAAAATAACTTCAATTTCTAGGATTGTGAAAAAAATTTTAGTTGGAAGCGTCTAATTTTAATAAATTTATTTGAAACCAACTTCGATTTTTTTGGATTTTGTCGAGTATTTTTGGTGTAGGATGTATATTTGAGTAAATTTAGATGAAAATTACTTCAATTTCTAGGATTGTGAAAAAAAATTTAGTTGGAAGCGTCAAATTTTAATAAATTAATTTGAAATCGACTTCGTTTTTTTTGGATTTTGTCGAGTATTTTTGGTGTAGGATGTATATTTGAGTAAATTTAGATGAAAATAACTTCAATTTCTAGGATTTTGAAAAAAATTTTAGTTGGAAGTGTCAAATTTTAATAAATTTATTTGAAACCAACTTCGATTTTTTTGGATTTTGTCGAGTATTTTCGGTGTGGGATGTATATTTGAGTAAATTTAGATGAAAATAACTTCAATTTCTAGGATTGTGAAAAAAATTTTAGTTGGAAGCGTCAAATTTTAATAAATTTATTTGAAACCAACTTCGATTTTTTTGGATTTTGTCGAGTATTTTTGGTGTAGGATGTATATTTGAGTAAATTTAGATGAAAATAACGACCATTTTTTGGATTGTGAAAAATATTTTAGTTGGAAGTGTCAAATTTTAATTAATTTATTTGAAATCAACTTCGATTTTTTTGGATTTTGTCGAGTATTTTTGTTGTAGGATGTATATTTGAGTAAAATTAGATGAAAATAACTTCAATTTTTAGGATTGTGAAAAAAATTTTAGTTGCAAGTGTCAAATTTTAATAAATTTATTTGAAATCAACTCCGATTTTTTTGGATTTTGTTGAGTATTTTTTTGTAGGATCTATATTTGAGTAAATTTAGATGAAACAACTTCAATTTTTAGGATTGTGAAAAAAATTTTAGTTGGAAGTGTCAAATTTTAATAAATTTATTTGAAACCAACTTCGATTTTTTTTGATTTTGTCGAGTATTTTTGGTGTAGGATGTATATTTGAGTAAATTTAGATGAAAATAACTTCAATTTCGAGGATTGTGAAAAAAATGTTAGTTGGAAGCGTCAAATTTTAATAAATTAATTTGAAACCAACTTCGATTTTTTTGGATTTTGTCGAGTATTTTTGGTGTAGGATGTATATTTGAGTAAATTTAGATGAAAATAACTTCAATTTCTAGGATTTTGAAAAAAATTTTAGTTACAAGTGTCTAATTTTAATAAATTTATTTGAAACCAACTTCGATTTTTTTGGATTTTGTCGAGTATTTTTGGTGTAGGATGTATATTTGAGTAAATTTAGATGAAAATAACTTCAATTTCTAGGATTATGAAAAAAAATTTAGTTACAAGTGTCTAATTTTAATAAATTTATTTGAAACCAACTTCGATTTTTTTGGATTTTGTCGAGTATTTTTGGTGTAGGATGTATATTTGAGTAAATTTAGATGAAAATTACTTCAATTTCTAGGATTGTGAAAAAAAATTTAGTTGGAAGCGTCAAATTTTAATAAATTAATTTGAAACCAACTTCGATTTTTTTGGATTTTGTCGAGTATTTTTGGTGTAGGATGTATATTTGAGTAAATTTAGATGAAAATAACTTCAATTTCTAGGATTTTGAAAAAAATTTTAGTTACAAGTGTCTAATTTTAATAAATTTATTTGAAACCAACTTCGATTTTTTTGGATTTTGTCGAGTATTTTTGGTGTAGGATGTATATTTGAGTAAATTTAGATGAAAATAACTTCAATTTCTAGGATTGTGAAAAAAATTTTAGTCGGAAGTGTCAAATTTTAATAAATTTATTTGAAATCAACTTCGTTTTTTTTGGATTTTGTTGAGTATTTTTTGTAGGATCTATATTTGAGTAAATATAGATGAAAATAACTTCAATTTTTAGGATTGTGAAAAAAATTTTAGTTGGAAGTGTCAAATTTTAATAAATTTAATTGAAACCAACTTCGATTTTTTTTTATTTTGTCGAGTATTTTTGGTGTAGGATGTATATTTGAGTAAATTTAGATGAAAATAACTTCAATTTCGAGGATTGTGAAAAAAATTTTAGTTGGAAGCGTCAAATTTTAATAAATTAATTTGAAACCAACTTCGATTTTTTTGGATTTTGTCGAGTATTTTTGGTGTAGGATGTATATTTGAGTAAATTTAGATGAAAATAACTTCAATTTCTAGGATTTTGAAAAAAATTTTAGTTGGAAGCGTCAAATTTTAATAAATTAATTTGAAACCAACTTCGATTTTTTTGGATTTTGTCGAGTATTTTTGGTGTAGGATGTATATTTGAGTAAATTTAGATGAAAATAACTTCAATTTCTAGGATTATGAAAAAAAATTTAGTTACAAGTGTCTAATTTTAATAAATTTATTTGAAACCAACTTCGATTTTTTTGGATTTTGTCGAGTATTTTTGGTGTAGGATGTATATTTGAGTAAATTTAGATGAAAATAACTTCAATTTCTAGGATTGTGAAAAAAATTTTAGTCGGAAGTGTCAAATTTTAATAAATTTATTTGAAATCAACTTCGTTTTTTTTGGATTTTGTCGAGTATTTTTGGTGTAGGATGTATATTTGAGTAAATTTAGATGAAAATAACGACCATTTTTTGGATTGTGAAAAATATTTTAGTTGGAAGTGTCAAATTTTAATAAATTTATTTGAAACCAACTTCGATTTTTTTGGATTTTGTCGAGTATTTTTGGTGTAGGATGTATATTTGAGTAAATTTAGATGAAAATTACTTCAATTTCTAGGATTGTGAAAAAAAATTTAGTTGGAAGCGTCAAATTTAAATAAATTAATTTGAAACCAACTTCGATTTTTTTGGATTTTGTCGAGTATTTTTGGTGTAGGATGTATATTTGAGTAAATTTAGATGAAAATAACTTCAATTTCTAGGATTTTGAAAAAAAGTTTAGTTACAAGTGTCTAATTTTAATAAATTTATTTGAAACCAACTTCGATTTTTTTTTGATTTTGTCGAGTATTTTTGGTGTAGGATGTATATTTGAGTAAATTTAGATGAAAATAACTTCAATTTCTAGGATTGTGAAAAAAATTTTAGTCGGAAGTGTCAAATTTTAATAAATTTATTTGAAATCAACTTCGTTTTTTTTGGATTTTGTTGAGTATTTTTTGTAGGATCTATATTTCAGTAAATTTATATGAAAATAACTTCAATTTTTAGGATTGTGAAAAAAATTTTAGTTGGAAGTGTCAAATTTTAATAAATTTATTTGAAACCAACTTCGATTTTTTTGGATTTTGTCGAGTATTTTTGGTGTAGGATGTATATTTGAGTAAATTTAGATGAAAATAACTTCAATTTCTAGGATTTTGAAAAAAATTTTAGTTGGAAGTGTCAAATTTTAATAAATTTATTTGAAACCAACTTCGATTTTTTTGGATTTTGTCGAGTATTTTCGGTGTGGGATGTATATTTGAGTAAATTTAGATGAAAATAACTTCAATTTCTAGGATTGTGAAAAAAATTTTAGTTGGAAGCGTCAAATTTTAATAAATTTATTTGAAACCAACTTCGATTTTTTTGGATTTTGTCGAGTATTTTTGGTGTAGGATGTATATTTGAGTAAATTTAGATGAAAATAACGACCATTTTTTGGATTGTGAAAAATATTTTAGTTGGAAGTGTCAAATTTTAATTAATTTATTTGAAATCAACTTCGATTTTTTTGGATTTTGTCGAGTATTTTTGTTGTAGGATGTATATTTGAGTAAAATTAGATGAAAATAACTTCAATTTTTAGGATTGTGAAAAAAATTTTAGTTGCAAGTGTCAAATTTTAATAAATTTATTTGAAATCAACTCCGATTTTTTTGGATTTTGTTGAGTATTTTTTTGTAGGATCTATATTTGAGTAAATTTAGATGAAACAACTTCAATTTTTAGGATTGTGAAAAAAATTTTAGTTGGAAGTGTCAAATTTTAATAAATTTATTTGAAACCAACTTCGATTTTTTTTGATTTTGTCGAGTATTTTTGGTGTAGGATGTATATTTGAGTAAATTTAGATGAAAATAACTTCAATTTCGAGGATTGTGAAAAAAATGTTAGTTGGAAGCGTCAAATTTTAATAAATTAATTTGAAACCAACTTCGATTTTTTTGGATTTTGTCGAGTATTTTTGGTGTAGGATGTATATTTGAGTAAATTTAGATGAAAATAACTTCAATTTCTAGGATTTTGAAAAAAATTTTAGTTACAAGTGTCTAATTTTAATAAATTTATTTGAAACCAACTTCGATTTTTTTGGATTTTGTCGAGTATTTTTGGTGTAGGATGTATATTTGAGTAAATTTAGATGAAAATAACTTCAATTTCTAGGATTATGAAAAAAAATTTAGTTACAAGTGTCTAATTTTAATAAATTTATTTGAAACCAACTTCGATTTTTTTGGATTTTGTCGAGTATTTTTGGTGTAGGATGTATATTTGAGTAAATTTAGATGAAAATTACTTCAATTTCTAGGATTGTGAAAAAAAATTTAGTTGGAAGCGTCAAATTTTAATAAATTAATTTGAAACCAACTTCGATTTTTTTGGATTTTGTCGAGTATTTTTGGTGTAGGATGTATATTTGAGTAAATTTAGATGAAAATAACTTCAATTTCTAGGATTTTGAAAAAAATTTTAGTTACAAGTGTCTAATTTTAATAAATTTATTTGAAACCAACTTCGATTTTTTTGGATTTTGTCGAGTATTTTTGGTGTAGGATGTATATTTGAGTAAATTTAGATGAAAATAACTTCAATTTCTAGGATTGTGAAAAAAATTTTAGTCGGAAGTGTCAAATTTTAATAAATTTATTTGAAATCAACTTCGTTTTTTTTGGATTTTGTTGAGTATTTTTTGTAGGATCTATATTTGAGTAAATATAGATGAAAATAACTTCAATTTTTAGGATTGTGAAAAAAATTTTAGTTGGAAGTGTCAAATTTTAATAAATTTAATTGAAACCAACTTCGATTTTTTTTTATTTTGTCGAGTATTTTTGGTGTAGGATGTATATTTGAGTAAATTTAGATGAAAATAACTTCAATTTCGAGGATTGTGAAAAAAATTTTAGTTGGAAGCGTCAAATTTTAATAAATTAATTTGAAACCAACTTCGATTTTTTTGGATTTTGTCGAGTATTTTTGGTGTAGGATGTATATTTGAGTAAATTTAGATGAAAATAACTTCAATTTCTAGGATTTTGAAAAAAATTTTAGTTGGAAGCGTCAAATTTTAATAAATTAATTTGAAACCAACTTCGATTTTTTTGGATTTTGTCGAGTATTTTTGGTGTAGGATGTATATTTGAGTAAATTTAGATGAAAATAACTTCAATTTCTAGGATTATGAAAAAAAGTTTAGTTACAAGTGTCTAATTTTAATAAATTTATTTGAAACCAACTTCGATTTTTTTGGATTTTGTCGAGTATTTTTGGTGTAGGATGTATATTTGAGTAAATTTAGATGAAAATAACTTCAATTTCTAGGATTGTGAAAAAAATTTTAGTCGGAAGTGTCAAATTTTAATAAATTTATTTGAAATCAACTTCGTTTTTTTTGGATTTTGTCGAGTATTTTTGGTGTAGGATGTATATTTGAGTAAATTTAGATGAAAATAACGACCATTTTTTGGATTGTGAAAAATATTTTAGTTGGAAGTGTCAAATTTTAATAAATTTATTTGAAACCAACTTCGATTTTTTTGGATTTTGTCGAGTATTTTTGGTGTAGGATGTATATTTGAGTAAATTTAGATGAAAATTACTTCAATTTCTAGGATTGTGAAAAAAAATTTAGTTGGAAGCGTCAAATTTAAATAAATTAATTTGAAACCAACTTCGATTTTTTTGGATTTTGTCGAGTATTTTTGGTGTAGGATGTATATTTGAGTAAATTTAGATGAAAATAACTTCAATTTCTAGGATTTTGAAAAAAAGTTTAGTTACAAGTGTCTAATTTTAATAAATTTATTTGAAACCAACTTCGATTTTTTTTGATTTTGTCGAGTATTTTTGGTGTAGGATGTATATTTGAGTAAATTTAGATGAAAATAACTTCAATTTCTAGGATTGTGAAAAAAATTTTAGTCGGAAGTGTCAAATTTTAATAAATTTATTTGAAATCAACTTCGTTTTTTTTGGATTTTGTTGAGTATTTTTTGTAGGATCTATATTTCAGTAAATTTATATGAAAATAACTTCAATTTTTAGGATTGTGAAAAAAATTTTAGTTGGAAGTGTCAAATTTTAATAAATTTATTTGAAACCAACTTCGATTTTTTTGGATTTTGTCGAGTATTTTTGGTGTAGGATGTATATTTGAGTAAATTTAGATGAAAATAACTTCAATTTCTAGGATTTTGAAAAAAAAATTTGTTACAAGTGTCTAATTTTAATAAATTTATTTGAAACCAACTTCGATTTTTTTGGATTTTGTCGAGTATTTTTGGTGTAGGATGTATATTTGAGTAAATTTAGATGAAAATAACTTCAATTTCTAGGATTGTGAAAAAAATTTTAGTCGGAAGTGTCAAATTTTAATAAATTTATTTGAAATCAACTTCGTTTTTTTTGGATTTTGTTGAATATTTTTTGTAGGATCTATATTTCAGTAAATTTATATGAAAATAACTTCAATTTTTAGGATTGTGAAAAAAATTTTAGTTGGAAGTGTCAAATTTTAATAAATTTATTTGAAACCAACTTCGATTTTTTTGGATTTTGTCGAGAATTTTTGGTGTAGGATGTATATTTGAGTAAATTTAGATGAAAATAACTTCAATTTCTAGGATTTTGAAAAAAATTTTAGTTGGAAGTGTCAAATTTTAATAAATTTATTTGAAACCAACTTCGATTTTTTTTTATTTTGTTGAGTATTTTTTTGTAGGATCTATATTTGAGTAAATTTAGATGAAAATAACTTCAATTTCTAGGATTGTGAAAAAAATTTTAGTTGGAAGTGTCAAATTTTAATAAATTTATTTGAAACCAACTTCGATTTTTTTGGATTTTGTCGAGTATTTTTGGTGTAGGATGTATATTTGAGTAAATTTAGATGAAAATAACTTCAATTTCTAGGATTGTGAAAAAAATTTTAGTCGGAAGTGTCAAATTTTAATAAATTTATTTGAAATCAACTTCGTTTTTTTTGGATTTTGTTGAGTATTTTTTGTAGGATCTATATTTGAGTAAATTTAGATGAAAATAACTTCAATTTTTAGGATTGTGAAAAAAATTTTAGTTGGAAGTGTCAAATTTTAATAAATTTAATTGAAACCAACTTCGATTTTTTTTTATTTTGTCGAGTATTTTTGGTGTAGGATGTATATTTGAGTAAATTTAGATGAAAATAACTTCAATTTCGAGGATTGTGAAAAAAAATTTAGTTGGAAGCGTCAAATTTAAATAAATTAATTTGAAACCAACTTCGATTTTTTTGGATTTTGTCGAGTATTTTTGGTGTAGGATGTATATTTGAGTAAATTTAGATGAAAATAACTTCAATTTCTAGGATTTTGAAAAAAATTTTAGTTACAAGTGTCTAATTTTAATAAATTTATTTGAAACCAACTTCGATTTTTTTGGATTTTGTCGAGTATTTTTGGTGTAGGATGTATATTTGACTAAATTTAGATGAAAATAACTTCAATTTCTAGGATTGTGAAAAAAATTTTAGTCGGAAGTGTCAAATTTTAATAAATTTATTTGAAATCAACTTCGTTTTTTTTGGATTTTGTTGAGTATTTTTTGTAGGATCTATATTTCAGTAAATTTATATGAAAATAACTTCAATTTTTAGGATTGTGAAAAAATTTTTAGTTGGAAGTGTCAAATTTTAATAAATTTATTTGAAACCAACTTCGATTTTTTTGGATTTTGTCGAGTATTTTCGGTGTGGGATGTATATTTGAGTAAATTTAGATGAAAATAACTTCAATTTCTAGGATTGTGAAAAAAATTTTAGTTGGAAGCGTCAAATTTTAATAAATTTATTTGAAACCAACTTCGATTTTTTTGGATTTTGTCGAGTATTTTTGGTGTAGGATGTATATTTGAGTAAATTTAGATGAAAATAACGACCATTTTTTGGATTGTGAAAAATATTTTAGTTGGAAGTGTCAAATTTTAATTAATTTATTTGAAATCAACTTCGATTTTTTTGGATTTTGTCGAGTATTTTTGTTGTAGGATGTATATTTGAGTAAAGTTAGATGAAAATAACTTCAATTTTTAGGATTGTGAAAAAAATTTTAGTTGCAAGTGTCAAATTTTAATAAATTTATTTGAAATCAACTCCGATTTTTTTGGATTTTGTTGAGTATTTTTTTGTAGGATCTATATTTGAGTAAATTTAGATGAAACAACTTCAATTTTTAGGATTGTGAAAAAAATTTTAGTTGGAAGTGTCAAATTTTAATAAATTTATTTGAAACCAACTTCGATTTTTTTTGATTTTGTCGAGTATTTTTGGTGTAGGATGTATATTTGAGTAAATTTAGATGAAAATAACTTCAATTTCGAGGATTGTGAAAAAAATGTTAGTTGGAAGCGTCAAATTTTAATAAATTAATTTGAAACCAACTTCGATTTTTTTGGATTTTGTCGAGTATTTTTGGTGTAGGATGTATATTTGAGTAAATTTAGATGAAAATAACTTCAATTTCTAGGATTTTGAAAAAAATTTTAGTTACAAGTGTCTAATTTTAATAAATTTATTTGAAACCAACTTCGATTTTTTTGGATTTTGTCGAGTATTTTTGGTGTAGGATGTATATTTGAGTAAATTTAGATGAAAATAACTTCAATTTCTAGGATTATGAAAAAAAATTTAGTTACAAGTGTCTAATTTTAATAAATTTATTTGAAACCAACTTCGATTTTTTTGGATTTTGTCGAGTATTTTTGGTGTAGGATGTATATTTGAGTAAATTTAGATGAAAATTACTTCAATTTCTAGGATTGTGAAAAAAAATTTAGTTGGAAGCGTCAAATTTTAATAAATTAATTTGAAACCAACTTCGATTTTTTTGGATTTTGTCGAGTATTTTTGGTGTAGGATGTATATTTGAGTAAATTTAGATGAAAATAACTTCAATTTCTAGGATTTTGAAAAAAATTTTAGTTACAAGTGTCTAATTTTAATAAATTTATTTGAAACCAACTTCGATTTTTTTGGATTTTGTCGAGTATTTTTGGTGTAGGATGTATATTTGAGTAAATTTAGATGAAAATAACTTCAATTTCTAGGATTGTGAAAAAAATTTTAGTCGGAAGTGTCAAATTTTAATAAATTTATTTGAAATCAACTTCGTTTTTTTTGGATTTTGTTGAGTATTTTTTGTAGGATCTATATTTGAGTAAATTTAGATGAAAATAACTTCAATTTTTAGGATTGTGAAAAAAATTTTAGTTGGAAGTGTCAAATTTTAATAAATTTAATTGAAACCAACTTCGATTTTTTTTGATTTTGTCGAGTATTTTTGGTGTAGGATGTATATTTGAGTAAATTTAGATGAAAATAACTTCAATTTCGAGGATTGTGAAAAAAATTTTAGTTGGAAGCGTCAAATTTTAATAAATTAATTTGAAACCAACTTCGATTTTTTTGGATTTTGTCGAGTATTTTTGGTGTAGGATGTATATTTGAGTAAATTTAGATGAAAATAACTTCAATTTCTAGGATTTTGAAAAAAATTTTAGTTGGAAGCGTCAAATTTTAATAAATTAATTTGAAACCAACTTCGATTTTTTTGGATTTTGTCGAGTATTTTTGGTGTAGGATGTATATTTGAGTAAATTTAGATGAAAATAACTTCAATTTCTAGGATTATGAAAAAAAATTTAGTTACAAGTGTCTAATTTTAATAAATTTATTTGAAACCAACTTCGATTTTTTTGGATTTTGTCGAGTATTTTTGGTGTAGGATGTATATTTGAGTAAATTTAGATGAAAATAACTTCAATTTCTAGGATTGTGAAAAAAATTTTAGTCGGAAGTGTCAAATTTTAATAAATTTATTTGAAATCAACTTCGTTTTTTTTGGATTTTGTCGAGTATTTTTGGTGTAGGATGTATATTTGAGTAAATTTAGATGAAAATAACGACCATTTTTTGGATTGTGAAAAATATTTTAGTTGGAAGTGTCAAATTTTAATAAATTTATTTGAAACCAACTTCGATTTTTTTGGATTTTGTCGAGTATTTTTGGTGTAGGATGTATATTTGAGTAAATTTAGATGAAAATTACTTCAATTTCTAGGATTGTGAAAAAAAATTTAGTTGGAAGCGTCAAATTTAAATAAATTAATTTGAAACCAACTTCGATTTTTTTGGATTTTGTCGAGTATTTTTGGTGTAGGATGTATATTTGAGTAAATTTAGATGAAAATAACTTCAATTTCTAGGATTTTGAAAAAAATTTTAGTTACAAGTGTCTAATTTTAATAAATTTATTTGAAACCAACTTCGATTTTTTTGGATTTTGTCGAGTATTTTTGGTGTAGGATGTATATTTGAGTAAATTTAGATGAAAATAACTTCAATTTCTAGGATTGTGAAAAAAATTTTAGTCGGAAGTGTCAAATTTTAATAAATTTATTTGAAATCAACTTCGTTTTTTTTGGATTTTGTTGAGTATTTTTTGTAGGATCTATATTTCAGTAAATTTATATGAAAATAACTTCAATTTTTAGGATTGTGAAAAAAATTTTAGTTGGAAGTGTCAAATTTTAATAAATTTATTTGAAACCAACTTCGATTTTTTTGGATTTTGTCGAGTATTTTCGGTGTGGGATGTATATTTGAGTAAATTTAGATGAAAATAACTTCAATTTCTAGGATTGTGAAAAAAATTTTAGTTGGAAGCGTCAAATTTTAATAAATTTATTTGAAACCAACTTCGATTTTTTTGGATTTTGTCGAGTATTTTTGGTGTAGGATGTATATTTGAGTAAATTTAGATGAAAATAACTTCAATTTCTAGGATTATGAAAAAAAATTTAGTTACAAGTGTCTAATTTTAATAAATTTATTTGAAACCAACTTCGATTTTTTTGGATTTTGTCGAGTATTTTTGGTGTAGGATGTATATTTGAGTAAATTTAGATGAAAATAACTTCAATTTCTAGGATTGTGAAAAAAATTTTAGTCGGAAGTGTCAAATTTTAATAAATTTATTTGAAATCAACTTCGTTTTTTTTGGATTTTGTCGAGTATTTTTGGTGTAGGATGTATATTTGAGTAAATTTAGATGAAAATAACGACCATTTTTTGGATTGTGAAAAATATTTTAGTTGGAAGTGTCAAATTTTAATAAATTTATTTGAAACCAACTTCGATTTTTTTGGATTTTGTCGAGTATTTTCGGTGTGGGATGTATATTTGAGTAAATTTAGATGAAAATAACTTCAATTTCTAGGATTGTGAAAAAAATTTTAGTTGGAAGCGTCAAATTTTAATAAATTTATTTGAAACCAACTTCGATTTTTTTGGATTTTGTCGAGTATTTTTGGTGTAGGATGTATATTTGAGTAAATTTAGATGAAAATAACGACCATTTTTTGGATTGTGAAAAATATTTTAGTTGGAAGTGTCAAATTTTAATTAATTTATTTGAAATCAACTTCGATTTTTTTGGATTTTGTCGAGTATTTTTGTTGTAGGATGTATATTTGAGTAAAGTTAGATGAAAATAACTTCAATTTTTAGGATTGAGAAAAAAATTTTAGTTGCAAGTGACAAATTTTAATAAATTTATTTGAAACCAACTTCGATTTTTTTTGATTTTGTCGAGTATTTTTGGTGTAGGATGTATATTTGAGTAAATTTAGATGAAAATAACTTCAATTTCTAGGATTGTGAAAAAAATTTTAGTCGGAAGTGTCAAATTTTAATAAATTTATTTGAAATCAACTTCGTTTTTTTTTGATTTTGTTGAGTATTTTTTGTAGGATCTATATTTCAGTAAATTTATATGAAAATAACTTCAATTTTTAGGATTGTGAAAAAAATTTTAGTTGGAAGTGTCAAATTTTAATAAATTTATTTGAAACCAACTTCGATTTTTTTGGATTTTGTCGAGTATTTTCGGTGTGGGATGTATATTTGAGTAAATTTAGATGAAAATAACTTCAATTTCTAGGATTGTGAAAAAAATTTTAGTTGGAAGCGTCAAATTTTAATAAATTTATTTGAAACCAACTTCGATTTTTTTGGATTTTGTCGAGTATTTTTGGTGTAGGATGTATATTTGAGTAAATTTAGATGAAAATAACTTCAATTTCTAGGATTATGAAAAAAAATTTAGTTACAAGTGTCTAATTTTAATAAATTTATTTGAAACCAACTTCGATTTTTTTGGATTTTGTCGAGTATTTTTGGTGTAGGATGTATATTTGAGTAAATTTAGATGAAAATAACTTCAATTTCTAGGATTGTGAAAAAAATTTTAGTCGGAAGTGTCAAATTTTAATAAATTTATTTGAAATCAACTTCGTTTTTTTTGGATTTTGTCGAGTATTTTTGGTGTAGGATGTATATTTGAGTAAATTTAGATGAAAATAACGACCATTTTTTGGATTGTGAAAAATATTTTAGTTGGAAGTGTCAAATTTTAATAAATTTATTTGAAACCAACTTCGATTTTTTTGGATTTTGTCGAGTATTTTTGGTGTAGGATGTATATTTGAGTAAATTTAGATGAAAATTACTTCAATTTCTAGGATTGTGAAAAAAAATTTAGTTGGAAGCGTCAAATTTAAATAAATTAATTTGAAACCAACTTCGATTTTTTTGGATTTTGTCGAGTATTTTTGGTGTAGGATGTATATTTGAGTAAATTTAGATGAAAATAACTTCAATTTCTAGGATTTTGAAAAAAATTTTAGTTACAAGTGTCTAATTTTAATAAATTTATTTGAAACCAACTTCGATTTTTTTGGATTTTGTCGAGTATTTTTGGTGTAGGATGTATATTTGAGTAAATTTAGATGAAAATAACTTCAATTTCTAGGATTGTGAAAAAAATTTTAGTCGGAAGTGTCAAATTTTAATAAATTTATTTGAAATCAACTTCGTTTTTTTTGGATTTTGTTGAGTATTTTTTGTAGGATCTATATTTCAGTAAATTTATATGAAAATAACTTCAATTTTTAGGATTGTGAAAAAAATTTTAGTTGGAAGTGTCAAATTTTAATAAATTTATTTGAAACCAACTTCGATTTTTTTGGATTTTGTCGAGTATTTTCGGTGTGGGATGTATATTTGAGTAAATTTAGATGAAAATAACTTCAATTTCTAGGATTGTGAAAAAAATTTTAGTTGGAAGCGTCAAATTTTAATAAATTTATTTGAAACCAACTTCGATTTTTTTGGATTTTGTCGAGTATTTTTGGTGTAGGATGTATATTTGAGTAAATTTAGATGAAAATAACTTCAATTTCTAGGATTATGAAAAAAAATTTAGTTACAAGTGTCTAATTTTAATAAATTTATTTGAAACCAACTTCGATTTTTTTGGATTTTGTCGAGTATTTTTGGTGTAGGATGTATATTTGAGTAAATTTAGATGAAAATAACTTCAATTTCTAGGATTGTGAAAAAAATTTTAGTCGGAAGTGTCAAATTTTAATAAATTTATTTGAAATCAACTTCGTTTTTTTTGGATTTTGTCGAGTATTTTTGGTGTAGGATGTATATTTGAGTAAATTTAGATGAAAATAACGACCATTTTTTGGATTGTGAAAAATATTTTAGTTGGAAGTGTCAAATTTTAATAAATTTATTTGAAACCAACTTCGATTTTTTTGGATTTTGTCGAGTATTTTCGGTGTGGGATGTATATTTGAGTAAATTTAGATGAAAATAACTTCAATTTCTAGGATTGTGAAAAAAATTTTAGTTGGAAGCGTCAAATTTTAATAAATTTATTTGAAACCAACTTCGATTTTTTTGGATTTTGTCGAGTATTTTTGGTGTAGGATGTATATTTGAGTAAATTTAGATGAAAATAACGACCATTTTTTGGATTGTGAAAAATATTTTAGTTGGAAGTGTCAAATTTTAATTAATTTATTTGAAATCAACTTCGATTTTTTTGGATTTTGTCGAGTATTTTTGTTGTAGGATGTATATTTGAGTAAAGTTAGATGAAAATAACTTCAATTTTTAGGATTGAGAAAAAAATTTTAGTTGCAAGTGTCAAATTTTAATAAATTTATTTGAAACCAACTTCGATTTTTTTTGATTTTGTCGAGTATTTTTGGTGTAGGATGTATATTTGAGTAAATTTAGATGAAAATAACTTCAATTTCGAGGATTGTGAAAAAAATGTTAGTTGGAAGCGTCAAATTTTAATAAATTAATTTGAAACCAACTTCGATTTTTTTGGATTTTGTCGAGTATTTTTGGTGTAGGATGTATATTTGAGTAAATTTAGATGAAAATAACTTCAATTTCTAGGATTTTGAAAAAAATTTTAGTTGGAAGCGTCAAATTTTAATAAATTAATTTGAAACCAACTTCGATTTTTTTGGATTTTGTCGAGTATTTTTGGTGTAGGATGTATATTTGAGTAAATTTAGATGAAAATAACTTCAATTTCTAGGATTATGAAAAAAAATTTAGTTACAAGTGTCTAATTTTAATAAATTTATTTGAAACCAACTTCGATTTTTTTGGATTTTGTCGAGTATTTTTGGTGTAGGATGTATATTTGAGTAAATTTAGATGAAAATAACTTCAATTTCTAGGATTGTGAAAAAAATTTTAGTCGGAAGTGTCAAATTTTAATAAATTTATTTGAAATCAACTTCGTTTTTTTTGGATTTTGTCGAGTATTTTTGGTGTAGGATGTATATTTGAGTAAATTTAGATGAAAATAACTTCAATTTCTAGGATTTTGAAAAAAATTTTAGTTACAAGTGTCTAATTTTAATAAATTTATTTGAAACCAACTTCGATTTTTTTGGATTTTGTCGAGTATTTTTGGTGTAGGATGTATATTTGAGTAAATTTAGATGAAAATAACTTCAATTTCTAGGATTGTGAAAAAAATTTTAGTCGGAAGTGTCAAATTTTAATAAATTTATTTGAAATCAACTTCGTTTTTTTTGGATTTTGTTGAGTATTTTTTGTAGGATCTATATTTCAGTAAATTTATATGAAAATAACTTCAATTTTTAGGATTGTGAAAAAAATTTTAGTTGGAAGTGTCAAATTTTAATAAATTTATTTGAAACCAACTTCGATTTTTTTGGATTTTGTCGAGTATTTTCGGTGTGGGATGTATATTTGAGTAAATTTAGATGAAAATAACTTCAATTTCTAGGATTGTGAAAAAAATTTTAGTTGGAAGCGTCAAATTTTAATAAATTTATTTGAAACCAACTTCGATTTTTTTGGATTTTGTCGAGTATTTTTGGTGTAGGATGTATATTTGAGTAAATTTAGATGAAAATAACTTCAATTTCTAGGATTATGAAAAAAAATTTAGTTACAAGTGTCTAATTTTAATAAATTTATTTGAAACCAACTTCGATTTTTTTGGATTTTGTCGAGTATTTTTGGTGTAGGATGTATATTTGAGTAAATTTAGATGAAAATAACTTCAATTTCTAGGATTGTGAAAAAAATTTTAGTCGGAAGTGTCAAATTTTAATAAATTTATTTGAAATCAACTTCGTTTTTTTTGGATTTTGTCGAGTATTTTTGGTGTAGGATGTATATTTGAGTAAATTTAGATGAAAATAACGACCATTTTTTGGATTGTGAAAAATATTTTAGTTGGAAGTGTCAAATTTTAATAAATTTATTTGAAACCAACTTCGATTTTTTTGGATTTTGTCGAGTATTTTCGGTGTGGGATGTATATTTGAGTAAATTTAGATGAAAATAACTTCAATTTCTAGGATTGTGAAAAAAATTTTAGTTGGAAGCGTCAAATTTTAATAAATTTATTTGAAACCAACTTCGATTTTTTTGGATTTTGTCGAGTATTTTTGGTGTAGGATGTATATTTGAGTAAATTTAGATGAAAATAACTTCAATTTCTAGGATTTTGAAAAAAATTTTAGTTACAAGTGTCTAATTTTAATAAATTTATTTGAAACCAACTTCGATTTTTTTGGATTTTGTCGAGTATTTTTGGTGTAGGATGTATATTTGAGTAAATTTAGATGAAAATAACTTCAATTTCTAGGATTGTGAAAAAAATTTTAGTCGGAAGTGTCAAATTTTAATAAATTTATTTGAAATCAACTTCGTTTTTTTTGGATTTTGTTGAGTATTTTTTGTAGGATCTATATTTCAGTAAATTTATATGAAAATAACTTCAATTTTTAGGATTGTGAAAAAAATTTTAGTTGGAAGTGTCAAATTTTAATAAATTTATTTGAAACCAACTTCGATTTTTTTGGATTTTGTCGAGTATTTTCGGTGTGGGATGTATATTTGAGTAAATTTAGATGAAAATAACTACAATTTCTAGGATTGTGAAAAAAATTTTAGTTGGAAGCGTCAAATTTTAATAAATTTATTTGAAACCAACTTCGATTTTTTTGGATTTTGTCGAGTATTTTTGGTGTAGGATGTATATTTGAGTAAATTTAGATGAAAATAACTTCAATTTCTAGGATTGTGAAAAAAATTTTAGTCGGAAGTGTCAAATTTTAATAAATTTATTTGAAATCAACTTCGTTTTTTTTGGATTTTGTTGAGTATTTTTTGTAGGATCTATATTTCAGTAAATTTATATGAAAATAACTTCAATTTTTAGGATTGTGAAAAAAATTTTAGTTGGAAGTGTCAAATTTTAATAAATTTATTTGAAACCAACTTCGATTTTTTTGGATTTTGTCGAGTATTTTCGGTGTGGGATGTATATTTGAGTAAATTTAGATGAAAATAACTTCAATTTCTAGGATTGTGAAAAAAATTTTAGTTGGAAGCGTCAAATTTTAATAAATTTATTTGAAACCAACTTCGATTTTTTTGGATTTTGTCGAGTATTTTTGGTGTAGGATGTATATTTGAGTAAATTTAGATGAAAATAACGACCATTTTTTGGATTGTGAAAAATATTTTAGTTGGAAGTGTCAAATTTTAATTAATTTATTTGAAATCAACTTCGATTTTTTTGGATTTTGTCGAGTATTTTTGTTGTAGGATGTATATTTGAGTAAAGTTAGATGAAAATAACTTCAATTTTTAGGATTGTGAAAAAAATGTTAGTTGCAAGTGTCAAATTTTAATAAATTTATTTGAAATCAACTCCGATTTTTTTGGATTTTGTTGAGTATTTTTTTGTAGGATCTATATTTGAGTAAATTTAGATGAAACAACTTCAATTTTTAGGATTGTGAAAAAAATTTTAGTTGGAAGTGTCAAATTTTAATAAATTTATTTGAAACCAACTTCGATTTTTTTTTATTTTGTCGAGTATTTTTGGTGTAGGATGTATATTTGAGTAAATTTAGATGAAAATAACTTCAATTTCGAGGATTGTGAAAAAAATGTTAGTTGGAAGCGTCAAATTTTAATAAATTAATTTGAAACCAACTTCGATTTTTTTGGATTTTGTCGAGTATTTTTGGTGTAGGATGTATATTTGAGTAAATTTAGATGAAAATAACTTCAATTTCTAGGATTTTGAAAAAAATTTTAGTTACAAGTGTCTAATTTTAATAAATTTATTTGAAACCAACTTCGATTTTTTTGGATTTTGTCGAGTATTTTTGGTGTAGGATGTATATTTGAGTAAATTTAGATGAAAATAACTTCAATTTCTAGGATTATGAAAAAAAATTTAGTAACAAGTGTCTAATTTTAATAAATTTATTTGAAACCAACTTCGATTTTTTTGGATTTTGTCGAGTATTTTTGGTGTAGGATGTATATTTGAGTAAATTTAGATGAAAATTACTTCAATTTCTAGGATTGTGAAAAAAAATTTAGTTGGAAGCGTCAAATTTAAATAAATTAATTTGAAACCAACTTCGATTTTTTTGGATTTTGTCGAGTATTTTTGGTGTAGGATGTATATTTGAGTAAATTTAGATGAAAATAACTTCAATTTCTAGGATTTTGAAAAAAATTTTAGTTACAAGTGTCTAATTTTAATAAATTTATTTGAAACCAACTTCGATTTTTTTGGATTTTGTCGAGTATTTTTGGTGTAGGATGTATATTTGAGTAAATTTAGATGAAAATAACTTCAATTTCTAGGATTGTGAAAAAAATTTTAGTCGGAAGTGTCAAATTTTAATAAATTTATTTGAAATCAACTTCGTTTTTTTTTTATTTTGTCGAGTATTTTTGGTGTAGGATGTATATTTGAGTAAATTTAGATGAAAATAACGACCATTTTTTGGATTGTGAAAAATATTTTAGTTGGAAGTGTCAAATTTTAATAAATTTATTTGAAACCAACTTCGATTTTTTTGGATTTTGTCGAGTATTTTTGGTGTAGGATGTATATTTGAGTAAATTTAGATGAAAATTACTTCAATTTCTAGGATTGTGAAAAAAAATTTAGTTGGAAGCGTCAAATTTAAATAAATTAATTTGAAACCAACTTCGATTTTTTTGGATTTTGTCGAGTATTTTTGGTGTAGGATGTATATTTGAGTAAATTTAGATGAAAATAACTTCAATTTCTAGGATTTTGAAAAAAATTTTAGTTACAAGTGTCTAATTTTAATAAATTTATTTGAAACCAACTTCGATTTTTTTGGATTTTGTCGAGTATTTTTGGTGTAGGATGTATATTTGAGTAAATTTAGATGAAAATAACTTCAATTTCTAGGATTGTGAAAAAAATTTTAGTCGGAAGTGTCAAATTTTAATAAATTTATTTGAAATCAACTTCGTTTTTTTTGGATTTTGTTGAGTATTTTTTGTAGGATCTATATTTCAGTAAATTTATATGAAAATAACTTCAATTTTTAGGATTGTGAAAAAAATTTTAGTTGGAAGTGTCAAATTTTAATAAATTTATTTGAAACCAACTTCGATTTTTTTGGATTTTGTCGAGTATTTTCGGTGTGGGATGTATATTTGAGTAAATTTAGATGAAAATAACTTCAATTTCTAGGATTGTGAAAAAAATTTTAGTTGGAAGCGTCAAATTTTAATAAATTTATTTGAAACCAACTTCGATTTTTTTGGATTTTGTCGAGTATTTTTGGTGTAGGATGTATATTTGAGTAAATTTAGATGAAAATAACTTCAATTTCTAGGATTATGAAAAAAAATTTAGTTACAAGTGTCTAATTTTAATAAATTTATTTGAAACCAACTTCGATTTTTTTGGATTTTGTCGAGTATTTTTGGTGTAGGATGTATATTTGAGTAAATTTAGATGAAAATAACTTCAATTTCTAGGATTGTGAAAAAAATTTTAGTCGGAAGTGTCAAATTTTAATAAATTTATTTGAAATCAACTTCGTTTTTTTTGGATTTTGTTGAGTATTTTTTGTAGGATCTATATTTCAGTAAATTTATATGAAAATAACTTCAATTTTTAGGATTGTGAAAAAAATTTTAGTTGGAAGTGTCAAATTTTAATAAATTTATTTGAAACCAACTTCGATTTTTTTGGATTTTGTCGAGTATTTTCGGTGTGGGATGTATATTTGAGTAAATTTAGATGAAAATAACTACAATTTCTAGGATTGTGAAAAAAAATTTAGTTGGAAGCGTCAAATTTTAATAAATTTATTTGAAACCAACTTCGATTTTTTTGGATTTTGTCGAGTATTTTTGGTGTAGGATGTATATTTGAGTAAATTTAGATGAAAATAACGACCATTTTTTGGATTGTGAAAAATATTTTAGTTGGAAGTGTCAAATTTTAATTAATTTATTTGAAATCAACTTCGATTTTTTTGGATTTTGTCGAGTATTTTTGTTGTAGGATGTATATTTGAGTAAAGTTAGATGAAAATAACTTCAATTTTTAGGATTGTGAAAAAAATTTTAGTTGCAAGTGTCAAATTTTAATAAATTTATTTGAAATCAACTCCGATTTTTTTGGATTTTGTTGAGTATTTTTTTGTAGGATCTATATTTGAGTAAATTTAGATGAAACAACTTCAATTTTTAGGATTGTGAAAAAAATTTTAGTTGGAAGTGTCAAATTTTAATAAATTTATTTGAAACCAACTTCGATTTTTTTTTATTTTGTCGAGTATTTTTGGTGTAGGATGTATATTTGAGTAAATTTAGATGAAAATAACTTCAATTCCGAGGATTGTGAAAAAAATGTTAGTTGGAAGCGTCAAATTTTAATAAATTAATTTGAAACCAACTTCGATTTTTTTGGATTTTGTCGAGTATTTTTGGTGTAGGATGTATATTTGAGTAAATTTAGATGAAAATAACTTCAATTTCTAGGATTTTGAAAAAAATTTTAGTTACAAGTGTCTAATTTTAATAAATTTATTTGAAACCAACTTCGATTTTTTTGGATTTTGTCGAGTATTTTTGGTGTAGGATGTATATTTGAGTAAATTGAGATGAAAATAACTTCAATTTCTAGGATTGTGAAAAAAATTTTAGTTGGAAGCGTCAAATTTTAATAAATTAATTTGAAACCAACTTCGATTTTTTTGGATTTTGTCGAGTATTTTTGGTGTAGGATGTATATTTGAGTAAATTTAGATGAAAATAACTTCAATTTCTAGGATTATGAAAAAAAAATTAGTTACAAGTGTCTAATTTTAATAAATTTATTTGAAACCAACTTCGATTTTTTTGGATTTTGTCGAGTATTTTTGGTGTAGGATGTATATTTGAGTAAATTTAGATGAAAATAACTTCAATTTCTAGGATTGTGAAAAAAATTTTAGTCGGAAGTGTCAAATTTTAATAAATTTATTTGAAATCAACTTCGTTTTTTTTGGATTTTGTCGAGTATTTTTGGTGTAGGATGTATATTTGAGTAAATTTAGATGAAAATAACGACCATTTTTTGGATTGTGAAAAATATTTTAGTTGGAAGTGTCAAATTTTAATAAATTTATTTGAAACCAACTTCGATTTTTTTGGATTTTGTCGAGTATTTTTGGTGTAGGATGTATATTTGAGTAAATTTAGATGAAAATTACTTCAATTTCTAGGATTGTGAAAAAAAATTTAGTTGGAAGCGTCAAATTTTAATAAATTAATTTGAAACCAACTTCGATTTTTTTGGATTTTGTCGAGTATTTTTCGTGTAGGATGTATATTTGAGTAAATTTAGATGAAAATAACTTCAATTTCTAGGATTTTGAAAAAAATTTTAGTTACAAGTGTCTAATTTTAATAAATTTATTTGAAACCAACTTCGATTTTTTTGGATTTTGTCGAGTATTTTTGGTGTAGGATGTATATTTGAGTAAATTTAGATGAAAATAACTTCAATTTCTAGGATTGTGAAAAAAATTTTAGTCGGAAGTGTCAAATTTTAATAAATTTATTTGAAATCAACTTCGTTTTTTTTGGATTTTGTTGAGTATTTTTTGTAGGATCTATATTTCAGTAAATTTATATGAAAATAACTTCAATTTTTAGGATTGTGAAAAAAATTTTAGTTGGAAGTGTCAAATTTTAATAAATTTATTTGAAACCAACTTCGATTTTTTTGGATTTTGTCGAGTATTTTCGGTGTGGGATGTATATTTGAGTAAATTTAGATGAAAATAACTTCAATTTCTAGGATTGTGAAAAAAATTTTAGTTGGAAGCGTCAAATTTTAATAAATTTATTTGAAACCAACTTCGATTTTTTTGGATTTTGTCGAGTATTTTTGGTGTAGGATGTATATTTGAGTACATTTAGATGAAAATAACGACCATTTTTTGGATTGTGAAAAATATTTTAGTTGGAAGTGTCAAATTTTAATTAATTTATTTGAAATCAACTTCGATTTTTTTGGATTTTGTCGAGTATTTTTGTTGTAGGATGTATATTTGAGTAAAGTTAGATGAAAATAACTTCAATTTTTAGGATTGTGAAAAAAATTTTAGTTGCAAGTGTCAAATTTTAATAAATTTATTTGAAATCAACTCCGATTTTTTTGGATTTTGTAGAGTATTTTTTTGTAGGATCTATATTTGAGTAAATTTAGATGAAACAACTTCAATTTTTAGGATTGTGAAAAAAATTTTAGTTGGAAGTGTCAAATTTTAATAAATTTATTTGAAACCAACTTCGATTTTTTTGGATTTTGTAGAGTATTTTTGGTGTAGGATGTATATTTGAGTAAATTTAGATGAAAATAACTTCAATTTTTAGGATTGTGAAAAAAATTTTAGTTGGAAGTGTCAAATTTTAATAAATTTATTTGAAACCAACTTCGATTTTTTTGGATTTTGTCGAGTATTTTTGGTGCAGGATGTATATTTGAGTAAATTTAGATGAAAATAACTTCAATTTCTAGGATTGTGAAAAAAATTTTAGTCGGAAGTGTCAAATTTTAATAAATTTATTTGAAATCAACTTCGTTTTTTTTTTATTTTGTTGAGTATTTTTTGTAGGATCTATATTTGAGTAAATTTAGATGAAAATAACTTCAATTTTTAGGATTGTGAAAAAAATTTTAGTTGGAAGCGTCAAATTTTAATAAATTTATTTGAAACCAACTTCGATTTTTTTGGATTTTGTCGAGTATTTTTGGTGTAGGATGTATATTTGAGTAAATTTAGATGAAAATAACGACCATTTTTGGATTGTGAAAAATATTTTAGTTGGAAGTGTCAAATTTTAATTAATTTATTTGAAATCAACTTCGATTTTTTTGGATTTTGTCGAGTATTTTTGTTGTAGGATGTATATTTGAGTAAAGTTAGATGAAAATAACTTCAATTTTTAGGATTGTGAAAAAAATTTTAGTTGCAAGTGTCAAATTTTAATAAATTTATTTGAAATCAACTCCGATTTTTTTGGATTTTGTTGAGTATTTTTTTGTAGGATCTATATTTGAGTAAATTTAGATGAAACAACTTCAATTTTTAGGATTGTGAAAAAAATTTTAGTTGGAAGTGTCAAATTTTAATAAATTTATTTGAAACCAACTTCGATTTTTTTGGATTTTGTAGAGTATTTTTGGTGTAGGATGTATATTTGAGTAAATTTAGATGAAAATAACTTCAATTTTTAGGATTGTGAAAAAAATTTTAGTTGGAAGTGTCAAATTTTAATAAATTTATTTGAAACCAACTTCGATTTTTTTGGATTTTGTCGAGTATTTTTGGTGTAGGATGTATATTTGAGTAAATTTAGATGAAAATAACTTCAATTTCTAGGATTTTGAAAAAAATTTTAGTTACAAGTGTCTAATTTTAATAAATTTATTTGAAACCAACTTCGATTTTTTTGGATTTTGTCGAGTATTTTTGGTGTAGGATGTATATTTGAGTAAATTTAGATGAAAATAACTTCAATTTCTAGGATTGTGAAAAAAATTTTAGTCGGAAGTGTCAAATTTAATAAATTTATTTGAATAAGTTTCACAATCCAAAAAATTGAAGTTATTTCGATCTAAATTTACTCAAATATAGATCCTACAACAAAAATACTCAACAAAACCCAAAAAAATCGAAGTTGGTTTCAAATAAATTTAATACAATTTGACACTTCCAACTAAAATTTTTTTTCACAATCCAAAAAATTGTCGTTATTTTCATCTAAATTTACTCAAATATACATCCTGCAACAAAAATACTCGACAAAAGCCAAAAAAAATCGAAGTTGGTTTCAAATAAATTAATTAAAATTTGACATTTCCAACTAAAATTTTTTTTCACAATCCAAAAAATTGTCGTTATTTTCATCTAAATTTACTCAAATATACATCCTACAACAAAAATACTCGACAAAATCCAAAAAAATCGAAGTTGGTTTCAAATAAAATTATTAAAATTTGACACTTCCATCTAAAATTTTTTGTCACAATCCAAAAAATTGAAGTTATTTTCATCTAAATTTACTCAAATATAGATCCTACAACAAAAATACTCAACAAAACCCAAAAATTCGAAGTTGGTTTCAAATAAATTTATTAAAATTTGACAGTTCCAACTAAAATTTTTTTTCACAATCCAAAAAATTGTCGTTATTTTTATCTGAATTTACTCAAATATACATCCTACAACAAAGGTACTCGACAAAATCCAAAAAAATCGAAGTTGATTTCAAATAAATTTATTAAAATTTTACACTTCCAACTAAAATTTTTGTTTCACAATCCAAAAAATTGAAGTTATTTTCATCTAAATTTACTCAAATATAGATCCTACAACAAAAATACTCAACAAAACCCAAAAAAATCGAAGTTGGTTTCAAATAAATTTAATACAATTTGACACTTCCAACTAAAATTTTTTTTCACAATCCAAAAAATTGTCGTTATTTTGATCTAAATTTACTCAAATATACATCCTACAAACAAAGGTACTCGACAAAATCCAAAAAAATCGAAGTTGATTTCAAATAAATTTATTAAAATTTTACACTTCCAACTAAATTTTTTGTTTCACAATCCCAAAAATTGTAGTTATTTTCATCTAAATTTACTCAAATAGAGATCCTACAACAAAAATACTCAACAAAACCCAAAAAAATCGAAGTTGGTTTCAAATAAATTTAATACAATTTGACACTTCAAACTAAAATTATTTTTCACAATCCAAAAAATTGTCGTTATTTTCATCTAAATTTACTCAAATATACATCCTGCAACAAAAATACTCGACAAAATCAAAAAAAAATCGAAGTTGGTTTCAAATAAACTAATTAAAATTTGACACTTCCAACTAAAATTTTTTTTCACTATCCAAAAAATTGTCGTTATTTTCATCTAAATTTACTCAAATATACATCCTACAACAAAAATACTCGACAAAATCCAAAAAAATCGAAGTTGGTTTCAAATAAATTTATTACAATTTGACACTTCCAACTAAAATTTTTTTTCACAATCCAAAAAATTGTCGTTATTTTCATCTAAATTTACTCAAATATACATCCTGCAACAAAAATACTCGACAAAAGCCAAAAAAAAATCGAAGTTTGTTTCAAATAAATTAATTAAAATTTGACATTTCCAACTAAATTTTTTTTTCACAATCCAAAAAATTGCCGTTATTTTCATCTAAATTTACTCAAATATACATCCTACAACAAAAATACTCGACAAAATCCCAAAAAATCGAAGTTGGATTCAAATAAAATTATTAAAATTTGACACTTCCATCTAAAATTTTTTGTCACAATCCAAAAAATTGAAGTTATTTTCATCTAAATTTACTCAAATATAGATCCTACAACAAAAATACTCAACAAAACCCAAAAATTCGAAGTTGGTTTCAAATAAATTTATTAAAATTTGACAGTTCCAACTAAAATTTTTTTTCACAATCCAAAAAATTGTCGTTATTTTTATCTAAATTTACTCAAATATACATCCTACAACAAAGGTACTCGACAAAATCCAAAAAAATCGAAGTTGATTTCAAATAAATTTATTAAAATTTTACACTTCCAACTAAAATTTTTGTTTCACAATCCAAAAAATTGAAGTTATTTTCATCTAAATTTACTCAAATATAGATCCTACAACAAAAATACTCAACAAAACCCAAAAAAATCGAAGTTGGTTTCAAATAAATTTAATACAATTTGACACTTCCAACTAAAATTTTTTTTCACAATCCAAAAAATTGTCGTTATTTTGATCTAAATTTACTCAAATATACATCCTACAAACAAAGGTACTCGACAAAATCCAAAAAAATCGAAGTTGATTTCAAATAAATTTATTAAAATTTTACACTTCCAACTAAATTTTTTGTTTCACAATCCCAAAAATTGTAGTTATTTTCATCTAAATTTACTCAAATATAGATCCTACAACAAAAATACTCAACAAAACCCAAAAAAATCGAAGTTGGTTTCAAATAAATTTAATACAATTTGACACTTCAAACTAAAATTATTTTTCACAATCCAAAAAATTGTCGTTATTTTCATCTAAATTTACTCAAATATACATCCTGCAACAAAAATACTCGACAAAATAAAAAAAAAATCGAAGTTGGTTTCAAATAAACTAATTAAAATTTGACACTTCCAACTAAAATTTTTTTTCACTATCCAAAAAATTGTCGTTATTTTCATCTAAATTTACTCAAATATACATCCTACAACAAAAATACTCGACAAAATCCAAAAAAATCGAAGTTGGTTTCAAATAAATTTATTACAATTTGACACTTCCAACTAAAATTTTTTTTCACAATCCAAAAAATTGTCGTTATTTTCATCTAAATTTACTCAAATATACATCCTGCAACAAAAATACTCGACAAAAGCCAAAAAAAAATCGAAGTTTGTTTCAAATAAATTAATTAAAATTTGACATTTCCAACTAAATTTTTTTTTCACAATCCAAAAAATTGCCGTTATTTTCATCTAAATTTACTCAAATATACATCCTACAACAAAAATACTCGACAAAATCCCAAAAAATCGAAGTTGGATTCAAATAAAATTATTAAAATTTGACACTTCCATCTAAAATTTTTTTTCACAATCCAAAAAATTGAAGTTATTTTCATCTAAATTTACTCAAATATAGATCCTACAACAAAAATACTCAACAAAACCCAAAAACTCGAAGTTGGTTTCAAATAAATTTATTAAAATTTGACACTTCCAACTAAAATTTTTGTTTCACAATCCAAAAAATTGAAGTTATTTTCATCTAAATTTACTCAAATATAGATCCTACAACAAAAATACTCAACAAAACCCAAAAAAATCGAAGTTGGTTTCAAATAAATTTATTAAAATTTGACACTTCCAAATAAATTTTTTTTTCACACTCCAAAAAATTGTCGTTATTTTCATCTAAATTTACTCAAATATACATCCTACAACAAAAATACACGACAAAATCCAAAAAAACTCGAAGTTGGTTTCAAATAAATTTATTAAAATTTGACACTTCCAACTAAAATTTTTTTTCACAATCCAAAAAATTGTCTTTATTTTCATCTAAATTTACTCAAATATACATCCTACAACAAAAATACTCGACAAAATCCAAAAAAATCGAAGTTGGTTTCAAATAAAATTATTAAAATTTGACACTTCCATCTAAAATTTTTTTTCACAATCCAAAAAATTCAAGTTATTTTCATCTAAATTTACTCAAATATAGATCCTACAACAAAAATATTCAACAAAACCCAAAAATTCGAAGTTGGTTTCAAATAAATTTATAAAAATTTTACACATCCAACTAAAATTTTTGTTTCACAATCCAAAAAATTGAAGTTATTTTCATCTAAATTTACTCAAATATAGATCCTACAACAAAAATACTCAACAAAACCCAAAAAAATCGAAGTTGGTTTCAAATAAATTTAATACAATTTGACACTTCCAACTAAAATTATTTTTCACAATCCAAAAAATTGTCGTTATTTTCATCTAAATTTACTCAAATATACATCCTGCAACAAAAATACTCGACAAAATAAAAAAAAAATCGAAGTTGGTTTCAAATAAATTAATTAAAATTTGACACTTCCAACTAAATTTTTTTTTCACAATCCAAAAAATTGTCGTTATTTTGATCTAAATTTACTCAAATATACATCCTACAACAAAAATACTCGACAAAATCCAAAAAAATCGAAGTTGGTTTCAAATAAATTTATTAAAATTTGACACTTCCAACTAAAATTTTTTTCACTAACCAAAAAATTGTCGTTATTTTCATCTAACTTTACTCAAATATACATCCTACAACAAAAATACTCGACAAAATAAAAAAAAATCGAAGTTGGTTTCAAATAAATTTATTAAAATTTGACACTTCCAACTAAAATTTTTGTTTCACAATCCAAAAAATTGAAGTTATTTCCATCTAAATTTACTCAAATATAGATCCTACAACAAAAATACTCAACAAAACCCAAAAAAATCGAAGTTGGTTTCAAATAAATTTAATACAATTTGACACTTCCAACTAAAATTATTTTTCACAATCCAAAAAATCGTCGTTATTTTCATCTAAATTTACTCAAATATACATCCTGCAACAAAAATACTCGACAAAAGCCAAAAAAAATCGAAGTTGGTTTCAAATAAATTAATTAAAATTTGACATTTCCAACTAAAATTTTTTTTCACAATCCAAAAAATTGTCGTTATTTTCATCTAAATTTACTCAAATATACATCCTGCAACAAAAATACTCGACAAAAGCCAAAAAAAATCGAAGTTGGTTTCAAATAAATTAATTAAAATTTGACATTTCCAACTAAAATTTTTTTTCACAATCCAAAAAATTGTCGTTATTTTCATCTAAATTTACTCAAATATACATCCTACAACAAAAATACTCGACAAAATCCAAAAAAATCGAAGTTGGTTTCAAATAAAATTATTAAAATTTGACACTTCCATCTAAAATTTTTTGTCACAATCCAAAAAATTGAAGTAATTTTCATCTAAATTTACTCAAATATAGATCCTACAACAAAAATACTCAACAAAACCCAAAAATTCGAAGTTGGTTTCAAATAAATTTATTAAAATTTGACAGTTCCAACTAAAATTTTTTTTCACAATCCAAAAAATTGTCGTTATTTTTATCTAAATTTACTCAAATATACATCCTACAACAAAGGTACTCGACAAAATCCAAAAAAATCGAAGTTGATTTCAAATAAATTTATTAAAATTTTACACTTCCAACTAAAATTTTTGTTTCACAATCCAAAAAATTGAAGTTATTTTCATCTAAATTTACTCAAATATAGATCCTACAACAAAAATACTCAACAAAACCCAAAAAAATCGAAGTTGGTTTCAAATAAATTTAATACAATTTGACACTTCCAACTAAAATTTTTTTTCACAATCCAAAAAATTGTCGTTATTTTGAACTAAATTTACTCAAATATACATCCTACAAACAAAGGTACTCGACAAAATCCAAAAAAATCGAAGTTGATTTCAAATAAATTTATTAAAATTTTACACTTCCAACTAAAATTTTTGTTTCACAATCCCAAAAATTGTAGTTATTTTCATCTAAATTTACTCAAATATAGATCCTACAACAAAAATACTCAACAAAACCCAAAAAAATCGAAGTTGGTTTCAAATAAATTTAATACAATTTGACACTTCAAACTAAATTTTTTTTTCACAATCCAAAAAATTGCCGTTATTTTCATCTAAATTTACTCAAATATACATCCTACAACAAAAATACTCGACAAAATCCCAAAAAATCGAAGTTGGTTTCAAATAAAATTATTAAAATTTGACACTTCCATCTAAAATTTTTTTTCACAATCCAAAAAATTGAAGTTATTTTCATCTAAATTTACTCAAATATAGATCCTACAACAAAAATACTCAACAAAACCCAAAAACTCGAAGTTGGTTTCAAATAAATTTATTAAAATTTGACACTTCCAACTAAAATTTTTGTTCCACAATCCAAAAAATTGAAGTTATTTTCATCTAAATTTACTCAAATATAGATCCTACAACAAAAATACTCAACAAAACCCAAAAAAATCGAAGTTGGTTTCAAATAAATTTATTAAAATTTGACACTTCCAAATAAATTTTTTTTTCACACTCCAAAAAATTGTCGTTATTTTCATCTAAATTTACTCAAATATACATCCTACAACAAAAATACACGACAAAATCCAAAAAAACTCGAAGTTGGTTTCAAATAAATTTATTAAAATTTGACACTTCCAACTAAAATTTTTTTTCACAATCCAAAAAATTGTCCTTATTTCCATCTAAATTTACTCAAATATAGATCCTACAACAAAAATACTCAACAAAACCCAAAAAAATCGAAGTTGGTTTCAAATAAATTTAATACAATTTGACACTTCCAACTAAAATTTTTTTTCACAATCCAAAAAATTGTCGTTATTTTCATCTAAATTTACTCAAATATACATCCTGCAACAAAAATACTCGACAAAAGCCAAAAAAAATCGAAGTTGGTTTCAAATAAATTAATTAAAATTTGACATTTCCAACTAAAATTTTTTTTCACAATCCAAAAAATTGTCGTTATTTTCATCTAAATTTACTCAAATATACATCCTACAACAAAAATACTCGACAAAATCCAAAAAAATCGAAGTTGGTTTCAAATAAAATTATTAAAATTTGACACTTCCATCTAAAATTTTTTGTCACAATCCAAAAAATTGAAGTTATTTTCATCTAAATTTACTCAAATATAGATCCTACAACAAAAATACTCAACAAAACCCAAAAATTCGAAGTTGGTTTCAAATAAATTTATTAAAATTTGACACTTCCAACTAAAATTTTTTTTCACAATCCAAAAAATTGTCGTTATTTCGATCTAAATTTACTCAAATATACATCCTACAACAAAGGTACTCGACAAAATCCAAAAAAATCGAAGTTGATTTCAAATAAATTTATTAAAATTTGACACTTCCAACTAAAATTTTTGTTTCACAATCCAAAAAATTGAAGTTATTTTCATCTAAATTTACTCAAATATAGATCCTACAACAAAAATACTCAACAAAACCCAAAAAAATCGAAGTTGGTTTCAAATAAATTTAATACAATTTGACACTTCCAACTAAAATTATTTTTCACAATCCAAAAAATTGTCGTTATTTTCATCTAAATTTACTCAAATATACATCCTACACCAAAAATACTCGACAAAATAAAAAAAAATCGAAGTTGGTTTCAAATAAATTTATTAAAATTTGACACTTCCAAATAAATTTTTTTTTCACATTCAAAAAAAATGTCGTTATTTTCATCTAAATATACTCAAATATACATCATACAACAAAAATACTCGACAAAATCCAAAAAAATCGAAGTTGGTTTCAAATAAATTTATTAAAATTTGACACTTCCAACTAAAATTTTTGTTTCACAATCCAAAAAATTGAAGTTATTTCCATCTAAATTTACTCAAATATAGATCCTACAACAAAAATACTCAACAAAACCCAAAAAAATCGAAGTTGGTTTCAAATAAATTAATTAAAATTTGACATTTCCAACTAAAATTTTTTTTCACAATCCAAAAAATTGTCGTTATTTTCATCTAAATTTACTCAAATATACATCCTACAACAAAAATACTCGACAAAATCCAAAAAAATCGAAGTTGGTTTCAAATAAAATTATTAAAATTTGACACTTCCATCTAAAATTTTTTGTCACAATCCAAAAAATTGAAGTTATTTTCATCTAAATTTACTCAAATATAGATCCTACAACAAAAATACTCAACAAAACCCAAAAATTCGAAGTTGGTTTCAAATAAATTTATTAAAATTTGACAGTTCCAACTAAAATTTTTTTTCACAATCCAAATAATTGTCGTTATTTTTATCTAAATTTACTCAAATATACATCCTACAACAAAGGTACTCGACAAAATCCAAAAAAATCGAAGTTGATTTCAAATAAATTTATTAAAATTTTACACTTCCAACTAAAATTTTTGTTTCACAATCCAAAAAATTGAAGTTATTTTCATCTAAATTTACTCAAATATAGATCCTACAACAAAAATACTCAACAAAACCCAAAAAAATCGAAGTTGGTTTCAAATAAATTTAATACAATTTGACACTTCCAACTAAAATTTTTTTTCACAATCCAAAAAATTGTCGTTATTTTGATCTAAATTTACTCAAATATACATCCTACAAACAAAGGTACTCGACAAAATCCAAAAAAATCGAAGTTGATTTCAAATAAATTTATTAAAATTTTACACTTCCAACTAAAATTTTTGTTTCACAATCCCAAAAATTGTAGTTATTTTCATCTAAATTTACTCAAATATAGATCCTACAACAAAAATACTCGACAAAAGCCAAAAAAAAATCGAAGTTTGTTTCAAATAAATTAATTAAAATTTGACATTTCCAACTAAATTTTTTTTTCACAATCCAAAAAATTGCCGTTATTTTCATCTAAATTTACTCAAATATACATCCTACAACAAAAATACTCGACAAAATCCCAAAAAATCGAAGTTGGTTTCAAATAAAATTATTAAAATTTGACACTTCCATCTAAAATTTTTTTTCACAATCCAAAAAATTGAAGTTATTTTCATCTAAATTTACTCAAATATAGATCCTACAACAAAAATACTCAAAAAAACCCAAAAACTCGAAGTTGGTTTCAAATAAATTTATTAAAATTTGACACTTCCAACTAAAATTTTTGTTTCACAATCCAAAAAATTGAAGTTATTTTCATCTAAATTTACTCAAATATAGATCCTACAACAAAAATACTCAACAAAACCCAAAAAAATCGAAGTTGGTTTCAAATAAATTTATTAAAATTTGACACTTCCAAATAAATTTTTTTTTCACACTCCAAAAAATTGTCGTTATTTTCATCTAAATTTACTCAAATATACATCCTACAACAAAAATACACGACAAAATCCAAAAAAACTCGAAGTTGGTTTCAAATAAATTTATTAAAATTTGACACTTCCAACTAAAATTTTTTTTCACAATCCAAAAAATTGTCCTTATTTTCATCTAAATTTACTCAAATATACATCCTACAACAAAAATACTCGACAAAATCCAAAAAAATCGAAGTTGGTTTCAAATAAAATTATTAAAATTTGACACTTCCATCTAAAATTTTTTTTCACAATCCAAAAAATTCAAGTTATTTTCATCTAAATTTACTCAAATATAGATCCTACAACAAAAATATTCAACAAAACCCAAAAAAATCGAAGTTGGTTTCAAATAAATTTAATACAATTTGACACTTCCAACTAAAATTATTTTTCACAATCCAAATAATCGTCGTTATTTTCATCTAAATTTACTCAAATATACATCCTGCAACAAAAATACTCGACAAAAGCCAAAAAAAATCGAAGTTGGTTTCAAATAAATTAATTAAAATTTGACATTTCCAACTAAAATTTTTTTTCACAATCCAAAAAATTGTCGTTATTTTCATCTAAATTTACTCAAATATACATCCTACAACAAAAATACTCGACAAAATCCAAAAAAATCGAAGTTGGTTTCAAATAAAATTATTAAAATTTGACACTTCCATCTAAAATTTTTTGTCACAATCCAAAAAATTGAAGTTATTTTCATCTAAATTTACTCAAATATAGATCCTACAACAAAAATACTCAACAAAACCCAAAAATTCGAAGTTGGTTTCAAATAAATTTATTAAAATTTGACACTTCCAACTAAAATTTTTTTTCACAATCCAAAAAATTGTCGTTATTTCGATCTAAATTTACTCAAATATACATCCTACAACAAAGGTACTCGACAAAATCCAAAAAAATCGAAGTTGATTTCAAATAAATTTATTAAAATTTGACACTTCCAACTAAAATTTTTGTTTCACAATCCAAAAAATTGAAGTTATTTTCATCTAAATTTACTCAAATATAGATCCTACAACAAAAATACTCAACAAAACCCAAAAAAATCGAAGTTGGTTTCAAATAAATTTAATACAATTTGACACTTCCAACTAAAATTATTTTTCACAATCCAAAAAATTGTCGTTATTTTCATCTAAATTTACTCAAATATACATCCTGCAACAAAAATACTCGACAAAATAGAAAAAAAAATCGAAGTTGGTTTCAAATAAATTAATTAAAATTTGACACTTCCAACTAAATTTTTTTTTCACAATCCAAAAAATTGTCGTTATTTTGATCTAAATTTACTCAAATATACATCCTACAACAAAAATACTCGACAAAATCCAAAAAAATCGAAGTTGGTTTCAAATAAATTTATTAAAATTTGACACTTCCAACTAAAATTTTTTTCACTAACCAAAAAATTGTCGTTATTTTCATCTAACTTTACTCAAATATACATCCTACAACAAAAATACTCGACAAAATAAAAAAAAATCGAAGTTGGTTTCAAATAAATTTATTAAAATTTGACACTTCCAACTAAAATTTTTTTTCACAATCCAAAAAATTGTCGTTATTTTGATCTAAATTTACTCAAGTATACATCCTACAACAAAAGTACTCGACAAAATCCAAAAAAATCGAAGTTGATTTCAAATAAATTTATTAAAATTTTGACACTTCCAACTAAATTTTTTTTCACAATCCAAAAAATTGTCGTTATTTTGATCTAAATTTACTCAAATATACATCCTACAACAAAAATACTCGACAAAATCCAAAAAAATCGAAGTTGGTTTCAAATAAATTTATTAAAATTTGACACTTCCAACTAAAATTTTTGTTTCACAATCCAAAAAATTGAAGTTATTTCCATCTAAATTTACTCAAATATAGATCCTACAACAAAAATACTCAACAAAACCCCAAAAAAATCGAAGTTGGTTTCAAATAAATTTAATACAATTTGACACTTCCAACTAAAATTATTTTTCACAATCCAAAAAATCGTCGTTATTTTCATCTAAATTTACTCAAATATACATCCTGCAACAAAAATACTCGACAAAAGCCAAAAAAAATCGAAGTTGGTTTCAAATAAATTAATTAAAATTTGACATTTCCAACTAAATTTTTTTTCACAATCCAAAAAATTGTCGTTATTTTCATCTAAATTTACTCAAATATACATCCTACAACAAAAATACTCGACAAAATCCAAAAAAATCGAAGTTGGTTTCAAATAAAATTATTAAAATTTGACACTTCCATCTAAAATTTTTTGTCACAATCCAAAAAATTGAAGTTATTTTCATCTAAATTTACTCAAATATAGATCCTACAACAAAAATACTCAACAAAACCCAAAAATTCGAAGTTGGTTTCAAATAAATTTATTAAAATTGGACACTTCCAACTAAAATTTTTTTTCACAATCCAAAAAATTGTCGTTATTTCGATCTAAATTTACTCAAATATACATCCTACAACTAAGGTACTCGACAAAATCCAAAAAAATCGAAGTTGATTTCAAATAAATTTATTAAAATTTGACACTTCCAACTAAAATTTTTGTTTCACAATCCAAAAAATTGAAGTTATTTTCATCTAAATTTACTCAAATATAGATCCTACAACAAAAATACTCAACAAAACCCAAAAAAATCGAAGTTGGTTTCAAATAAATTTAATACAATTTGACACTTCCAACTAAAATTATTTTTCACAATCCAAAAAATTGTCGTTATTTTCATCTAAATTTACTCAAATATACATCCTGCAACAAAAATACTCGACAAAATAAAAAAAAAATCGAAGTTGGTTTCAAATAAATTAATTAAAATTTGACACTTCCAACTAAATTTTTTTTTCACAATCCAAAAAATTGTCGTTATTTTGATATAAATTTACTCAAATATACATCCTACAACAAAAATACTCGACAAAATCCAAAAAAATCGAAGTTGGTTTCAAATAAATTTATTAAAATTTGACACTTCCAAATAATTTTTTTTTTCACATTCAAAAAAATTGTCGTTATTTTCATCTAAATATACTCAAATATACATCATACAACAAAAATACTCGACAAAATCCAAAAAAATCGAAGTTGGTTTCAAATAAATTTATTAAAATTTGACACTTCCAACTAAAATTTTTGTTTCACAATCCAAAAAATTGAAGTTATTTCCATCTAAATTTACTCAATTATAGATCCTACAACAAAACCCAAAAAAATCGAAGTTGGTTTCAAATAAATTTAATACAATTTGACACTTCCAACTAAAATTTTTTTTCACAATCCAAAAAATTGTCGTTATTTTCATCTAAATTTACTCAAATATACATCCAACAACAAAAATACACGACAAAATCCTAAAAAAACTCGAAGTTGGTTTCAAATAAATTTATTAAAATTTGACACTTCCAACTAAAATTTTTTTCATAATCCAAAAAATTGTCGTTATTTTCATCTAAATTTACTCAAATATACATCCTGCAACAAAAATACTCGACAAAATCCCCAAAAAACCGATGTTGGTTTCAAATAAATTTATTAAAATTTGACACTTCCAACTAAAATTTTTTTCACAATCCAAAAAATTGTCGTTATTTTCATCTAAATTTACTCAAATATACATCCTGCAACAAAAATACTCGACAAAATCCCAAAAAAATCGATGTTGGTTTCAAATAAATTAATTAAAATTGACACTTCCAACTAAAATTTTTTTTCACAATCCAAAAAATTGTCGTTATTTTCATCTAAATTTACTCAAATATACATCCTACAACAAAAATACTCGACAAAATCCAAAAAAACTCGAAGTTGGTTTCAAATAAATTTATTACAATTTGACACTTCCAACTAAAAATTTTTTTCACAATCCAAAAAATTGTCGTTATTTTGATCTAAATTTACTCAAATATACATCCTACAACAAAAATACTCGACAAAATCCAAAAAAATCGAAGTTGGTTTCAAATAAATTTATTAAAATTTGACACTTCCAACTAAAATTTTTGTTTCACAATCCAAAAAATTGAAGTTATTTCCATCTAAATTTACTCAAATATAGATCCTACAACAAAAATACTCAACAAAACCCAAAAAAATCGAAGTTGGTTTCAAATAAATTTAATACAATTTGACACTTCCAACTAAAATTTTTTTTCACAATCCAAAAAATTGTCGTTATTTTCATCTAAATTTACTCAAATATACATCCTACAACAAAAATACACGACAAAATCCTAAAAAAACTCGAAGTTGGTTTCAAATAAATTTATTAAAATTTGACACTTCCAACTAAAATTTTTGTTTCACAATCCAAAAAATTGAAGTTATTTCCATCTAAATTTACTCAATTATAGATCCTACAACAAAACCCAAAAAAATCGAAGTTGGTTTCAAATAAATTTAATACAATTTGACACTTCCAACTAAAATTTTTTTTCACAATCCAAAAAATTGTCGTTATTTTCATCTAAATTTACTCAAATATACATCCTGCAACAAAAATACTCGACAAAATCCCAAAAAAATCGAAGTGGGTTTCAAATAAATTTATTAAAATTTGACACTTCCAAATGAATTTTTTTTTCACAATCCAAAAAATTGTCGTTATTTTCATCTAAATTTACTCAAATATACATCCTACAACAAAAATACACGACAAAATCCAAAAAAACTCGAAGTTGGTTTCAAATAAATTTATTAAAATTTGACACTTCCAACTAAAATTTTTTTTCACAATCCAAAAAATTGTCCTTATTTTCATCTAAATTTACTCAAATATACATCCTACAACAAAAATACTCGACAAAATCCAAAAAAATCGAAGTTGGTTTCAAATAAAATTATTAAAATTTGACACTTCCATCTAAAATTTTTTTTCACAATCCAAAAAATTGAAGTTATTTTCATCTAAATTTACTCAAATATAGATCCAACAACAAAAATACTCAACAAAACCCAAAAATTCGAAGTTGGTTTCAAATAAATTTATTAAAATTTGACACTTCCAACTAAAATTTTTGTTTCACAATCCAAAAAATTGAAGTTATTTTCATCTAAATTTACTCAAATATAGATCCTACAACAAAAATACTCAACAAAACCCAAAAAAATCGAAGTTGGTTTCAAATAAATTTATTAAAATTTGACACTTCCAAATGAATTTTTTTTTCACAATCCAAAAAATTGTCGTTATTTTCATCTAAATTTACTCAAATATACATCCTACAACAAAAATACACGACAAAATCCAAAAAAACTCGAAGTTGGTTTCAAATAAATTTATTAAAATTTGACACTTCCAACTAATATTTTTTTTCACAATCCAAAAAATTGTCCTTATTTTCATCTAAATTTACTCAAATATACATCCTACAACAAAAATACTCGACAATATCCAAAAAAATCGAAGTTGGTTTCAAATAAATTTATTACAACTTGACACTTCCAACTAAAATTTTTTTTCACAATCCAAAAAATTGTCGTTATTTTCATCTAAATTTACTCAAATATACATCCTACAACAAAAATACTCGACAAAATCCAAAAAAATCGAAGTTGGTTTCAAATAAATTTATTAAAATTTGACACTTCCAACTAAAATTTTTGTTTCACAATCCAAAAAATTGAAGTTATTTTCATCTAAATTTACTCAAATATAGATCCTACAACAAAAATACTCAACAAAACCCAAAAAAATCGAAGTTGGTTTCAAATAAATTTATTAAAATTTGACACTTCCAAATAAATTTTTTTTTCACAATCCAAAAAATTGAAGTTATTTCCATCTAAATTTACTCAAATATAGATCCTACAACGAAAATACTCAACAAAACCCAAAAAAATCGAAGTTGGTTTCAACTAAATTTAATACAATTTGACACTTCCATCTAAAATTTTTTTTCACAATCCAAAAAATTGAAGTTATTTTCATCTAAATTTACTCAAATATAGATCCAACAACAAAAATACTCAACAGAACCCAAAAATTCGAAGTTGGTTTCAAATAAATTTATTAAAATTTGACACTTCCAACTAATATTTTTTTTCACAATCCAAAAAATTGTCCTTATTTTCATCTAAATTTACTCAAATATACATCCTACAACAAAAATACTCGACAATATCCAAAAAAATCGAAGTTGGTTTCAAATAAATTTATTACAATTTGACACTTCCAACTAAAATTTTTTTTCACAATCCAAAAAATTGTCGTTATTTTCATCTAAATTTACTCAAATATACATCCTACAACAAAAATACTCGACAAAATCCAAAAAAACTCGAAGTTGGTTTCAAATAAATTTATTAAAATTTGACACTTCCAACTAAATTTTTTTTTTCACAATCCAAAAAATTGTCGTTATTTTGATCTAAATTTACTCAAATATACATCCTACAACAAAAATACGCGACAAAATCCAAAAAAATCGAAGTTGGTTTCAAATAAATTTATTAAAATTTGACACTTCCAACTAAAATTTTTGTTTCACAATCCAAAAAATTGAAGTTATTTCCATCTAAATTTACTCAAATATAGATCCTACAACAAAAATACTCAACAAAACCCAAAAAAATCGAAGTTGGTTTCAAATAAATTTAATACAATTTGACACTTCCATCTAAAATTTTTTTTCACAATCCAAAAAATTGAAGTTATTTTCATCTAAATTTACTCAAATATAGATCCAACAACAAAAATACTCAACAAAACCCAAAAATTCGAAGTTGGTTTCAAATAAATTTATTAAAATTTGACACTTCCAACTAAAATTTTTGTTTCACAATCCAAAAAATTGAAGTTATTTCCATCTAAATTTACTCAAATATAGATCCTACAACAAAAATACTCAACAAAACCCAAAAAAATCGAAGTTGGTTTCAAATAAATTTATTAAAATTTGACACTTCCAAATAAATTTTTTTTTCACAATCCAAAAAATTGTCGTTATTTTCATCTAAATTTACTCAAATATACATCCTACAACAAAAATACACGACAAAATCCAAAAAAACTCGAAGTTGGTTTCAAATAAATTTATTACAATTTGGCACTTCCAACTAAAATTTTTTTTCACAATCCAAAAAATTGTCGTTATTTTCATCTAAATTTACTCAAATATACATCCTACAACAAAAATACTCGACAAAATCCAAAAAAACTCGAAGTTGGTTTCAAATAAATTTATTAAAATTTGACACTTCCAACTAAATTTTTTTTTTCACAATCCAAAAAATTGTCGTTATTTTGATCTAAATTTACTCAAATATACAACCTACAACAAAAATACTCGACAAAATCCAAAAAAATCGAAGTTGGTTTCAAATAAATTTATTAAAATTTGACACTTCCAATTAAAATTTTTGTTTCACAATCCGAAAAAATTGAAGTTATTTCCATCTAAATTTACTCAAATATACATCCTGCAACAAAAATACTCGACAAAAGCCAAAAAAAACGAAGTTGGTTTCAAATAAATTAATTAAAATTTGACATTTCCAACTAAAATTTTTTTTCACAATCCAAAAAATTGTCGTTATTTTCATCTAAATTTACTCAAATATACATCCTACAACAAAAATACTCGACAAAATCCAAAAAAATCGAAGTTGGTTTCAAATAAAATTATTAAAATTTGACACTTCCAACTAAAATTATTTTTCACAATCCAAAAAATTGTCGTTATTTTCATCTAAATTTACTCAAATATACATCCTGCAACAAAAATACTCGACAAAATAAAAAAAAAATCGAAGTTGGTTTCAAATAAATTAATTAAAATTTGACACTTCCAACTAAATTTTTTTTTCACAATCCAAAAAATTGTCGTTATTTTTATATAAATTTACTCAAATATACATCCTACAACAAAAATACTCGACAAAATAAAAAAAAATCGAAGTTGGTTTCAAATAAATTTATTAAAATTTGACACTTCCAAATAAATTTTTTTTTCACATTCAAAAAAAATGTCGTTATTTTCATCTAAATATACTCAAATATACATCATACAACAAAAATACTCGACAAAATCCAAAAAAATCGAAGTTGGTTTCAAATAAATTTATTAAAATTTGACACTTCCAACTAAAATTTTTGTTTCACAATCCAAAAAATTGAAGTTATTTCCATCTAAATTTACTCAAATATAGATCCTACAACAAAAATACTCAACAAAACCCAAAAAAATCGAAGTTGGTTTCAAATAAATTTAATACAATTTGACACTTCCAACTAAAATTTTTTTTCACAATCCAAAAAATTGTCGTTATTTTCATCTAAATTTACTCAAATATACATCCTGCAACAAAAATACTCGACAAAAGCCAAAAAAAATCGAAGTTGGTTTCAAATAAATTAATTAAAATTTGACATTTCCAACTAAAATTTTTTTTCACAATCCAAAAAATTGTCGTTATTTTCATCTAAATTTACTCAAATATACATCCTACAACAAAAATACTCGACAAAATCCAAAAAAATCGAAGTTGGTTTCAAATAAAATTATTAAAATTTGACACTTCCATCTAAAATTTTTTGTCACAATCCAAAAAATTGAAGTTATTTTCATCTAAATTTACTCAAATATAGATCCTACAACAAAAATACTCAACAAAACCCAAAAAAATCGAAGTTGGTTTCAAATAAATTTAATACAATTTGACACTTCCAACTAAAATTATTTTTCACAATCCAAAAAATTGTCGTTATTTTCATCTAAATTTACTCAAATATACATCCTGCAACAAAAATACTCGACAAAATAAAAAAAATCGAAGTTGGTTTCAAATAAATTAATTAAAATTTGACACTTCCAACTAAATTTTTTTTTCACAATCCAAAAAATTGTCGTTATTTTGATATAAATTTATTCAAATATACATCCTACAACAAAAATACTCGACAAAATCCAAAAAAATCGAAGTTGGTTTCAAATAAATTTATTAAAATTTGACACTTCCAAATAAATTTTTTTTTCACATTCAAAAAAATTGTCGTTATTTTCATCTAAATTTACTCAAATATACATCATACAACAAAAATACTCGACAAAATCCAAAAAAATCGAAGTTGGTTTCAAATAAATTTATTAAAATTTGACACTTCCAACTAAAATTTTTGTTTCACAATCCAAAAAATTGAAGTTATTTCCATCTAAATTTACTCAAATATAGATCCTACAACAAAAATACTCAACAAAACCCAAAAAAATCGAAGTTGGTTTCAAATAAATTTATTAAAATTTGACACTTCCAAATAAATTTTTTTTTCACAATCCAAAAAATTGTCGTTATTTTCATCTAAATTTACTCAAATATACATCCTACAACAAAAATACACGACAAAATCCAAAAAAACTCGAAGTTGGTTTCAAATAAATTTATTACAATTTGGCACTTCCAACTAAAATTTTTTTTCACAATCCAAAAAATTGTCGTTATTTTCATCTAAATTTACTCAAATATACATCCTACAACAAAAATACTCGACAAAATCCAAAAAAACTCGAAGTTGGTTTCAAATAAATTTATTAAAATTTGACACTTCCAACTAAATTTTTTTTTTCACAATCCAAAAAATTGTCGTTATTTTGATCTAAATTTACTCAAATATACATCCTACAACAAAAATACTCGACAAAATCCAAAAAAATCGAAGTTGGTTTCAAATAAATTTATTAAAATTTGACACTTCCAATTAAAATTTTTGTTTCACAATCCGAAAAAATTGAAGTTATTTCCATCTAAATTTACTCAAATATACATCCTGCAACAAAAATACTCGACAAAATCCAAAAAAACTCGAAGTTGGTTTCAAATAAATTTATTACAATTTGACACTTCCAACTAAAAATTTTTTTCACAATCCAAAAAATTGTCGTTATTTTGATCTAAATTTACTCAAATATACATCCTACAACAAAAATACTCGACAAAATCCAAAAAAATCGAAGTTGGTTTCAAATAAATTTATTAAAATTTGACACTTCCAACTAAAATTTTTGTTTCACAATCCAAAAAATTGAAGTTATTTCCATCTAAATTTACTCAAATATAGATCCTACAACAAAAATACTCAACAAAACCCAAAAAAATCGAAGTTGGTTTCAAATAAATTTAATACAATTTGACACTTCCAACTAAAATTTTTTTTCACAATCGAAAAAATTGTCGTTATTTTCATCTAAATTTACTCAAATATACATCCTACAACAAAAATACACGACAAAATCCTAAAAAAACTCGAAGTTGGTTTCAAATAAATTTATTAAAATTTGACACTTCCAACTAAAATTTTTGTTTCACAATCCAAAAAATTGAAGTTATTTCCATCTAAATTTACTCAATTATAGATCCTACAACAAAACCCAAAAAAATCGAAGTTGGTTTCAAATAAATTTAATACAATTTGACACTTCCAACTAAAATTTTTTTTCACAATCCAAAAAATTGTCGTTATTTTCATCTAAATTTACTCAAATATACATCCTGCAACAAAAATACTCGACAAAATCCCAAAAAAATCGAAGTGGGTTTCAAATAAATTTATTAAAATTTGACACTTCCAAATGAATTTTTTTTTCACAATCCAAAAAATTGTCGTTATTTTCATCTAAATTTACTCAAATATACATCCTACAACAAAAATACACGACAAAATCCAAAAAAACTCGAAGTTGGTTTCAAATAAATTTATTAAAATTTGACACTTCCAACTAAAATTTTTTTTCACAATCCAAAAAATTGTCCTTATTTTCATCTAAATTTACTCAAATATACATCCTACAACAAAAATACTCGACAAAATCCAAAAAAATCGAAGTTGGTTTCAAATAAAATTATTAAAATTTGACACTTCCATCTAAAATTTTTTTTCACAATCCAAAAAATTGAAGTTATTTTCATCTAAATTTACTCAAATATAGATCCAACAACAAAAATACTCAACAAAACCCAAAAATTCGAAGTTGGTTTCAAATAAATTTATTAAAATTTGACACTTCCAACTAAAATTTTTGTTTCACAATCCAAAAAATTGAAGTTATTTTCATCTAAATTTACTCAAATATAGATCCTACAACAAAAATACTCAACAAAACCCAAAAAAATCGAAGTTGGTTTCAAATAAATTTATTAAAATTTGACACTTCCAAATGAATTTTTTTTTCACAATCCAAAAAATTGTCGTTATTTTCATCTAAATTTACTCAAATATACATCCTACAACAAAAATACACGACAAAATCCAAAAAAACTCGAAGTTGGTTTCAAATAAATTTATTAAAATTTGACACTTCCAACTAATATTTTTTTTCACAATCCAAAAAATTGTCCTTATTTTCATCTAAATTTACTCAAATATACATCCTACAACAAAAATACTCGACAATATCCAAAAAAATCGAAGTTGGTTTCAAATAAATTTATTACAACTTGACACTTCCAACTAAAATTTTTTTTCACAATCCAAAAAATTGTCGTTATTTTCATCTAAATTTACTCAAATATACATCCTACAACAAAAATACTCGACAAAATCCAAAAAAATCGAAGTTGGTTTCAAATAAATTTATTAAAATTTGACACTTCCAACTAAAATTTTTGTTTCACAATCCAAAAAATTGAAGTTATTTTCATCTAAATTTACTCAAATATAGATCCTACAACAAAAATACTCAACAAAACCCAAAAAAATCGAAGTTGGTTTCAAATAAATTTATTAAAATTTGACACTTCCAAATAAATTTTTTTTTCACAATCCAAAAAATTGAAGTTATTTCCATCTAAATTTACTCAAATATAGATCCTACAACGAAAATACTCAACAAAACCCAAAAAAATCGAAGTTGGTTTCAACTAAATTTAATACAATTTGACACTTCCATCTAAAATTTTTTTTCACAATCCAAAAAATTGAAGTTATTTTCATCTAAATTTACTCAAATATAGATCCAACAACAAAAATACTCAACAAAACCCAAAAATTCGAAGTTGGTTTCAAATAAATTTATTAAAATTTGACACTTCCAACTAAAATTTTTGTTTCACAATCCAAAAAATTGAAGTTATTTTCATCTAAATTTACTCAAATATAGATCCTACAACAAAAATACTCAACAAAACCCAAAAAAATCGAAGTTGGTTTGAAATAAATTTATTAAAATTTGACACTTCCAAATAAATTTTTTTTTCACAATCCAAAAAATTGTCGTTATTTTCATCTAAATTTACTCAAATATACATCCTACAACAAAAATACACGACAAAATCCAAAAAAACTCGAAGTTGGTTTCAAATAAATTTATTAAAATTTGACACTTCCAACTAAAATTTTTTTTCACAATCCAAAAAATTGTCCTTATTTGCATCTAAATTTACTCAAATATACATCCTACAACAAAAATACTCGACAAAATCCAAAAAAATCGAAGTTGGTTTCATATAAAATTATTAAAATTTGACACTTCCATCTAAAATTTTTTTTCACAATCCAAAAAATTGAAGTTATTTTCATCTAAATTTACTCAAATATAGATCCAACAACAAAAATACTCAACAAAACCCAAAAATTCGAAGTTGGTTTCAAATAAATTTATTAAAATTTGACACTTCCAACTAAAATTTTTGTTTCACAATCCAAAAAATTGAAGTTATTTTCATCTAAATTTACTCAAATATAGATCCTACAACAAAAATACTCAACAAAACCCAAAAAAATCGAAGTTGGTTTCAAATAAATTTATTAAAATTTGACACTTCCAAATGAATTTTTTTTCACAATCCAAAAAATTGTCGTTATTTTCATCTAAATTTACTCAAATATACATCCTACAACAAAAATACACGACAAAATCCAAAAAAACTCGAAGTTGGTTTCAAATAAATTTATTAAAATTTGACACTTCCAACTAATATTTTTTTTCACAATCCAAAAAATTGTCCTTATTTTCATCTAAATTTACTCAAATATACATCCTACAACAAAAATACTCGACAATATCCAAAAAAATCGAAGTTGGTTTCAAATAAATTTATTACAATTTGACACTTCCAACTAAAATTTTTTTTCACAATCCAAAAAATTGTCGTTATTTTCATCTAAATTTACTCAAATATACATCCTACAACAAAAATACTCGACAAAATCAAAAAAAACTCGAAGTTGGTTTCAAATAAATTTATTAAAATTTGACACTTCCAACTAAATTTTTTTTTTCACAATCCAAAAAATTGAAGTTATTTCCATCTAAATTTACTCAAATATAGATCCTACAACAAAAATACTCAACAAAACCCAAAAAAATCGAAGTTGGTTTCAAATAAATTTAATACAATTTGACACTTCCATCTAAAATTTTTTTTCACAATCCAAAAAATTGAAGTTATTTTCATCTAAATTTACTCAAATATAGATCCAACAACAAAAATACTCAACAAAACCCAAAAATTCGAAGTTGGTTTCAAATAAATTTATTAAAATTTGACACTTCCAACTAAAATTTTTGTTTCACAATCCAAAAAATTGAAGTTATTTCCATCTAAATTTACTGAAATATAGATCCTACAACAAAAATACTCAACAAAACCCAAAAAAATCGAAGTTGGTTTCAAATAAATTTATTAAAATTTGACACTTCCAAATAAATTTTTTTTTCACAATCCAAAAAATTGTCGTTATTTTCATCTAAATTTACTCAAATATACATCCTACAACAAAAATACACGACAAAATCCAAAAAAACTCGAAGTTGGTTTCAAATAAATTTATTACAATTTGGCACTTCCAACTAAAATTTTTTTTCACAATCCAAAAAATTGTCGTTATTTTCATCTAAATTTACTCAAATATACATCCTACAACAAAAATACTCGACAAAATCCAAAAAAACTCGAAGTTGGTTTCAAATAAATTTATTAAAATTTGACACTTCCAACTAAATTTTTTTTTTCACAATCCAAAAAATTGTCGTTATTTTGATCTAAATTTACTCAAATATACATCCTACAACAAAAATACTCGACAAAATCCAAAAAAATCGAAGTTGGTTTCAAATAAATTTATTAAAATTTGACACTTCCAATTAAAATTTTTGTTTCACAATCCGAAAAAATTGAAGTTATTTCCATCTAAATTTACTCAAATATACATCCTGCAACAAAAATACTCGACAAAAGCCAAAAAAAATCGAAGTTGGTTTCAAATAAATTAATTAAAATTTGACATTTCCAACTAAAATTTTTTTTCACAATCCAAAAAATTGTCGTTATTTTCATCTAAATTTACTCAAATATACATCCTACAACAAAAATACTCGACAAAATCCAAAAAAATCGAAGTTGGTTTCAAATAAAATTATTAAAATTTGACACTTCCAACTAAAATTATTTTTCACAATCCAAAAAATTGTCGTTATTTTCATCTAAATTTACTCAAATATACATCCTGCAACAAAAATACTCGACAAAATAAAAAAAAAATCGAAGTTGGTTTCAAATAAATTAATTAAAATTTGACACTTCCAACTAAATTTTTTTTTCACAATCCAAAAAATTGTCGTTATTTTTATATAAATTTACTCAAATATACATCCTACAACAAAAATACTCGACAAAATAAAAAAAAATCGAAGTTGGTTTCAAATAAATTTATTAAAATTTGACACTTCCAAATAAATTTTTTTTTCACATTCAAAAAAAATGTCGTTATTTTCATCTAAATATACTCAAATATACATCATACAACAAAAATACTCGACAAAATCCAAAAAAATCGAAGTTGGTTTCAAATAAATTTATTAAAATTTGACACTTCCAACTAAAATTTTTGTTTCACAATCCAAAAAATTGAAGTTATTTCCATCTAAATTTACTCAAATATAGATCCTACAACAAAAATACTCAACAAAACCCAAAAAAATCGAAGTTGGTTTCAAATAAATTTAATACAATTTGACACTTCCAACTAAAATTTTTTTTCACAATCCAAAAAATTGTCGTTATTTTCATCTAAATTTACTCAAATATACATCCTGCAACAAAAATACTCGACAAAAGCCAAAAAAAATCGAAGTTGGTTTCAAATAAATTAATTAAAATTTGACATTTCCAACTAAAATTTTTTTTCACAATCCAAAAAATTGTCGTTATTTTCATCTAAATTTACTCAAATATACATCCTACAACAAAAATACTCGACAAAATCCAAAAAAATCGAAGTTGGTTTCAAATAAAATTATTAAAATTTGACACTTCCATCTAAAATTTTTTGTCACAATCCAAAAAATTGAAGTTATTTTCATCTAAATTTACTCAAATATAGATCCTACAACAAAAATACTCAAAAAAACCCAAAAATTCGAAATTGGTTTCAAATAAATTTATTAAAATTTGACACTTCCAACTAAAATTTTTTTTCACAATCCAAAAAATTGTCGTTATTTTTATCTAAATTTACTCAAATATACATCCTACAACAAAGGTACTCGACAAAATCCAAAAAAATCGAAGTTGATTTCAAATAAATTTATTAAAATTTGACACTTCCAACTAAAATTTTTGTTTCAAAATCCAAAAAATTGAAGTTATTTTCATCTAAATTTACTCAAATATAGATCCTACAACAAAAATTCTCAACAAAACCCAAAAAAATCGAAGTTGGTTTCAAATAAATTTAATACAATTTGACACTTCCAACTAAAATTATTTTTCACAATCCAAAAAATTGTCGTTATTTTCATCTAAATTTACTCAAATATACATCCTGCAACAAAAATACTCGACAAAATAAAAAAAATCGAAGTTGGTTTCAAATAAATTAATTAAAATTTGACACTTCCAACTAAATTTTTTTTTCACAATCCAAAAAATTGTCGTTATTTTGATATAAATTTATTCAAATATACATCCTACAACAAAAATACTCGACAAAATCCAAAAAAATCGAAGTTGGTTTCAAATAAATTTATTAAAATTTGACACTTCCAAATAAATTTTTTTTTCACATTCAAAAAAATTGTCGTTATTTTCATCTAAATTTACTCAAATATACATCATACAACAAAAATACTCGACAAAATCCAAAAAAATCGAAGTTGGTTTCAAATACATTTATTAAAATTTGACACTTCCAACTAAAATTTTTGTTTCACAATCCAAAAAATTGAAGTTATTTCGATCTAAATTTACTCAAATATAGATCCTACAACAAAAATACTCAACAAAACCCAAAAAAATCGAAGTTGGTTTCAAATAAATTTAATACAATTTGACACTTCCAACTAAAATTTTTTTTCACAATCCAAAAAATTGTCGTTATTTTCATCTAAATTTACTCAAATATACATCCTGCAACAAAAATACTCGACAAAAGCCAAAAAAAATCGAAGTTGGTTTCAAATAAATTAATTAAAATTTGACATTTCCAACTAAAATTTTTTTTCACAATCCAAAAAATTGTCGTTATTTTCATCTAAATTTACTCAAATATACATCCTACAACAAAAATACTCGACAAAATCCAAAAAAATCGAAGTTGGTTTCAAATAAAATTATTAAAATTTGACACTTCCATCTAAAATTTTTTGTCACAATCCAAAAAATTGAAGTTATTTTCATCTAAATTTACTCAAATATAGATCCTACAACAAAAATACTCAACAAAACCCAAAAATTCGAAGTTGGTTTCAAATAAATTTATTAAAATTTGACAGTTCCAACTAAAATTTTTTTTCACAATCCAAAAAATTGTCGTTATTTTTATCTAAATTTACTCAAATATACATCATACAACAAAGGTACTCGACAAAATCCAAAAAAATCGAAGTTGATTTCAAATAAATTTATTAAAATTTTACACTTCCAACTAAAATTTTTGTTTCACAATCCAAAAAATTGAAGTTATTTTCATCTAAATTTACTCAAATATAGATCCTACAACAAAAATACTCAACAAAACCCAAAAAAATCGAAGTTGGTTTCAAATAAATTTAAAACAATTTGACACTTCCAACTAAAATTTTTTTTCACAATCCAAAAAATTGTCGTTATTTTGATCTAAATTTACTCAAATATACATCCTACAAACAAAGGTACTCGACAAAATCCAAAAAAATCGAAGTTGATTTCAAATAAATTTATTAAAATTTTACACTTCCAACTAAAATTTTTGTTTCACAATCCCAAAAATTGTAGTTATTTTCATCTAAATTTACTCAAATATAGATCCTACAACAAAAATACTCAACAAAACCCAAAAAAATCGAAGTTGGTTTCAAATAAATTTAATTCAATTTGACACTTCAAACTAAAATTATTTTTCACAATCCAAAAAATTGTCGTTATTTTCATCTAAATTTACTCAAATATACATCCTGCAACAAAAATACTCGACAAAATCCAAAAAAAATCGAAGTTGGTTTCAAATAAACTAATTAAAATTTGACACTTCCAACTAAAATTTTTTTTCACTATCCAAAAAATTGTCGTTATTTTCATCTAAATTTACTCAAATATACATCCTACAACAAAAATACTCGACAAAATCCAAAAAAATCGAAGTTGGTTTCAAATAAATTTATTACAATTTGACACTTCCAACTAAAATTTTTTTTCACAATCCAAAAAATTGTCGTTATTTTCATCTAAATTTACTCAAATATACATCCTGCAACAAAAATACTCGACAAAAGCCAAAAAAAAATCGAAGTTTGTTTCAAATAAATTAATTAAAATTTGACATTTCCAACTAAATTTTTTTTTCACAATCCAAAAAATTGCCGTTATTTTCATCTAAATTTACTCAAATATACATCCTACAACAAAAATACTCGACAAAATCCCAAAAAATCGAAGTTGGTTTCAAATAAAATTATTAAAATTTGACACTTCCATCTAAAATTTTTTTTCACAATCCAAAAAATTGAAGTTATTTTCATCTAAATTTACTCAAATATAGATCCTACAACAAAAATACTCAACAAAACCCAAAAACTCGAAGTTGGTTTCAAATAAATTTATTAAAATTTGACACTTCCAACTAAAATTTTTGTTTCACAATCCAAAAAATTGAAGTTATTTTCATCTAAATTTACTCAAATATAGATCCTACAACAAAAATACTCAACAAAACCCAAAAAAATCGAAGTTGGTTTCAAATAAATTTATTAAAATTTGACACTTCCAAATAAATTTTTTTTACACACTCCAAAAAATTGTCGTTATTTTCATCTAAATTTACTCAAATATACATCCTACAACAAAAATACACGACAAAATCCAAAAAAACTCGAAGTTGGTTTCAAATAAATTTATTAAAATTTGACACTTCCAACTAAAATTTTTTTTCACAATCCAAAAAATTGTCCTTATTTTCATCTAAATTTACTCAAATATACATCCTACAACAAAAATACTCGACAAAATCCAAAAAAATCGAAGTTGGTTTCAAATAAAATTATTAAAATTTGACACTTCCATCTAAAATTTTTTTTCACAATCCAAAAAATTCAAGTTATTTTCATCTAAATTTACTCAAATATAGATCCTACAACAAAAATATTCAACAAAACCCAAAAAAATCGAAGTTGGTTTCAAATAAATTTAATACAATTTGACACTTCCAACTAAAATTATTTTTCACAATCCAAATAATCGTCGTTATTTTCATCTAAATTTACTCAAATATACATCCTGCAACAAAAATACTCGACAAAAGCCAAAAAAAATCGAAGTTGGTTTCAAATAAATTAATTAAAATTTGACATTTCCAACTAAAATTTTTTTTCACAATCCAAAAAATTGTCGTTATTTTCATCTAAATTTACTCAAATATACATCCTACAACAAAAATACTCGACAAAATCCAAAAAAATCGAAGTTGGTTTCAAATAAAATTATTAAAATTTGACACTTCCATCTAAAATTTTTTGTCACAATCCAAAAAATTGAAGTTATTTTCATCTAAATTTACTCAAATATAGATCCTACAACAAAAATACTCAACAAAACCCAAAAATTCGAAGTTGGTTTCAAATAAATTTATTAAAATTTGACACTTCCAACTAAAATTTTTTTTCACAATCCAAAAAATTGTCGTTATTTCGATCTAAATTTACTCAAATATACATCCTACAACAAAGGTACTCGACAAAATCCAAAAAAATCGAAGTTGATTTCAAATAAATTTATTAAAATTTGACACTTCCAACTAAAATTTTTGTTTCACAATCCAAAAAATTGAAGTTATTTTCATCTAAATTTACTCAAATATAGATCCTACAACAAAAATACTCAACAAAACCCAAAAAAATCGAAGTTGGTTTCAAATAAATTTAATACAATTTGACACTTCCAACTAAAATTATTTTTCACAATCCAAAAAATTGTCGTTATTTTCATCTAAATTTACTCAAATATACATCCTGCAACAAAAATACTCGACAAAATAAAAAAAAAATCGAAGTTGGTTTCAAATAAATTAATTAAAATTTGACACTTCCAACTAAATTTTTTTTTCACAATCCAAAAAATTGTCGTTATTTTGATCTAAATTTACTCAAATATACATCCTACAACAAAAATACTCGACAAAATCCAAAAAAATCGAAGTTGGTTTCAAATAAATTTATTAAAATTTGACACTTCCAACTAAAATTTTTTTCACTAACCAAAAAATTGTCGTTATTTTCATCTAACTTTACTCAAATATACATCCTACAACAAAAATACTCGACAAAATCAAAAAAAATCGAAGTTGGTTTCAAATAAATTTATTAAAATTTGACACTTCCAACTAAAATTTTTTTTCACAATCCAAAAAATTGTCGTTATTTTGATCTAAATTTACTCAAGTATACATCCTACAACAAAAATACTCAACAAAACCCAAAAATTCGAAGTTGGTTTCAAATAAATTTATTAAAATTTGACACTTCCAACTAAAATTTTTGTTTCACAATCCAAAAAATTGAAGTTATTTTCATCTAAATTTACTCAAATATAGATCCTACAACAAAAATACTCAACAAAACCCAAAAAAATCGAAGTTGGTTTCAAATAAATTTATTAAAATTTGACACTTCCAAATGAATTTTTTTTTCACAATCCAAAAAATTGTCGTTATTTTCATCTAAATTTACTCAAATATACATCCTACAACAAAAATACACGACAAAATCCAAAAAAACTCGAAGTTGGTTTCAAATAAATTTATTAAAATTTGACACTTCCAACTAATATTTTTTTTCACAATCCAAAAAATTGTCCTTATTTTCATCTAAATTTACTCAAATATACATCCTACAACAAAAATACTCGACAATATCCAAAAAAATCGAAGTTGGTTTCAAATAAATTTATTACAACTTGACACTTCCAACTAAAATTTTTTTTCACAATCCAAAAAATTGTCGTTATTTTCATCTAAATTTACTCAAATATACATCCTACAACAAAAATACTCGACAAAATCCAAAAAAATCGAAGTTGGTTTCAAATAAATTTATTAAAATTTGACACTTCCAACTAAAATTTTTGTTTCACAATCCAAAAAATTGAAGTTATTTTCATCTAAATTTACTCAAATATAGATCCTACAACAAAAATACTCAACAAAACCCAAAAAAATCGAAGTTGGTTTCAAATAAATTTATTAAAATTTGACACTTCCAAATAAATTTTTTTTTCACAATCCAAAAAATTGAAGTTATTTCCATCTAAATTTACTCAAATATAGATCCTACAACGAAAATACTCAACAAAACCCAAAAAAATCGAAGTTGGTTTCAACTAAATTTAATACAATTTGACACTTCCATCTAAAATTTTTTTTCACAATCCAAAAAATTGAAGTTATTTTCATCTAAATTTACTCAAATATAGATCCAACAACAAAAATACTCAACAAAACCCAAAAATTCGAAGTTGGTTTCAAATAAATTTATTAAAATTTGACACTTCCAACTAAAATTTTTGTTTCACAATCCAAAAAATTGAAGTTATTTTCATCTAAATTTACTCAAATATAGATCCTACAACAAAAATACTCAACAAAACCCAAAAAAATCGAAGTTGGTTTGAAATAAATTTATTAAAATTTGACACTTCCAAATAAATTTTTTTTTCACAATCCAAAAAATTGTCGTTATTTTCATCTAAATTTACTCAAATATACATCCTACAACAAAAATACTCGACAATATCCAAAAAAATCGAAGTTGGTTTCAAATAAATTTATTACAATTTGACACTTCCAACTAAAATTTTTTTTCACAATCCAAAAAATTGTCGTTATTTTCATCTAAATTTACTCAAATATACATCCTACAACAAAAATACTCGACAAAATCCAAAAAAACTCGAAGTTGGTTTCAAATAAATTTATTAAAATTTGACACTTCCAACTAAATTTTTTTTTTCACAATCCAAAAAATTGTCGTTATTTTGATCTAAATTTACTCAAATATACATCCTACAACAAAAATACTCGACAAAATCCAAAAAAATCGAAGTTGGTTTCAAATAAATTTATTAAAATTTGACACTTCCAACTAAAATTTTTGTTTCACAATCCAAAAAATTGAAGTTATTTCCATCTAAATTTACTCAAATATAGATCCTACAACAAAAATACTCAACAAAACCCAAAAAAATCGAAGTTGGTTTCAAATAAATTTAATACAATTTGACACTTCCATCTAAAATTTTTTTTCACAATCCAAAAAATTGAAGTTATTTTCATCTAAATTTACTCAAATATAGATCCAACAACAAAAATACTCAACAAAACCCAAAAATTCGAAGTTGGTTTCAAATAAATTTATTAAAATTTGACACTTCCAACTAAAATTTTTGTTTCACAATCCAAAAAATTGAAGTTATTTCCATCTAAATTTACTCAAATATAGATCCTACAACAAAAATACTCAACAAAACCCAAAAAAATCGAAGTTGGTTTCAAATAAATTTATTAAAATTTGACACTTCCAAATAAATTTTTTTTTCACAATCCAAAAAATTGTCGTTATTTTCATCTAAATTTACTCAAATATACATCCTACAACAAAAATACACGACAAAATCCAAAAAAACTCGAAGTTGGTTTCAAATAAATTTATTACAATTTGGCACTTCCAACTAAAATTTTTTTTCACAATCCAAAAAATTGTCGTTATTTTCATCTAAATTTACTCAAATATACATCCTACAACAAAAATACTCGACAAAATAAAAAAAAACTCGAAGTTGGTTTCAAATAAATTTATTAAAATTTGACACTTCCAACTAAATTTTTTTTTTCACAATCCAAAAAATTGTCGTTATTTTGATCTAAATTTACTCAAATATACATCCTACAACAAAAATACTCGACAAAATCCAAAAAAATCGAAGTTGGTTTCAAATAAATTTATTAAAATTTGACACTTCCAATTAAAATTTTTGTTTCACAATCCGAAAAAATTGAAGTTATTTCCATCTAAATTTACTCAAATATACATCCTGCAACAAAAATACTCGACAAAAGCCAAAAAAAATCGAAGTTGGTTTCAAATAAATTAATTAAAATTTGACATTTCCAACTAAAATTTTTTTTCACAATCCAAAAAATTGTCGTTATTTTCATCTAAATTTACTCAAATATACATCCTACAACAAAAATACTCGACAAAATCCAAAAAAATCGAAGTTGGTTTCAAATAAAATTATTAAAATTTGACACTTCCAACTAAAATTATTTTTCACAATCCAAAAAATTGTCGTTATTTTCATCTAAATTTACTCAAATATACATCCTGCAACAAAAATACTCGACAAAATAAAAAAAAAATCGAAGTTGGTTTCAAATAAATTAATTAAAATTTGACACTTCCAACTAAATTTTTTTTTCACAATCCAAAAAATTGTCGTTATTTTTATATAAATTTACTCAAATATACATCCTACAACAAAAATACTCGACAAAATAAAAAAAAATCGAAGTTGGTTTCAAATAAATTTATTAAAATTTGACACTTCCAAATAAATTTTTTTTTCACATTCAAAAAAAATGTCGTTATTTTCATCTAAATATACTCAAATATACATCATACAACAAAAATACTCGACAAAATCCAAAAAAATCGAAGTTGGTTTCAAATAAATTTATTAAAATTTGACACTTCCAACTAAAATTTTTGTTTCACAATCCAAAAAATTGAAGTTATTTCCATCTAAATTTACTCAAATATAGATCCTACAACAAAAATACTCAACAAAACCCAAAAAAATCGAAGTTGGTTTCAAATAAATTTAATACAATTTGACACTTCCAACTAAAATTTTTTTTCACAATCCAAAAAATTGTCGTTATTTTCATCTAAATTTACTCAAATATACATCCTGCAACAAAAATACTCGACAAAAGCCAAAAAAAATCGAAGTTGGTTTCAAATAAATTAATTAAAATTTGACATTTCCAACTAAAATTTTTTTTCACAATCCAAAAAATTGTCGTTATTTTCATCTAAATTTACTCAAATATACATCCTACAACAAAAATACTCGACAAAATCCAAAAAAATCGAAGTTGGTTTCAAATAAAATTATTAAAATTTGACACTTCCATCTAAAATTTTTTGTCACAATCCAAAAAATTGAAGTTATTTTCATCTAAATTTACTCAAATATAGATCCTACAACAAAAATACTCAAAAAAACCCAAAAATTCGAAATTGGTTTCAAATAAATTTATTAAAATTTGACACTTCCAACTAAAATTTTTTTTCACAATCCAAAAAATTGTCGTTATTTTTATCTAAATTTACTCAAATATACATCCTACAACAAAGGTACTCGACAAAATCCAAAAAAATCGAAGTTGATTTCAAATAAATTTATTAAAATTTGACACTTCCAACTAAAATTTTTGTTTCAAAATCCAAAAAATTGAAGTTATTTTCATCTAAATTTACTCAAATATAGATCCTACAACAAAAATTCTCAACAAAACCCAAAAAAATCGAAGTTGGTTTCAAATAAATTTAATACAATTTGACACTTCCAACTAAAATTATTTTTCACAATCCAAAAAATTGTCGTTATTTTCATCTAAATTTACTCAAATATACATCCTGCAACAAAAATACTCGACAAAATAAAAAAAATCGAAGTTGGTTTCAAATAAATTAATTAAAATTTGACACTTCCAACTAAATTTTTTTTTCACAATCCAAAAAATTGTCGTTATTTTGATATAAATTTATTCAAATATACATCCTACAACAAAAATACTCGACAAAATCCAAAAAAATCGAAGTTGGTTTCAAATAAATTTATTAAAATTTGACACTTCCAAATAAATTTTTTTTTCACATTCAAAAAAATTGTCGTTATTTTCATCTAAATTTACTCAAATATACATCATACAACAAAAATACTCGACAAAATCCAAAAAAATCGAAGTTGGTTTCAAATACATTTATTAAAATTTGACACTTCCAACTAAAATTTTTGTTTCACAATCCAAAAAATTGAAGTTATTTCGATCTAAATTTACTCAAATATAGATCCTACAACAAAAATACTCAACAAAACCCAAAAAAATCGAAGTTGGTTTCAAATAAATTTAATACAATTTGACACTTCCAACTAAAATTTTTTTTCACAATCCAAAAAATTGTCGTTATTTTCATCTAAATTTACTCAAATATACATCCTGCAACAAAAATACTCGACAAAAGCCAAAAAAAATCGAAGTTGGTTTCAAATAAATTAATTAAAATTTGACATTTCCAACTAAAATTTTTTTTCACAATCCAAAAAATTGTCGTTATTTTCATCTAAATTTACTCAAATATACATCCTACAACAAAAATACTCGACAAAATCCAAAAAAATCGAAGTTGGTTTCAAATAAAATTATTAAAATTTGACACTTCCATCTAAAATTTTTTGTCACAATCCAAAAAATTGAAGTTATTTTCATCTAAATTTACTCAAATATAGATCCTACAACAAAAATACTCAACAAAACCCAAAAATTCGAAGTTGGTTTCAAATAAATTTATTAAAATTTGACAGTTCCAACTAAAATTTTTTTTCACAATCCAAAAAATTGTCGTTATTTTTATCTAAATTTACTCAAATATACATCATACAACAAAGGTACTCGACAAAATCCAAAAAAATCGAAGTTGATTTCAAATAAATTTATTAAAATTTTACACTTCCAACTAAAATTTTTGTTTCACAATCCAAAAAATTGAAGTTATTTTCATCTAAATTTACTCAAATATAGATCCTACAACAAAAATACTCAACAAAACCCAAAAAAATCGAAGTTGGTTTCAAATAAATTTAATACAATTTGACACTTCCAACTAAAATTTTTTTTCACAATCCAAAAAATTGTCGTTATTTTGATCTAAATTTACTCAAATATACATCCTACAAACAAAGGTACTCGACAAAATCCAAAAAAATCGAAGTTGATTTCAAATAAATTTATTAAAATTTTACACTTCCAACTAAAATTTTTGTTTCACAATCCCAAAAATTGTAGTTATTTTCATCTAAATTTACTCAAATATAGATCCTACAACAAAAATACTCAACAAAACCCAAAAAAATCGAAGTTGGTTTCAAATAAATTTAATACAATTTGACACTTCAAACTAAAATTATTTTTCACAATCCAAAAAATTGTCGTTATTTTCATCTAAATTTACTCAAATATACATCCTGCAACAAAAATACTCGACAAAATCCAAAAAAAATCGAAGTTGGTTTCAAATAAACTAATTAAAATTTGACACTTCCAACTAAAATTTTTTTTCACTATCCAAAAAATTGTCGTTATTTTCATCTAAATTTACTCAAATATACATCCTACAACAAAAATACTCGACAAAATCCAAAAAAATCGAAGTTGGTTTCAAATAAATTTATTACAATTTGACACTTCCAACTAAAATTTTTTTTCACAATCCAAAAAATTGTCGTTATTTTCATCTAAATTTACTCAAATATACATCCTGCAACAAAAATACTCGACAAAAGCCAAAAAAAAATCGAAGTTTGTTTCAAATAAATTAATTAAAATTTGACATTTCCAACTAAATTTTTTTTTCACAATCCAAAAAATTGCCGTTATTTTCATCTAAATTTACTCAAATATACATCCTACAACAAAAATACTCGACAAAATCCCAAAAAATCGAAGTTGGTTTCAAATAAAATTATTAAAATTTGACACTTCCATCTAAAATTTTTTTTCACAATCCAAAAAATTGAAGTTATTTTCATCTAAATTTACTCAAATATAGATCCTACAACAAAAATACTCAACAAAACCCAAAAACTCGAAGTTGGTTTCAAATAAATTTATTAAAATTTGACACTTCCAACTAAAATTTTTGTTTCACAATCCAAAAAATTGAAGTTATTTTCATCTAAATTTACTCAAATATAGATCCTACAACAAAAATACTCAACAAAACCCAAAAAAATCGAAGTTGGTTTCAAATAAATTTATTAAAATTTGACACTTCCAAATAAATTTTTTTTACACACTCCAAAAAATTGTCGTTATTTTCATCTAAATTTACTCAAATATACATCCTACAACAAAAATACACGACAAAATCCAAAAAAACTCGAAGTTGGTTTCAAATAAATTTATTAAAATTTGACACTTCCAACTAAAATTTTTTTTCACAATCCAAAAAATTGTCCTTATTTTCATCTAAATTTACTCAAATATACATCCTACAACAAAAATACTCGACAAAATCCAAAAAAATCGAAGTTGGTTTCAAATAAAATTATTAAAATTTGACACTTCCATCTAAAATTTTTTTTCACAATCCAAAAAATTCAAGTTATTTTCATCTAAATTTACTCAAATATAGATCCTACAACAAAAATATTCAACAAAACCCAAAAAAATCGAAGTTGGTTTCAAATAAATTTAATACAATTTGACACTTCCAACTAAAATTATTTTTCACAATCCAAATAATCGTCGTTATTTTCATCTAAATTTACTCAAATATACATCCTGCAACAAAAATACTCGACAAAAGCCAAAAAAAATCGAAGTTGGTTTCAAATAAATTAATTAAAATTTGACATTTCCAACTAAAATTTTTTTTCACAATCCAAAAAATTGTCGTTATTTTCATCTAAATTTACTCAAATATACATCCTACAACAAAAATACTCGACAAAATCCAAAAAAATCGAAGTTGGTTTCAAATAAAATTATTAAAATTTGACACTTCCATCTAAAATTTTTTGTCACAATCCAAAAAATTGAAGTTATTTTCATCTAAATTTACTCAAATATAGATCCTACAACAAAAATACTCAACAAAACCCAAAAATTCGAAGTTGGTTTCAAATAAATTTATTAAAATTTGACACTTCCAACTAAAATTTTTTTTCACAATCCAAAAAATTGTCGTTATTTCGATCTAAATTTACTCAAATATACATCCTACAACAAAGGTACTCGACAAAATCCAAAAAAATCGAAGTTGATTTCAAATAAATTTATTAAAATTTGACACTTCCAACTAAAATTTTTGTTTCACAATCCAAAAAATTGAAGTTATTTTCATCTAAATTTACTCAAATATAGATCCTACAACAAAAATACTCAACAAAACCCAAAAAAATCGAAGTTGGTTTCAAATAAATTTATTAAAATTTGACACTTCCAAATAAATTTTTTTTTCACAATCCAAAAAATTGTCGTTATTTTCATCTAAATTTACTCAAATATACATCCTACAACAAAAATACACGACAAAATCCAAAAAAACTCGAAGTTGGTTTCAAATAAATTTATTACAATTTGGCACTTCCAACTAAAATTTTTTTTCACAATCCAAAAAATTGTCGTTATTTTCATCTAAATTTACTCAAATATACATCCTACAACAAAAATACTCGACAAAATAAAAAAAAACTCGAAGTTGGTTTCAAATAAATTTATTAAAATTTGACACTTCCAACTAAATTTTTTTTTTCACAATCCAAAAAATTGTCGTTATTTTGATCTAAATTTACTCAAATATACATCCTACAACAAAAATACTCGACAAAATCCAAAAAAATCGAAGTTGGTTTCAAATAAATTTATTAAAATTTGACACTTCCAATTAAAATTTTTGTTTCACAATCCGAAAAAATTGAAGTTATTTCCATCTAAATTTACTCAAATATACATCCTGCAACAAAAATACTCGACAAAAGCCAAAAAAAATCGAAGTTGGTTTCAAATAAATTAATTAAAATTTGACATTTCCAACTAAAATTTTTTTTCACAATCCAAAAAATTGTCGTTATTTTCATCTAAATTTACTCAAATATACATCCTACAACAAAAATACTCGACAAAATCCAAAAAAATCGAAGTTGGTTTCAAATAAATTTATTAAAATTTGACACTTCCAACTAAAATTTTTTTCACTAACCAAAAAATTGTCGTTATTTTCATCTAACTTTACTCAAATATACATCCTACAACAAAAATACTCGACAAAATCAAAAAAAATCGAAGTTGGTTTCAAATAAATTTATTAAAATTTGACACTTCCAACTAAAATTTTTTTTCACAATCCAAAAAATTGTCGTTATTTTGATCTAAATTTACTCAAGTATACATCCTACAACAAAAGTACTCGACAAAATCCAAAAAAATCGAAGTTGATTTCAAATAAATTTATTAAAATTTTGACACTTCCAACTAAATTTTTTTTCACAATCCAAAAAATTGTCGTTATTTTGATCTAAATTTACTCAAATATACATCCTACAACAAAAATACTCGACAAAATCCAAAAAAATCGAAGTTGGTTTCAAATAAATTTATTAAAATTTGACACTTCCAACTAAAATTTTTGTTTCACAATCCAAAAAATTGAAGTTATTTCCATCTAAATTTACTCAAATATAGATCCTACAACAAAAATACTCAACAAAACCCCAAAAAAATCGAAGTTGGTTTCAAATAAATTTAATACAATTTGACACTTCCAACTAAAATTATTTTTCACAATCCAAAAAATCGTCGTTATTTTCATCTAAATTTACTCAAATATACATCCTGCAACAAAAATACTCGACAAAAGCCAAAAAAAATCGAAGTTGGTTTCAAATAAATTAATTAAAATTTGACATTTCCAACTAAAATTTTTTTTCACAATCCAAAAAATTGTCGTTATTTTCATCTAAATTTACTCAAATATACATCCTACAACAAAAATACTCGACAAAATCCAAAAAAATCGAAGTTGGTTTCAAATAAAATTATTAAAATTTGACACTTCCATCTAAAATTTTTTGTCACAATCCAAAAAATTGAAGTTATTTTCATCTAAATTTACTCAAATATAGATCCTACAACAAAAATACTCAACAAAACCCAAAAAAATCGAAGTTGGTTTCAAATAAATTTAATACAATTTGACACTTCCAACTAAAATTATTTTTCACAATCCAAAAAATTGTCGTTATTTTCATCTAAATTTACTCAAATATACATCCTGCAACAAAAATACTCGACAAAATAAAAAAAAAATCGAAGTTGGTTTCAAATAAATTAATTAAAATTTGACACTTCCAACTAAATTTTTTTTTCACAATCCAAAAAATTGTCGTTATTTTGATATAAATTTACTCAAATATACATCCTACAACAAAAATACTCGACAAAATCCAAAAAAATCGAAGTTGGTTTCAAATAAATTTATTAAAATTTGACACTTCCAAATAATTTTTTTTTTCACATTCAAAAAAATTGTCGTTATTTTCATCTAAATATACTCAAATATACATCATACAACAAAAATACTCGACAAAATCCAAAAAAATCGAAGTTGGTTTCAAATAAATTTATTAAAATTTGACACTTCCAACTAAAATTTTTGTTTCACAATCCAAAAAATTGAAGTTATTTCCATCTAAATTTACTCAAATATAGATCCTACAACAAAAATACTCAACAAAACCCAAAAAAATCGAAGTTGGTTTCAAATAAATTTAATACAATTTGACACTTCCAACTAAAATTTTTTTTCACAATCCAAAAAATTGTGGTTATTTTCATCTAAATTTACTCAAATATACATCCTGCAACAAAAATACTCGACAAAAGCCAAAAAAAATCGAAGTTGGTTTCAAATAAATTAATTAAAATTTGACATTTCCAACTAAAATTTTTTTCACAATCCAAAAAATTGTCGTTATTTTCATCTAAATTTACTCAAATATACATCCTACAACAAAAATACTCGACAAAATCCAAAAAAATCGAAGTTGGTTTCAAATAAAATTATTAAAATTTGACACTTCCATCTAAAATTTTTTGTCACAATCCAAAAAATTGAAGTTATTTTCATCTAAATTTACTCAAATATAGATCCTACAACAAAAATACTCAAAAAAACCCAAAAATTCGAAATTGGTTTCAAATAAATTTATTAAAATTTGACACTTCCAACTAAAATTTTTTTTCACAATTTAAAAAATTGTCGTTATTTTTATCTAAATTTACTCAAATATACATCCTACAACAAAGGTACTCGACAAAATCCAAAAAAATCGAAGTTGATTTCAAATAAATTTATTAAAATTTGACACTTCCAACTAAAATTTTTGTTTCAAAATCCAAAAAATTGATGTTATTTTCATCTGAATTTACTCAAATATAGATCCTACAACAAAAATTCTCAACAAAACCCAAAAAAATCGAAGTTGGTTTCAAATAAAATTATTAAAATTTGACACTTCCATCTAAAATTTTTTGTCACAATCCAAAAAATTGAAGTTATTTTCATCTAAATTTACTCAAATATAGATCCTACAACAAAAATACTCAAAAAAACCCAAAAATTCGAAATTGGTTTCAAATAAATTTATTAAAATTTGACACTTCCAACTAAAATTTTTTTTCACAATTTAAAAAATTGTCGTTATTTTTATCTAAATTTACTCAAATATACATCCTACAACAAAGGTACTCGACAAAATCCAAAAAAATCGAAGTTGATTTCAAATAAATTTATTAAAATTTGACACTTCCAACTAAAATTTTTGTTTCAAAATCCAAAAAATTGATGTTATTTTCATCTAAATTTACTCAAATATAGATCCTACAACAAAAATTCTCAACAAAACCCAAAAAAATCGAAGTTGGTTTCAAATAAATTTAATACAATTTGACACTTCCAACTAAAATTATTTTTCACAATCCAAAAAATTGTCGTTATTTTCATCTAAATTTACTCAAATATACATCCTGCAACAAAAATACTCGACAAAATAAAAAAAAATCGAAGTTGGTTTCAAATAAATTAATTAAAATTTGACACTTCCAACTAAATTTTTTTTTCACAATCCAAAAAATTGTCGTTATTTTGATATAAATTTACTCAAATATACATCCTACAACAAAAATACTCGACAAAATCCAAAAAAATCGAAGTTGGTTTCAAATAAATTTATTAAAATTTGACACTTCCAAATAAATTTTTTTTTCACATTCAAAAAAATTGTCGTTATTTTCATCTAAATTTACTCAAATATACATCATACAACAAAAATACTCGACAAAATCCAAAAAAATCGAAGTTGGTTTCAAATACATTTATTAAAATTTGACACTTCCAACTAAAATTTTTGTTTCACAATCCAAAAAATTGAAGTTATTTCGATCTAAATTTACTCAAATATAGATCTTACAACAAAAATACTCAACAAAACCCCAAAAAATCGAAGTTGGTTTCAAATAAATTTAATACAATTTGACACTTCCAACTAAAATTTTTTTTCACAATCCAAAAAATTGTCGTTATTTTCATCTAAATTTACTCAAATACACATCCTGCAACAAAAATACTCGACAAAAGCAAAAAAAAATCGAAGTTGGTTTCAAATAAATTAATTAAAATTTGACATTTCCAACTAAAATTTTTTTTCACAATCCAAAAAATTGTCGTTATTTTCATCTAAATTTACTCAAATATACATCCTACAACAAAAATACTCGACAAAATCCAAAAAAATCGAAGTTGGTTTCAAATAAAATTATTAAAATTTGACACTTCCATCTAAAATTTTTTGTCACAATCCAAAAAATTGAAGTTATTTTCATCTAAATTTACTCAAATATAGATCCTACAACAAAAATACTCTACAAAACCCAAAAATTCGAAGTTGGTTTCAAATAAATTTATTAAAATTTGACACTTCCAACTAAAATTTTTTTTCACAATCCAAAAAATTGTCGTTATTTTTATCTAAATTTACTCAAATATACATCCTACAACAAAGGTACTCGACAAAATCCAAAAAAATCGAAGTTGATTTCAAATAAATTTATTAAAATTTTACACTTCCAACTAAAATTTTTGTTTCACAATCCAAAAAATTGAAGTTATTTTCATCTAAATTTACTCAAATATAGATCCTACAACAAAAATACTCAACAAAACCCAAAAAAATCGAAGTTGGTTTCAAATAAATTTAATACAATTTGACACTTCCAAATAAAATTTTTTTTCACAATCCAAAAAATTGTCGTTATTTTGATCTAAATTTACTCAAATATACATCCTACAAACAAAGGTACTCGACAAAATCCAAAAAAATCGAAGTTGATTTCAAATAAATTTATTAAAATTTTACACTTCCAACTAAAATTTTTGTTTCACAATCCCAAAAATTGTAGTTATTTTCATCTAAATTTACTCAAATATAGATCCTACAACAAAAATACTCAACAAAACCCAAAAAAATCGAAGTTGGTTTCAAATAAATTTAATACAATTTGACACTTCAAACTAAAATTATTTTTCAAAATCCAAAAAATTGTCGTTATTTTCATCTAAATTTACTCAAATATACATCCTGCAATAAAAATACTCGACAAAATCCAAAAAAAATCGAAGTTGGTTTCAAATAAACTAATTAAAATTTGACACTTCCAACTAAAATTTTTTTTCACTATCCAAAAAATTGTCGTTATTTTCATCTAAATTTACTCAAATATACATCCTACAACAAAAATACTCGACAAAACCCAAAAAAATCGAAGTTGGTTTCAAATAAATTTATTACAATTTGACACTTCCAACTAAAATTTTTTTTCACAATCCAAAAAATTGTCGTTATTTTCATCTAAATTTACTCAAATATACATCCTGCAACAAAAATACTCGACAAAAGCCAAAAAAAATCGAAGTTGGTTTCAAATAAATTAATTAAAATTTGACATTTCCAACTAAATTTTTTTTTCACAACCCAAAAAATTGCCGTTATTTTCATCTAAATTTACTCAAATATACATCCTACAACAAAAATACTCGACAAAATCCCAAAAAATCGAAGTTGGTTTCAAATAAAATTATTAAAATTTGACACTTCCATCTAAAATTTTTTTCACAATCCAAAAAATTGAAGTTATTTTCATCTAAATTTACTCAAATATAGATCCTACAACAAAAATACTCAACAAAACCCAAAAACTCGAAGTTGGTTTCAAATAAATTTATTAAAATTTGACACTTCCAACTAAAATTTTTGTTTCACAATCCAAAAAATTGAAGTTATTTTCATCTAAATTTACTCAAATATAGATCCTACAACAAAAATACTCAACAAAACCCAAAAAAGTCGAAGTTGGTTTCAAATAAATTTATTAAAATTTGACACTTCCAAATAAATTTTTTTTTCACACTCCAAAAAATTGTCGTTATTTTCATCTAAATTTACTCAAATATACATCCTACAACAAAAATACACGACAAAATCCAAAAAAACTCGAAGTTGGTTTCAAATAAATTTATTAAAATTTGACACTTCCAACTAAAATTTTTTTTCACAATCCAAAAAATTGTCCTTATTTTCATCTAAATTTACTCAAATATACATCCTACAACAAAAATACTCGACAATATCCAAAAAAATCGAAGTTGGTTTCAAATAAATTTATTACAATTTGACACTTCCAACTAAAATTTTTTTTCACAATCCAAAAAATTGTCGTTATTTTCATCTAAATTTACTCAAATATACATCCTACAACAAAAATACTCGACAAAATCCAAAAAAACTCGAAGTTGGTTTCAAATAAATTTATTAAAATTTGACACTTCCAACTAAATTTTTTTTTCACAATCCAAAAAATTGTCGTTATTTTGATCTAAATTTACTCAAATATACATCCTACAACAAAAATACTCGACAAAATCCAAAAAAATCGAAGTTGGTTTCAAATAAATTTATTAAAATTTGACACTTCCAACTAAAATTTTTGTTTCACAATCCAAAAAATTGAAGTTATTTCCATCTAAATTTACTCAATTATAGATCCTACAACAAAACCCAAAAAAATCGAAGTTGGTTTCAAATAAATTTAATACAATTTGACACTTCCAACTAAAATTTTTTTTCACAATCCAAAAAATTGTCGTTATTTTCATCTAAATTTACTCAAATATACATCCAACAACAAAAATACACGACAAAATCCTAAAAAAACTCGAAGTTGGTTTCAAATAAATTTATTAAAATTTGACACTTCCAACTAAAATTTTTTTCACAATCCAAAAAATTGTCGTTATTTTCATCTAAATTTACTCAAATATACATCCTGCAACAAAAATACTCGACAAAATCCCCAAAAAACCGATGTTGGTTTCAAATAAATTTATTAAAATTTGACACTTCCAACTAAAATTTTTTTCACAATCCAAAAAATTGTCGTTATTTTCATCTAAATTTACTCAAATATACATCCTGCAACAAAAATACTCGACAAAATCCCAAAAAAATCGATGTTGGTTTCAAATAAATTAATTAAAATTGACACTTCCAACTAAAATTTTTGTTTCACAATCCAAAAAATTGAAGTTATTTTCATCTAAATTTACTCAAATATAGATCCTACAACAAAAATACTCAACAAAACCCAAAAAAATCGAAGTTGGTTTCAAATAAATTTAATACAATTTGACACTTCCAACTAAAATTATTTTTCACAATCCAAAAAATTGTCGTTATTTTCATCTAAATTTACTCAAATATACATCCTGCAACAAAAATACTCGACAAAATAAAAAAAAAATCGAAGTTGGTTTCAAATAAATTAATTAAAATTTGACACTTCCAACTAAATTTTTTTTTCACAATCCAAAAAATTGTCGTTATTTTGATATAAATTTACTCAAATATACATCCTACAACAAAAATACTCGACAAAATCCAAAAAAATCGAAGTTGGTTTCAAATAAATTTATTAAAATTTGACACTTCCAAATAATTTTTTTTTTCACATTCAAAAAAATTGTCGTTATTTTCATCTAAATATACTCAAATATACATCATACAACAAAAATACTCGACAAAATCCAAAAAAATCGAAGTTGGTTTCAAATAAATTTATTAAAATTTGACACTTCCAACTAAAATTTTTGTTTCACAATCCAAAAAATTGAAGTTATTTCCATCTAAATTTACTCAAATATAGATCCTACAACAAAAATACTCAACAAAACCCAAAAAAATCGAAGTTGGTTTCAAATAAATTTAATACAATTTGACACTTCCAACTAAAATTTTTTTTCACAATCCAAAAAATTGTGGTTATTTTCATCTAAATTTACTCAAATATACATCCTGCAACAAAAATACTCGACAAAAGCCAAAAAAAATCGAAGTTGGTTTCAAATAAATTAATTAAAATTTGACATTTCCAACTAAAATTTTTTTTCACAATCCAAAAAATTGTCGTTATTTTCATCTAAATTTACTCAAATATACATCCTACAACAAAAATACTCGACAAAATCCAAAAAAATCGAAGTTGGTTTCAAATAAATTTATTAAAATTTGACACTTCCAATTAAAATTTTTGTTTCACAATCCAAAAAATTGAAGTTATTTCCATCTAAATTTACTCAAATATAGATCCTACAACGAAAATACTCAACAAAACCCAAAAAAATCGAAGTTGGTTTCAACTAAATTTAATACAATTTGACACTTCCATCTAAAATTTTTTTTCACAATCCAAAAAATTGAAGTTATTTTCATCTAAATTTACTCAAATATAGATCCAACAACAAAAATACTCAACAAAACCCAAAAATTCGAAGTTGGTTTCAAATAAATTTATTAAAATTTGACACTTCCAACTAAAATTTTTGTTTCACAATCCAAAAAATTGAAGTTATTTTCATCTAAATTTACTCAAATATAGATCCTACAACAAAAATACTCAACAAAACCCAAAAAAATCGAAGTTGGTTTGAAATAAATTTATTAAAATTTGACACTTCCAAATAAATTTTTTTTTCACAATCCAAAAAATTGTCGTTATTTTCATCTAAATTTACTCAAATATACATCCTACAACAAAAATACACGACAAAATCCAAAAAAACTCGAAGTTGGTTTCAAATAAATTTATTAAAATTTGACACTTCCAACTAAAATTTTTTTTCACAATCCAAAAAATTGTCCTTATTTTCATCTAAATTTACTCAAATATACATCCTACAACAAAAATACTCGACAAAATCCAAAAAAATCGAAGTTGGTTTCAAATAAAATTATTAAAATTTGACACTTCCATCTAAAATTTTTTTTCACAATCCAAAAAATTGAAGTTATTTTCATCTAAATTTACTCAAATATAGATCCAACAACAAAAATACTCAACAAAACCCAAAAATTCGAAGTTGGTTTCAAATAAATTTATTAAAATTTGACACTTCCAACTAAAATTTTTGTTTCACAATCCAAAAAATTGAAGTTATTTTCATCTAAATTTACTCAAATATAGATCCTACAACAAAAATACTCAACAAAACCCAAAAAAATCGAAGTTGGTTTCAAATAAATTTATTAAAATTTGACACTTCCAAATGAATTTTTTTTTCACAATCCAAAAAATTGTCGTTATTTTCATCTAAATTTACTCAAATATACATCCTACAACAAAAATACACGACAAAATCCAAAATAACTCGAAGTTGGTTTCAAATAAATTTATTAAAATTTGACACTTCCAACTAATATTTTTTTTCACAATCCAAAAAATTGTCCTTATTTTCATCTAAATTTACTCAAATATACATCCTACAACAAAAATTCTCGACAATATCCAAAAAAATCGAAGTTGGTTTCAAATAAATTTATTACAACTTGACACTTCCAACTAAAATTTTTTTTCACAATCCAAAAAATTGTCGTTATTTTCATCTAAATTTACTCAAATATACATCCTACAACAAAAATACTCGACAAAATCCAAAAAAACTCGAAGTTGGTTTCAAATAAATTTATTAAAATTTGACACTTCCAACAATATTTTTTTTTTTTTCACAATCCAAAAAATTGTCGTTATTTTCATCTAAATTTACTCAAATATACATCCTACAACAAAAATACTCGACAAAATCCAAAAAAATCGAAGTTGGTTTCAAATAAATTTATTAAAATTTGACACTTCCAACTAAAATTTTTGTTTCACAATCCAAAAAATTGAAGTTATTTTCATCTAAATTTACTCAAATATAGATCCTACAACAAAAATACTCAACAAAACCCAAAAAAATCGAAGTTGGTTTCAAATAAATTTATTAAAATTTGACACTTCCAAATAAATTTTTTTTTCACAATCCAAAAAATTGTCGTTATTTTCATCTAAATTTACTCAAATATACATCCTACAACAAAAATACAAGACAAAATCCAAAAAAACTCGAAGTTGGTTTCAAATAAATTTATTAAAATTTGACACTTCCAACTAAAATTTTTTTTCACAATCCAAAAAATTGTCCTTATTTTCATCTAAATTTACTCAAATATACATCCTACAACAAAAATACTCGACAATATCCAAAAAAATCGAAGTTGGTTTCAAATAAATTTATTACAATTTGACACTTCCAACTAAAATTTTTTTTCACAATCCAAAAAATTGTCGTTATTTTCATCTAAATTTACTCAAATATACATCCTACAACAAAAATACTCGACAAAATCCAAAAAAACTCGAAGTTGGTTTCAAATAAATTTATTAAAATTTGACACTTCCAACTAAATTTTTTTTTCACAATCCAAAAAATTGTCGTTATTTTGATCTAAATTTACTCAAATATACATCCTACAACAAAAATACTCGACAAAATCCAAAAAAATCGAAGTTGGTTTCAAATAAATTTATTAAAATTTGACACTTCCAATTAAAATTTTTGTTTCACAATCCAAAAAATTGAAGTTATTTCCATCTAAATTTACTCAAATATAGATCCTACAACGAAAATACTCAACAAAACCCAAAAAAATCGAAGTTGGTTTCAACTAAATTTAATACAATTTGACACTTCCATCTAAAATTTTTTTTCACAATCCAAAAAATTGAAGTTATTTTCATCTAAATTTACTCAAATATAGATCCAACAACAAAAATACTCAACAAAACCCAAAAATTCGAAGTTGGTTTCAAATAAATTTATTAAAATTTGACACTTCCAACTAAAATTTTTGTTTCACAATCCAAAAAATTGAAGTTATTTTCATCTAAATTTACTCAAATATAGATCCTACAACAAAAATACTCAACAAAACCCAAAAAAATCGAAGTTGGTTTGAAATAAATTTATTAAAATTTGACACTTCCAAATAAATTTTTTATCACAATCCAAAAAATTGTCGTTATTTTCATCTAAATTTACTCAAATATACATCCTACAACAAAAATACACGACAAAATCCAAAAAAACTCGAAGTTGGTTTCAAATAAATTTATTAAAATTTGACACTTCCAACTAAAATTTTTTTTCACAATCCAAAAAATTGAAGTTATTTTCATCTAAATTTACTCAAATATAGATCCTACAACAAAAATACTCAACAAAACCCAAAAAAATCGAAGTTGGTTTCAAATAAATTTATTAAAATTTGACACTTCCAAATGAATTTTTTTTTCACAATCCAAAAAATTGTCGTTATTTTCATCTAAATTTACTCAAATATACATCCTACAACAAAAATACACGACAAAATCCAAAAAAACTCGAAGTTGGTTTCAAATAAATTTATTAAAATTTGACACTTCCAACTTATATTTTTTTTCACAATCCAAAAAATTGTCCTTATTTTCATCTAAATTTACTCAAATATACATCCTACAACAAAAATACTCGACAATATCCAAAAAAATCGAAGTTGGTTTCAAATAAATTTATTACAATTTGACACTTCGAACTAAAATTTTTTTTCACAATCCAAAAAATTGTCGTTATTTTCATCTAAATTTACTCAAATATACATCCTACAACAAAAATACTCGACAATATCCAAAAAAATCGAAGTTGGTTTCAAATAAATTTATTACAATTTGACACTTCCAACTAAAATTTTTTTTCACAATCCAAAAAATTGTCGTTATTTTCATCTAAATTTACTCAAATATACATCCTACAACAAAAATACTCGACAAAATCCAAAAAAACTCGAAGTTGGTTTCAAATAAATTTATTAAAATTTGACACTTCCAACTAAATTTTTTTTTTCACAATCCAAAAAATTGTCGTTATTTTGATCTAAATTTACTCAAATATACATCCTACAACAAAAATACTCGACAAAATCCAAAAAAATCGAAGTTGGTTTCAAATAAATTTATTAAAATTTGACACTTCCAACTAAAATTTTTGTTTCACAATCCAAAAAATTGAAGTTATTTCCATCTAAATTTACTCAAATATAGATCCTACAACAAAAATACTCAACAAAACCCAAAAAAATCGAAGTTGGTTTCAAATAAATTTAATACAATTTGACACTTCCATCTAAAATTTTTTTTCACAATCCAAAAAATTGAAGTTATTTTCATCTAAATTTACTCAAATATAGATCCAACAACAAAAATACTCAACAAAACCCAAAAATTCGAAGTTGGTTTCAAATAAATTTATTAAAATTTGACACTTCCAACTAAAATTTTTGTTTCACAATCCAAAAAATTGAAGTTATTTTCATCTAAATTTACTTAAATATAGATCCTACAACAAAAATACTCAACAAAACCCAAAAAAATCGAAGTTGGTTTCAAATAAATTTATTAAAATTTGACACTTCCAAATAAATTTTTTTTTCACAATCCAAAAAATTGTCGTTATTTTCATCTAAATTTACTCAAATATACATCCTACAACAAAAATACACGACAAAATCCAAAAAAACTCGAAGTTGGTTTCAAATAAATTTATTAATATTTGACACTTCCAACTAAAATTTTTTTTCACAATCCAAAAAATTGGCTTTATTTTCATCTAAATTTACTCAAATATACATCCTACAACAAAAATACTCGACAATATCCAAAAAAATCGAAGTTGGTTTCAAATAAATTTATTACAATTTGACACTTCCAACTAAATTTTTTTTTTCACAATCCAAAAAATTGTCGTTATTTTGATCTAAATTTACTCAAATATACATCCTACAACAAAAATACTCGACAAAATCCAAAAAAATCGAAGTTGGTTTCAAATAAATTTATTAAAATTTGACACTTCCAATTAAAATTTTTGTTTCACAATCCAAAAAATTGAAGTTATTTCCATCTAAATTTACTCAAATATAGATCCTACAACAAAAATACTCAACAAAACCCAAAAAAATCGAAGTTGGTTTCAACTAAATTTAATACAATTTGACACTTCCATCTAAAATTTTTTTTCACAATCCAAAAAATTGAAGTTATTTTCATCTAAATTTACTCAAATATAGATCCAACAACAAAAATACTCAACAAAACCCAAAAATTCGAAGTTGATTTCAAATAAATTTATTAAAATTTGACACTTCCAACTAAAATTTTTGTTTCACAATCCAAAAAATTGAAGTTATTTTCATCTAAATTTACTCAAATATAGATCCTACAACAAAAATACTCAACAAAACCCAAAAAAATCGAAGTTGGTTTGAAATAAATTTATTAAAATTTGACACTTCCAAATAAATTTTTTTTTCACAATCCAAAAAATTGTCGTTATTTTCATCTAAATTTACTCAAATATACATCCTACAACAAAAATACACGACAAAATCCAAAAAAACTCGAAGTTGGTTTCAAATAAATTTATTAAAATTTGACACTTCCAACTACAATTTTTTTTCACAATCCAAAAAATTGTCCTTATTTTCATCTAAATTTACTCAAATATACATCCTACAACAAAAATACTCGACAAAATCCAAAAAAATCGAAGTTGGTTTCAAATAAAATTATTAAAATTTGACACTTCCATCTAAAATTTTTTTTCACAATCCAAAAAATTGAAGTTATTTTCATCTAAATTTACTCAAATATAGATCCAACAACAAAAATACTCAACAAAACCCAAAAATTCGAAGTTGGTTTCAAATAAATTTATTAAAATTTGACACTTCCAACTAAAATTTTTGTTTCACAATCCAAAAAATTGAAGTTATTTTCATCTAAATTTACTCAAATATAGATCCTACAACAAAAATACTCAACAAAACCCAAAAAAATCGAAGTTGGTTTCAAATAAATTTATTAAAATTTGACACTTCCAAATAAATTTTTTTTTCACAATCCAAAAAATTGTCGTTATTTTCATCTAAATTTACTCAAATATACATCCTACAACAAAAATACACGACAAAATCCAAAAAAACTCGAAGTTGGTTTCAAATAAATTTATTAAAATTTGACACTTCCAACTAAAATTTTTTTTCACAATCCAAAAAATTGTCCTTATTTTCATCTAAATTTACTCAAATATACATCCTACAACAAAAATACTCGACAAAATCCAAAAAAATCGAAGTTGGTTTCAAATAAAATTATTAAAATTTGACACTTCCATCTAAAATTTTTTTTCACAATCCAAAAAATTAAAGTTATTTTCATCTAAATTTACTCAAATATAGATCCAACAACAAAAATACTCAACAAAACCCAAAAATTCGAAGTTGGTTTCAAATAAATTTATTAAAATTTGACACTTCCAACTAAAATTTTTGTTTCACAATCCAAAAAATTGAAGTTATTTTCATCTAAATTTACTCAAATATACATCCTACAACAAAAATACTCAACAAAACCCAAAAAAATCGAAGTTGGTTTCAAATAAATTTATTAAAATTTGACACTTCCAAATGAATTTTTTTTTCACAATCCAAAAAATTGTCGTTATTTTCATCTAAATTTACTCAAATATACATCCTACAACAAAAATACACGACAAAATCCAAAAAAACTCGAAGTTGGTTTCAAATAAATTTATTAAAATTTGACACTTCCAACTAAAATTTTTTTTCACAATCCAAAAAATTGTCCTTATTTTCATCTAAATTTACTCAAATATACATCCTACAACAAAAATACTCGACAATATCCAAAAAAATCGAAGTTGGTTTCAAATAAATTTATTACAATTTGACACTTCCAACTAAAATTTTTTTTCACAATCCAAAAAATTGTCGTTATTTTCATCTACATTTACTCAAATATACATCCTACAACAAAAATACTCGACAAAATCCAAAAAAACTCGAAGTTGGTTTCAAATAAATTTATTAAAATTTGACACTTCCAACTAAATTTTTTTTTTCACAATCCAAAAAATTGTCGTTATTTTGATCTAAATTTACTCAAATATACATCCTACAACAAAAATACTCGACAAAATCCAAAAAAATCGAAGTTGGTTTCAAATAAATTTATTAAAATTTGACACTTCCAACTAAAATTTTTGTTTCACAATCCAAAAAATTGAAGTTATTTCCATCTAAATTTACTCAAATATAGATCCTACAACAAAAATACTCAACAAAACCCAAAAAAATCGAAGTTGGTTTCAAATAAATTTAATACAATTTGACACTTCCATCTAAAATTTTTTTTCACAATCCAAAAAATTGAAGTTATTTTCATCTAAATTTACTCAAATATAGATCCAACAACAAAAATACTCAACAAAACCCAAAAATTCGAAGTTGGTTTCAAATAAATTTATTAAAATTTGACACTTCCAACTAAAATTTTTGTTTCACAATCCAAAAAATTGAAGTTATTTTCATCTAAATTTACTTAAATATAGATCCTACAACAAAAATACTCAACAAAACCCAAAAAAATCGAAGTTGGTTTCAAATAAATTTATTAAAATTTGACACTTCCAAATAAATTTTTTTTTCACAATCCAAAAAATTGTCGTTATTTTCATCTAAATTTACTCAAATATACATCCTACAACAAAAATACACGACAAAATCCAAAAAAACTCGAAGTTGGTTTCAAATAAATTTATTAATATTTGACACTTCCAACTAAAATTTTTTTTCACAATCCAAAAAATTGGCTTTATTTTCATCTAAATTTACTCAAATATACATCCTACAACAAAAATACTCGACAATATCCAAAAAAATCGAAGTTGGTTTCAAATAAATTTATTACAATTTGACACTTCCAACTAAATTTTTTTTTTCACAATCCAAAAAATTGTCGTTATTTTGATCTAAATTTACTCAAATATACATCCTACAACAAAAATACTCGACAAAATCCAAAAAAATCGAAGTTGGTTTCAAATAAATTTATTAAAATTTGACACTTCCAATTAAAATTTTTGTTTCACAATCCAAAAAATTGAAGTTATTTCCATCTAAATTTACTCAAATATAGATCCTACAACAAAAATACTCAACAAAACCCAAAAAAATCGAAGTTGGTTTCAACTAAATTTAATACAATTTGACACTTCCATCTAAAATTTTTTTTCACAATCCAAAAAATTGAAGTTATTTTCATCTAAATTTACTCAAATATAGATCCAACAACAAAAATACTCAACAAAACCCAAAAATTCGAAGTTGATTTCAAATAAATTTATTAAAATTTGACACTTCCAACTAAAATTTTTGTTTCACAATCCAAAAAATTGAAGTTATTTTCATCTAAATTTACTCAAATATAGATCCTACAACAAAAATACTCAACAAAACCCAAAAAAATCGAAGTTGGTTTGAAATAAATTTATTAAAATTTGACACTTCCAAATAAATTTTTTTTTCACAATCCAAAAAATTGTCGTTATTTTCATCTAAATTTACTCAAATATACATCCTACAACAAAAATACACGACAAAATCCAAAAAAACTCGAAGTTGGTTTCAAATAAATTTATTAAAATTTGACACTTCCAACTACAATTTTTTTTCACAATCCAAAAAATTGTCCTTATTTTCATCTAAATTTACTCAAATATACATCCTACAACAAAAATACTCGACAAAATCCAAAAAAATCGAAGTTGGTTTCAAATAAAATTATTAAAATTTGACACTTCCATCTAAAATTTTTTTTCACAATCCAAAAAATTGAAGTTATTTTCATCTAAATTTACTCAAATATAGATCCAACAACAAAAATACTCAACAAAACCCAAAAATTCGAAGTTGGTTTCAAGTAAATTTATTAAAATTTGACACTTCCAACTAAAATTTTTGTTTCACAATCCAAAAAATTGAAGTTATTTTCATCTAAATTTACTCAAATATAGATCCTACAACAAAAATACTCAACAAAACCCAAAAAAATCGAAGTTGGTTTCAAATAAATTTATTAAAATTTGACACTTCCAAATAAATTTTTTTTTCACAATCCAAAAAATTGTCGTTATTTTCATCTAAATTTACTCAAATATACATCCTACAACAAAAATACACGACAAAATCCAAAAAAACTCGAAGTTGGTTTCAAATAAATTTATTAAAATTTGACACTTCCAACTAAAATTTTTTTTCACAATCCAAAAAATTGTCCTTATTTTCATCTAAATTTACTCAAATATACATCCTACAACAAAAATACTCGACAATATCCAAAAAAATCGAAGTTGGTTTCAAATAAATTTATTACAATTTGACACTTCCAACTAAAATTTTTTTTCACAATCCAAAAAATTGTCGTTATTTTCATCTAAATTTACTCAAATATACATCCTACAACAAAAATACTCGACAAAATCCAAAAAAACTCGAAGTTGGTTTCAAATAAATTTATTAAAATTTGACACTTCCAACTAAATTTTTTTTTTCACAATCCAAAAAATTGTCGTTATTTTGATCTAAATTTACTCAAATATACATCCAACAACAAAAATACTCGACAAAATCCAAAAAAATCGAAGTTGGTTTCAAATAAATTTATTAAAATTTGACACTTCCAACTAAATTTTTTTTTTCACAATCCAAAAAATTGTCGTTATTTTGATCTAAATTTACTCAAATATACATCCTACAACAAAAATACTCGACAAAATCCAAAAAAATCGAAGTTGGTTTCAAATAAATTTATTAAAATTTGACACTTCCAACTAAAATTTTTGTTTCACAATCCAAAAATTTGAAGTTATTTCCATCTAAATTTACTCAAATATAGATCCTACAACAAAAATACCCAAAAAAATCGAAGTTGGTTTCAACTAAATTTAATACAATTTGACACTTCCATCTAAAATTTTTTTTCACAATCCAAAAAATTGAAGTTATTTTCATCTAAATTTACTCAAATATAGATCCAACAACAAAAATACTCAACAAAACCCAAAAATTCGAAGTTGATTTCAAATAAATTTATTAAAATTTGACACTTCCAACTAAAATTTTTGTTTCACAATCCAAAAAATTGAAGTTATTTTCATCTAAATTTACTCAAATATAGATCCTACAACAAAAATACTCAACAAAACCCAAAAAAATCGAAGTTGGTTTGAAATAAATTTATTAAAATTTGACACTTCCAAATAATTTTTTTTTTCACAATCCAAAAAATTGTCGTTATTTTCATCTAAATTTACTCAAATATACATCCTACAACAAAAATACACGACAAAATCCAAAAAAACTCGAAGTTGGTTTCAAATAAATTTATTAAAATTTGACACTTCCAACTACAATTTTTTTTCACAATCCAAAAAATTGTCCTTATTTTCATCTAAATTTACTCAAATATACATCCTACAACAAAAATACTCGACAAAATCCAAAAAAATCGAAGTTGGTTTCAAATAAAATTATTAAAATTTGACACTTCCATCTAAAATTTTTTTTCACAATCCAAAAAATTGAAGTTATTTTCATCTAAATTTACTCAAATATAGATCCAACAACAAAAATACTCAACAAAACCCAAAAATTCGAAGTTGGTTTCAAATAAATTTATTAAAATTTGACACTTCCAACTAAAATTTTTGTTTCACAATCCAAAAAATTGAAGTTATTTTCATCTAAATTTACTCAAATATAGATCCTACAACAAAAATACTCAACAAAACCCAAAAAAATCGAAGTTGGTTTCAAATAAATTTATTAAAATTTGACACTTCCAAATAAATTTTTTTTTCACAATCCAAAAAATTGTCGTTATTTTCATCTAAATTTACTCAAATATACATCCTACAACAAAAATACACGACAAAATCCAAAAAAACTCGAAGTTGGTTTCAAATAAATTTATTAAAATTTGACACTTCCAACTAAAATTTTTTTTCACAATCCAAAAAATTGTCCTTATTTTCATCTAAATTTACTCAAATATACATCCTACAACAAAAATACTCGACAAAATCCAAAAAAATCGAAGTTGGTTTCAAATAAAATTATTAAAATTTGACACTTCCATCTAAAATTTTTTTTCACAATCCAAAAAATTAAAGTTATTTTCATCTAAATTTACTCAAATATAGATCCAACAACAAAAATACTCAACAAAACCCAAAAATTCGAAGTTGGTTTCAAATAAATTTATTAAAATTTGACACTTCCAACTAAAATTTTTGTTTCACAATCCAAAAAATTGAAGTTATTTTCATCTAAATTTACTCAAATATACATCCTACAACAAAAATACTCAACAAAACCCAAAAAAATCGAAGTTGGTTTCAAATAAATTTATTAAAATTTGACACTTCCAAATGAATTTTTTTTTCACAATCCAAAAAATTGTCGTTATTTTCATCTAAATTTACTCAAATATACATCCTACAACAAAAATACACGACAAAATCCAAAAAAACTCGAAGTTGGTTTCAAATAAATTTATTAAAATTTGACACTTCCAACTAAAATTTTTTTTCACAATCCAAAAAATTGTCCTTATTTTCATCTAAATTTACTCAAATATACATCCTACAACAAAAATACTCGACAATATCCAAAAAAATCGAAGTTGGTTTCAAATAAATTTATTACAATTTGACACTTCCAACTAAAATTTTTTTTCACAATCCAAAAAATTGTCGTTATTTTCATCTACATTTACTCAAATATACATCCTACAACAAAAATACTCGACAAAATCCAAAAAAACTCGAAGTTGGTTTCAAATAAATTTATTAAAATTTGACACTTCCAACTAAATTTTTTTTTTCACAATCCAAAAAATTGTCGTTATTTTGATCTAAATTTACTCAAATATACATCCTACAACAAAAATACTCGACAAAATCCAAAAAAATCGAAGTTGGTTTCAAATAAATTTATTAAAATTTGACACTTCCAACTAAAATTTTTGTTTCACAATCCAAAAAATTGAAGTTATTTCCATCTAAATTTACTCAAATATAGATCCTACAACAAAAATACCCAAAAAAATCGAAGTTGGTTTCAAATAAATTTAATACAATTTGACACTTCCATCTAAAATTTTTTTTCACAATCCAAAAAATTGAAGTTATTTTCATCTAAATTTACTCAAATATAGATCCAACAACCAAAATACTCAACAAAACCCAAAAATTCGAAGTTGGTTTCAAATAAATTTATTAAAATTTGACACTTCCAACTAAAATTTTTGTTTCACAATCCAAAAAATTGAAGTTATTTTCATCTAAATTTACTCAAATATAGATCCTACAACAAAAATACTCAACAAAACCCAAAAAAATCGAAGTTGGTTTCAAATAAATTTATTAAAATTTGACACTTCCAACTAAAATTTTTTTTCACAATCCAAAAAATTGTCCTTATTTTCATCTAAATTTACTCAAATATACATCCTACAACAAAAATACTCGACAATATCCAAAAAAATCGAAGTTGGTTTCAAATAAATTTATTACAATTTGACACTTCCAACTAAATTTTTTTTTTCACAATCCAAAAAATTGTCGTTATTTTTATCTAAATTTACTCAAATATACATCCTACAACAAAAATACTCGACAAAATCCAAAAAAATCGAAGTTGGTTTCAAATAAATTTATTAAAATTTGACACTTCCAATTAAAATTTTTGTTTCACAATCCAAAAAATTGAAGTTATTTCCATCTAAATTTACTCAAATATAGATCCTACAACAAAAATACTCAACAAAACCCAAAAAAATCGAAGTTGGTTTCAACTAAATTTAATACAATTTGACACTTCCATCCAAAATTTTTTTTCACAATCCAAAAAATTGAAGTTATTTTCATCTAAATTTACTCAAATATAGATCCAACAACAAAAATACTCAACAAAACCCAAAAATTCGAAGTTGATTTCAAATAAATTTATTAAAATTTGACACTTCCAACTAAAATTTTTGTTTCACAATCCAAAAAATTGAAGTTATTTTCATCTAAATTTACTCAAATATAGATCCTACAACAAAAATACTCAACAAAACCCAAAAAAATCGAAGTTGGTTTGAAATAAATTTATTAAAATTTGACACTTCCAAATAAATTTTTTTTTCACAATCCAAAAAATTGTCGTTATTTTCATCTAAATTTACTCAAATATACATCCTACAACAAAAATACACGACAAAATCCAAAAAAACTAGAAGTTGGTTTCAAATAAATTTATTAAAATTTGACACTTCCAACTAAAATTTTTGTTTCACAATCCAAAAAATTGAAGTTATTTTCATCTAAATTTACTCAAATATAGATCCTACAACAAAAATACTCAACAAAACCCAAAAAAATCGAAGTTGGTTTCAAATAAATTTATTAAAATTTGACACTTCCAAATAAATTTTTTTTTCACAATCCAAAAAATTGTCGTTATTTTCATCTAAATTTACTCAAATATACATCCTACAACAAAAATACACGACAAAATCCAAAAAAACTCGAAGTTGGTTTCAAATAAATTTATTAAAATTTGACACTTCCAACTAAAATTTTTTTTCACAATCCAAAAAATTGTCCTTATTTTCATCTAAATTTACTCAAATATACATCCTACAACAAAAATACTCGACAATATCCAAAAAAATCGAAGTTGGTTTCAAATAAATTTATTACAATTTGACACTTCCAACTAAAATTTTTTTTCACAATCCAAAAAATTGTCGTTATTTTCATCTAAATTTACTCAAATATACATCCTACAACAAAAATACTCGACAAAATCCAAAAAAACTCGAAGTTGGTTTCAAATAAATTTATTAAAATTTGACACTTCCAACTAAATTTTTTTTTTCACAATCCAAAAAATTGTCGTTATTTTGATCTAAATTTACTCAAATATACATCCAACAACAAAAATACTCGACAAAATCCAAAAAAATCGAAGTTGGTTTCAAATAAATTTATTAAAATTTGACACTTCCAACTAAAATTTTTGTTTCACAATCCAAAAAATTGAAGTTATTTTCATCTAAATTTACTCAAATATAGATCCTACAACAAAAATACTCAACAAAACCCAAAAAAATCGAAGTTGGTTTCAAATAAATTTATTAAAATTTGACACTTCCAAATAAATTTTTTTTTCACAATCCAAAAAATTGTCGTTATTTTCATCTAAATTTACTCAAATATACATCCTACAACAAAAATACACGACAAAATCCAAAAAAACTCGAAGTTGGTTTCAAATAAATTTATTAAAATTTGACACTTCCAACTAAAATTTTTTTTCACAATCCAAAAAATTGTCCTTATTTTCATCTAAATTTACTCAAATATACATCCTACAACAAAAATACTCGACAATATCCAAAAAAATCGAAGTTGGTTTCAAATAAATTTATTACAATTTGACACTTCCAACTAAAATTTTTTTTCACAATCCAAAAAATTGTCGTTATTTTCATCTAAATTTACTCAAATATACATCCTACAACAAAAATACTCGACAAAATCCAAAAAAACTCGAAGTTGGTTTCAAATAAATTTATTAAAATTTGACACTTCCAACTAAATTTTTTTTTTCACAATCCAAAAAATTGTCGTTATTTTGATCTAAATTTACTCAAATATACATCCAACAACAAAAATACTCGACAAAATCCAAAAAAATCGAAGTTGGTTTCAAATAAATTTATTAAAATTTGACACTTCCAACTAAATTTTTTTTTTCACAATCCAAAAAATTGTCGTTATTTTGATCTAAATTTACTCAAATATACATCCTACAACAAAAATACTCGACAAAATCCAAAAAAATCGAAGTTGGTTTCAAATAAATTTATTAAAATTTGACACTTCCAACTAAAATTTTTGTTTCACAATCCAAAAATTTGAAGTTATTTCCATCTAAATTTACTCAAATATAGATCCTACAACAAAAATACCCAAAAAAATCGAAGTTGGTTTCAAATAAATTTAATACAATTTGACACTTCCATCTAAAATTTTTTTTCACAATCCAAAAAATTGAAGTTATTTTCATCTAAATTTACTCAAATATAGATCCAACAACAAAAATACTCAACAAAACCCAAAAATTCGAAGTTGGTTTCAAATAAATTTATTAAAATTTGACACTTCCAACTAAAATTTTTGTTTCACAATCCAAAAAATTGAAGTTATTTTCATCTAAATTTACTCAAATATAGATCCTACAACAAAAATACTCAACAAAACCCAAAAAAATCGAAGTTGGTTTCAAATAAATTTATTAAAATTTGACACTTCCAACTAAAATTTTTTTTCACAATCCAAAAAATTGTCCTTATTTTCATCTAAATTTACTCAAATATACATCCTACAACAAAAATACTCGACAATATCCAAAAAAATCGAAGTTGGTTTCAAATAAATTTATTACAATTTGACACTTCCAACTAAATTTTTTTTTTCACAATCCAAAAAATTGTCCTTATTTTCATCTAAATTTACTCAAATATACATCCTACAACAAAAATACTCGACAATATCCAAAAAAATCGAAGTTGGTTTCAAATAAATTTATTACAATTTGACACTTCCAACTAAAATTTTTTTTCACAATCCAAAAAATTGTCGTTATTTTCATCTAAATTTACTCAAATATACATCCTACAACAAAAATACTCGACAAAATCCAAAAAAACTCGAAGTTGGTTTCAAATAAATTTATTAAAATTTGACACTTCCAACTAAATTTTTTTTTTCACAATCCAAAAAATTGTCGTTATTTTGATCTAAATTTACTCAAATATACATCCAACAACAAAAATACTCGACAAAATCCAAAAAAATCGAAGTTGGTTTCAAATAAATTTATTAAAATTTGACACTTCCAACTAAATTTTTTTTTTCACAATCCAAAAAATTGTCGTTATTTTGATCTAAATTTACTCAAATATACATCCTACAACAAAAATACTCGACAAAATCCAAAAAAATCGAAGTTGGTTTCAAATAAATTTATTAAAATTTGACACTTCCAACTAAAATTTTTGTTTCACAATCCAAAAATTTGAAGTTATTTCCATCTAAATTTACTCAAATATAGATCCTACAACAAAAATACCCAAAAAAATCGAAGTTGGTTTCAAATAAATTTAATACAATTTGACACTTCCATCTAAAATTTTTTTTCACAATCCAAAAAATTGAAGTTATTTTCATCTAAATTTACTCAAATATAGATCCAACAACAAAAATACTCAACAAAACCCAAAAATTCGAAGTTGGTTTCAAATAAATTTATTAAAATTTGACACTTCCAACTAAAATTTTTGTTTCACAATCCAAAAAATTGAAGTTATTTTCATCTAAATTTACTCAAATATAGATCCTACAACAAAAATACTCAACAAAACCCAAAAAAATCGAAGTTGGTTTCAAATAAATTTATTAAAATTTGACACTTCCAACTAAAATTTTTTTTCACAATCCAAAAAATTGTCCTTATTTTCATCTAAATTTACTCAAATATACATCCTACAACAAAAATACTCGACAATATCCAAAAAAATCGAAGTTGGTTTCAAATAAATTTATTACAATTTGACACTTCCAACTAAATTTTTTTTTTCACAATCCAAAAAATTGTCGTTATTTTTATCTAAATTTACTCAAATATACATCCTACAACAAAAATACTCGACAAAATCCAAAAAAATCGAAGTTGGTTTCAAATAAATTTATTAAAATTTGACACTTCCAATTAAAATTTTTGTTTCACAATCCAAAAAATTGAAGTTATTTCCATCTAAATTTACTCAAATATAGATCCTACAACAAAAATACTCAACAAAACCCAAAAAAATCGAAGTTGGTTTCAACTAAATTTAATACAATTTGACACTTCCATCTAAAATTTTTTTTCACAATCCAAAAAATTGAAGTTATTTTCATCTAAATTTACTCAAATATAGATCCAACAACAAAAATACTCAACAAAACCCAAAAATTCGAAGTTGATTTCAAATAAATTTATTAAAATTTGACACTTCCAACTAAAATTTTTGTTTCACAATCCAAAAAATTGAAGTTATTTTCATCTAAATTTACTCAAATATAGATCCTACAACAAAAATACTCAACAAAACCCAAAAAAATCGAAGTTGGTTTGAAATAAATTTATTAAAATTTGACACTTCCAAATAAATTTTTTTTTCACAATCCAAAAAATTGTCGTTATTTTCATCTAAATTTACTCAAATATACATCCTACAACAAAAATACACGACAAAATCCAAAAAAACTCGAAGTTGGTTTCAAATAAATTTATTAAAATTTGACACTTCCAACTAAAATTTTTGTTTCACAATCCAAAAAATTGAAGTTATTTTCATCTAAATTTACTCAAATATAGATCCTACAACAAAAATACTCAACAAAACCCAAAAAAATCGAAGTTGGTTTCAAATAAATTTATTAAAATTTGACACTTCCAAATAAATTTTTTTTTCACAATCCAAAAAATTGTCGTTATTTTCATCTAAATTTACTCAAATATACATCCTACAACAAAAATACACGACAAAATCCAAAAAAACTCGAAGTTGGTTTCAAATAAATTTATTAAAATTTGACACTTCCAACTAAAATTTTTTTTCACAATCCAAAAAATTGTCCTTATTTTCATCTAAATTTACTCAAATATACATCCTACAACAAAAATACTCGACAATATCCAAAAAAATCGAAGTTGGTTTCAAATAAATTTATTACAATTTGACACTTCCAACTAAAATTTTTTTTCACAATCCAAAAAATTGTCGTTATTTTCATCTAAATTTACTCAAATATACATCCTACAACAAAAATACTCGACAAAATCCAAAAAAACTCGAAGTTGGTTTCAAATAAATTTATTAAAATTTGACACTTCCAACTAAATTTTTTTTTTCACAATCCAAAAAATTGTCGTTATTTTGATCTAAATTTACTCAAATATACATCCAACAACAAAAATACTCGACAAAATCCAAAAAAATCGAAGTTGGTTTCAAATAAATTTATTAAAATTTGACACTTCCAACTAAATTTTTTTTTTCACAATCCAAAAAATTGTCGTTATTTTGATCTAAATTTACTCAAATATACATCCTACAACAAAAATACTCGACAAAATCCAAAAAAATCGAAGTTGGTTTCAAATAAATTTATTAAAATTTGACACTTCCAACTAAAATGTTTGTTTCACAATCCAAAAAATTGAAGTTATTTCCATCTAAATTTACTCAAATATAGATCCTACAACAAAAATACTCAACAAAACCCAAAAAAATCGAAGTTGGTTTCAAATAAATTTAATACAATTTGACACTTCCATCTAAAATTTTTTTTCACAATCCAAAAAATTGAAGTTATTTTCATCTAAATTTACTCAAATATAGATCCAACAACAAAAATACTCAACAAAACCCAAAAATTCGAAGTTGGTTTCAAATAAATTTATTAAAATTTGACACTTCCAACTAAAATTTTTGTTTCACAATCCAAAAAATTGAAGTTATTTTCATCTAAATTTACTCAAATATAGATCCTACAACAAAAATACTCAACAAAACCCAAAAAAATCGAAGTTGGTTTCAAATAAATTTATTAAAATTTGACACTTCCAAATAAATTTTTTTTTCACAATCCAAAAAATTGTCGTTATTTTCATCTAAATTTACTCAAATATAGATCCAACAACAAAAATACTCAACAAAACCCAAAAATTCGAAGTTGGTTTCAAATAAATTTATTAAAATTTGACACTTCCAACTAAAATTTTTGTTTCACAATCCAAAAAATTGAAGTTATTTTCATCTAAATTTACTCAAATATACATCCTACAACAAAAATACACGACAAAATCTAAAAAAACTCGAAGCTGGTTTCAAATAAATTTATTAAAATTTGACACTTCCAACTAAAATTTTTTTTCACAATCCAAAAAATTGTCCTTATTTTCATCTAAATTTACTCAAATATACATCCTACAACAAAAATACTCGACAATATCCAAAAAAATCGAAGTTGGTTTCAAATAAATTTATTACAATTTGACACTTCCAACTAAATTTTTTTTTCACAATCCAAAAAATTGTCGTTATTTTGATCTAAATTTACTCAAATATACATCCTACAACAAAAATACTCGACAAAATCCAAAAAAATCGAAGTTGGTTTCAAATAAATTTATTAAAATTTGACACTTCCAATTAAAATTTTTGTTTCACAATCCAAAAAATTGAAGTTATTTCCATCTAAATTTACTCAAATATAGATCCTACAACAAAAATACTCAACAAAACCCAAAAAAATCGAAGTTGGTTTCAACTAAATTTAATACAATTTGACACTTCCATCTAAAATTTTTTTTCACAATCCAAAAAATTGAAGTTATTTTCATCTAAATTTACTCAAATATAGATCCAACAACAAAAATACTCAACAAAACCCAAAAATTCGAAGTTGATTTCAAATAAATTTATTAAAATTTGACACTTCCAACTAAAATTTTTGTTTCACAATCCAAAAAATTGAAGTTATTTTCATCTAAATTTACTCAAATATAGATCCTACAACAAAAATACTCAACAAAACCCAAAAAAATCGAAGTTGGTTTGAAATAAATTTATTAAAATTTGACACTTCCAAATAAATTTTTTTTTCACAATCCAAAAAATTGTCGTTATTTTCATCTAAATTTACTCAAATATACATCCTACAACAAAAATACACGACAAAATCCAAAAAAACTCGAAGTTGGTTTCAAATAAATTTATTAAAATTTGACACTTCCAACTAAAATTTTTTTTCACAATCCAAAAAATTGTCCTTATTTTCATCTAAATTTACTCAAATATACATCCTACAACAAAAATACTCGACAAAATCCAAAAAAATCGAAGTTGGTTTCAAATAAAATTATTAAAATTTGACACTTCCATCTAAAATTTTTTTTCACAATCCAAAAAATTGAAGTTATTTTCATCTAAATTTACTCAAATATAGATCCAACAACAAAAATACTCAACAAAACCCAAAAATTCGAAGTTGGTTTCAAATAAATTTATTAAAATTTGACACTTCCAACTAAAATTTTTTTTCACAATCCAAAAAATTGTCGTTATTTTCATCTAAATTTACTCAAATATACATCCTACAACAAAAATACTCGACAAAATCCAAAAAAACTCGAAGTTGGTTTCAAATAAATTTATTAAAATTTGACACTTCCAACTAAATTTTTTTTTTCACAATCCAAAAAATTGTCGTTATTTTGATCTAAATTTACTCAAATATACATCCTACAACAAAAATACTCGACAAAATCCAAAAAAATCGAAGTAGGTTTCAAATAAATTTATTACAATTTGACACTTCCAACTAAAATTTTTTTTCACAATCCAAAAAATTGTCGTTATTTTCATCTAAATTTACTCAAATATACATCCTACAACAAAAATACTCGACAAAATCCAAAAAAACTCGAAGTTGGTTTCAAATAAATTTATTAAAATTTGACACTTCCAACTAAATTTTTTTTTTCACAATCCAAAAAATTGTCGTTATTTTGATCTAAATTTACTCAAATATACATCCTACAACAAAAATACTCGACAAAATCCAAAAAAATCGAAGTTGGTTTCAAATAAATTTATTAAAATTTGACACTTCCAACTAAAATTTTTGTTTCACAATCCAAAAAATTGAAGTTATTTCCATCTAAATTTACTCAAATATAGATCCTACAACAAAAATACTCAACAAAACCCAAAAAAATCGAAGTTGGTTTCAAATAAATTTAATACAATTTGACACTTCCATCTAAAATTTTTTTTCACAATCCAAAAAATTGAAGTTATTTTCATCTAAATTTACTCAAATATAGATCCAACAACAAAAATACTCAACAAAACCCAAAAATTCGAAGTTGGTTTCAAATAAATTTATTAAAATTTGACACTTCCAACTAAAATTTTTGTTTCACAATCCAAAAAATTGAAGTTATTTTCATCTAAATTTACTTAAATATAGATCCTACAACAAAAATACTCAACAAAACCCAAAAAAATCGAAGTTGGTTTCAAATAAATTTATTAAAATTTGACACTTCCAAATAAATTTTTTTTTCACAATCCAAAAAATTGTCGTTATTTTCATCTAAATTTACTCAAATATAGATCCAACAACAAAAATACTCAACAAAACCCAAAAATTCGAAGTTGGTTTCAAATAAATTTATTAAAATTTGACACTTCCAACTAAAATTTTTGTTTCACAATCCAAAAAATTGAAGTTATTTTCATCTAAATTTACTCAAATATACATCCTACAACAAAAATACACGACAAAATCCAAAAAAACTCGAAGTTGGTTTCAAATAAATTTATTAAAATTTGACACTTCCAACTAAAATTTTTTTTCACAATCCAAAAAATTGTCCTTATTTTCATCTAAATTTACTCAAATATACATCCTACAACAAAAATACTCGACAATATCCAAAAAAATCGAAGTTGGTTTCAAATAAATTTATTACAATTTGACACTTCCAACTAAATTTTTTTTTTCACAATCCAAAAAATTGTCGTTATTTTGATCTAAATTTACTCAAATATACATCCTACAACAAAAATACTCGACAAAATCCAAAAAAATCGAAGTTGGTTTCAAATAAATTTATTAAAATTTGACACTTCCAATTAAAATTTTTGTTTCACAATCCAAAAAATTGAAGTTATTTCCATCTAAATTTACTCAAATATAGATCCTACAACAAAAATACTCAACAAAACCCAAAAAAATCGAAGTTGGTTTCAACTAAATTTAATACAATTTGACACTTCCATCTAAAATTTTTTTTCACAATCCAAAAAATTGAAGTTATTTTCATCTAAATTTACTCAAATATAGATCCAACAACAAAAATACTCAACAAAACCCAAAAATTCGAAGTTGATTTCAAATAAATTTATTAAAATTTGACACTTCCAACTAAAATTTTTGTTTCACAATCCAAAAAATTGAAGTTATTTTCATCTAAATTTACTCAAATATAGATCCTACAACAAAAATACTCAACAAAACCCAAAAAAATCGAAGTTGGTTTGAAATAAATTTATTAAAATTTGACACTTCCAAATAAATTTTTTTTTCACAATCCAAAAAATTGTCGTTATTTTCATCTAAATTTACTCAAATATACATCCTACAACAAAAATACACGACAAAATCCAAAAAAACTCGAAGTTGGTTTCAAATAAATTTATTAAAATTTGACACTTCCAACTAAAATTTTTTTTCACAATCCAAAAAATTGTCCTTATTTTCATCTAAATTTACTCAAATATACATCCTACAACAAAAATACTCGACAAAATCCAAAAAAATCGAAGTTGGTTTCAAATAAAATTATTAAAATTTGACACTTCCATCTAAAATTTTTTTTCACAATCCAAAAAATTGAAGTTATTTTCATCTAAATTTACTCAAATATAGATCCAACAACAAAAATACTCAACAAAACCCAAAAATTCGAAGTTGGTTTCAAATAAATTTATTAAAATTTGACACTTCCAACTAAAATTTTTTTTCACAATCCAAAAAATTGTCGTTATTTTCATCTAAATTTACTCAAATATACATCCTACAACAAAAATACTCGACAAAATCCAAAAAAACTCGAAGTTGGTTTCAAATAAATTTATTAAAATTTGACACTTCCAACTAAATTTTTTTTTTCACAATCCAAAAAATTGTCGTTATTTTGATCTAAATTTACTCAAATATACATCCTACAACAAAAATACTCGACAAAATCCAAAAAAATCGAAGTTGGTTTCAAATAAATTTATTACAATTTGACACTTCCAACTAAAATTTTTTTTCACAATCCAAAAAATTGTCGTTATTTTCATCTAAATTTACTCAAATATACATCCTACAACAAAAATACTCGACAAAATCCAAAAAAACTCGAAGTTGGTTTCAAATAAATTTATTAAAATTTGACACTTCCAACTAAATTTTTTTTTTCACAATCCAAAAAATTGTCGTTATTTTGATCTAAATTTACTCAAATATACATCCTACAACAAAAATACTCGACAAAATCCAAAAAAATCGAAGTTGGTTTCAAATAAATTTATTAAAATTTGACACTTCCAACTAAAATTTTTGTTTCACAATCCAAAAAATTGAAGTTATTTCCATCTAAATTTACTCAAATATAGATCCTACAACAAAAATACTCAACAAAACCCAAAAAAATCGAAGTTGGTTTCAAATAAATTTATTAAAATTTGACACTTCCAACTAAAATTTTTGTTTCACAATCCAAAAAATTGAAGTTATTTTCATCTAAATTTACTCAAATATAGATCCTACAACAAAAATACTCAACAAAACCCAAAAAAATCGAAGTTGGTTTCAAATAAATTTATTAAAATTTGACACTTCCAAATAAATTTTTTTTTCACAATCCAAAAAATTGTCGTTATTTTCATCTAAATTTACTCAAATATACATCCTACAACAAAAATACACGACAAAATCCAAAAAAACTCGAAGTTGGTTTCAAATAAATTTATTAAAATTTGACACTTCCAACTAAAATTTTTTTTCACAATCCAAAAAATTGTCCTTATTTTCATCTAAATTTACTCAAATATACATCCTACAACAAAAATACTCGACAATATCCAAAAAAATCGAAGTTGGTTTCAAATAAATTTATTACAATTTGACACTTCCAACTAAAATTTTTTTTCACAATCCAAAAAATTGTCGTTATTTTCATCTAAATTTACTCAAATATACATCCTACAACAAAAATACTCGACAAAATCCAAAAAAACTCGAAGTTGGTTTCAAATAAATTTATTAAAATTTGACACTTCCAACTAAATTTTTTTTTTCACAATCCAAAAAATTGTCGTTATTTTGATCTAAATTTACTCAAATATACATCCAACAACAAAAATACTCGACAAAATCCAAAAAAATCGAAGTTGGTTTCAAATAAATTTATTAAAATTTGACACTTCCAACTAAATTTTTTTTTTCACAATCCAAAAAATTGTCGTTATTTTGATCTAAATTTACTCAAATATACATCCTACAACAAAAATACTCGACAAAATCCAAAAAAATCGAAGTTGGTTTCAAATAAATTTATTAAAATTTGACACTTCCAACTAAAATGTTTGTTTCACAATCCAAAAAATTGAAGTTATTTCCATCTAAATTTACTCAAATATAGATCCTACAACAAAAATACCCAACAAAACCCAAAAAAATCGAAGTTGGTTTCAAATAAATTTAATACAATTTGACACTTCCATCTAAAATTTTTTTTCACAATCCAAAAAATTGAAGTTATTTTCATCTAAATTTACTCAAATATAGATCCAACAACAAAAATACTCAACAAAACCCAAAAATTCGAAGTTGGTTTCAAATAAATTTATTAAAATTTAACACTTCCAACTAAAATTTTTGTTTCACAATCCAAAAAATTGAAGTTATTTTCATCTAAATTTACTCAAATATAGATCCTACAACAAAAATACTCAACAAAACCCAAAAAAATCGAAGTTGGTTTCAAATAAATTTATTAAAATTTGACACTTCCAAATAAATTTTTTTTTCACAATCCAAAAAATTGTCGTTATTTTCATCTAAATTTACTCAAATATAGATCCAACAACAAAAATACTCAACAAAACCCAAAAATTCGAAGTTGGTTTCAAATAAATTTATTAAAATTTGACACTTCCAACTAAAATTTTTGTTTCACAATCCAAAAAATTGAAGTTATTTTCATCTAAATTTACTCAAATATACATCCTACAACAAAAATACACGACAAAATCCAAAAAACTCGAAGTTGGTTTCAAATAAATTTATTAAAAATTTGACACTTCCAACTAAAATTTTTTTTCACAATCCAAAAAATTGTCCTTATTTTCATCTAAATTTACTCAAATATACATCCTACAACAAAAATACTCGACAAAATCCAAAAAAATCGAAGTTGGTTTCAAATAAATTTATTAAAATTTGACACTTCCAATTAAAATTTTTGTTTCACAATCCAAAAAATTGAAGTTATTTCCATCTAAATTTACTCAAATATAGATCCTACAACAAAAATACTCAACAAAACCCAAAAAAATCGAAGTTGGTTTCAACTAAATTTAATACAATTTGACACTTCCATCTAAAATTTTTTTTCACAATCCAAAAAATTGAAGTTATTTTCATCTAAATTTACTCAAATATAGATCCAACAACAAAAATACTCAACAAAACCCAAAAATTCGAAGTTGATTTCAAATAAATTTATTAAAATTTGACACTTCCAACTAAAATTTTTGTTTCACAATCCAAAAAATTGAAGTTATTTTCATCTAAATTTACTCAAATATAGATCCTACAACAAAAATACTCAACAAAACCCAAAAAAATCGAAGTTGGTTTCAAATAAATTTATTAAAATTTGACACTTCCAAATGAATTTTTTTTTCACAATCCAAAAAATTGTCGTTATTTTCATCTAAATTTACTCAAATATACATCCTACAACAAAAATACACGACAAAATCCAAAAAAACTCGAAGTTGGTTTCAAATAAATTTATTAAAATTTGACACTTCCAACTAAAATTTTTTTTCACAATCCAAAAAATTGTCCTTATTTTCATCTAAATTTACTCAAATACACATCCTACAACAAAAATACTCGACAATATCCAAAAAAATCGAAGTTGGTTTCAAATAAATTTATTACAATTTGACACTTCCAACTAAAATTTTTTTTCACAATCCAAAAAATTGTCGTTATTTTCATCTAAATTTACTCAAATATACATCCTACAACAAAAATACTCGACAATATCCAAAAAAACTCGAAGTTGGTTTCAAATAAATTTATTAAAATTTGACACTTCCAACTAAAATTTTTTTTCACAATCCAAAAAATTGTCCTTATTTTCATCTAAATTTACTCAAATATACATCCTACAACAAAAATACTCGACAATATCCAAAAAAATCGAAGTTGGTTTCAAATAAATTTATTACAATTTGACACTTCCAACTAAATTTTTTTTTTCACAATCCAAAAAATTGAAGTTATTTTCATCTAAATTTACTCAAATATAGATCCTACAACAAAAATACTCAACAAAACCCAAAAAAATCGAAGTTGGTTTCAAATAAATTTATTAAAATTTGACACTTCCAAATGAATTTTTTTTTCACAATCCAAAAAATTGTCGTTATTTTCATCTAAATTTACTCAAATATACATCCTACAACAAAAATACACGACAAAATCCAAAAAAACTCGAAGTTGGTTTCAAATAAATTTAGTAAAATTTGACACTTCCAACTAAAATTTTTTTTCACAATCCAAAAAATTGTCCTTATTTTCATCTAAATTTACTCAAATATACATCCTACAACAAAAATACTCGACAATATCCAAAAAAATCGAAGTTGGTTTCAAATAAATTTATTACAATTTGACACTTCCAACTAAAATTTTTTTTCACAATCCAAAAAATTGTCGTTATTTTCATCTAAATTTACTCAAATATACATCCTACAACAAAAATACTCGACAATATCCAAAAAAACTCGAAGTTGGTTTCAAA
>CAWVQO010000481.1:0-159747 GCA_963932275.1 Andrena praecox
AATCCAAAAAATTGTCGTTATTTTCATCTAAATTTACTCAAATATACATCCTACAACAAAAATACTCAACAAATTCCAAAATTATCCAAGTTGATTTCAAATAAATTTATTAAAATTTGACAAAAATCGTGACAAAATCCAAAAAATCGAAGTTATTTTCATCTAAATTTACTCAATTGTAGATCCTACAACAAAAATACTCAAGAAAATCCAAAAAATCGAAGTTGGTTTCAAATAAATTTATTATAATTTGACACTTCCAACTAAAATTATATTCACAATCCAAAAAATTGAAGTTATTTTCATCTAAATTTACTCAATTGTAGATCCTACAACAAAAATACTCAAGAAAATCCAAAAAATCAAAGTTGGTTTCAAATAAATTTATTAAAATTTGACACTTCCAACTAAAATTTTTTCACAATCCAAAAAATTGAAGATATTTTCATCTAAATTTACTCAAATATAGATCCTACAACATAAATACTCAACAAATTCCAAAATTATCCAAGTTGATTTCAAATAAATTTATTAAAATTTGACAAACATCGTGACATTATCCAAAAAATCGAAGTTATTTTCATCTAAATTTACTCAATTGTAGATCCTACACCAAAAATACTCAAGAAAATCAAAAAAATCAAAGTTGGTTACAAAAAAATTTATTAAAATTTGGCACTTCCAACTAAAATTTTTTTCACAATCCTAAAAATTGAAGATATTTTCACCTAAATTTACTCAAATATAGTTCCTACAACAAAAATACTCAACAAATTCCAAAATTATCCAAGTTGATTTCAAATAAATTTATTAAAATATGACAAAAATCGTGACAAAATCAAAAAAATCGAAGTTATTTTCATCTAAATTTACTCAAATATACATCCTACACCAAAAATACTCGACAAAATTCAAAAAAATCGAAGTTGAATTCAAATAAATTTATTAAAATTTGACACTTCCAACTAAAATATTTTTCTCAGTCCTAAAAATTGAAGTTATTTTCATCTAAATTTACTCAATTGTAGATCCTACAACAAAAATACTCAAGAAAATCCAAATAATCGAAATTGGTTTCAAATAAATTTATTAAAATTTGACACTTCCAACTAAAATTTTTTTCACAATCCAAAAAATTGTCGTTATTTTCATCTAAATTTACTCAAATATACATCCTACACCAAAAATACTGGACAAAATCCCAAAAAATCGAAGTTGAATTCAAATAAATTTATTAAAATTTGACACTTCCAACTAAAATTTTATTCACAATCCAAAAAATTGTCGTTATTTCCATCTAAATTTACTCAAATATACATCCTACAACAAAAATACTCAAGAAAATCCAAATAATCGAAATTGGTTTCAAATAAATTTATTAAAATTTGACACTTCCAACTAAAATTTTTTTCACAATCCAAAAAATTGTCGTTATTTTCATCTAAATTTACTCAAATATACATCCTACAACAAAAATACTCAACAAATTCCAAAATTATCCAAGTTGATTTCAAATAAATTTATTAAAATTTGACAAAAATCGTGACAAAATCCAAAAAATCGAAGTTATTTTCATCTAAATTTACTCAATTGTAGATCCTACAACAAAAATACTCAAGAAAATAAAAAAAATCGAAGTTGGTTTCAAATAAATTTATTAAAATTTGACACTTCCAACTAAAATTATATTCACAATCCAAAAAATTGAAGTTATTTTCATCTAAATTTACTCAATTGTAGATCCTACAACAAAAATACTCAAGAAAATCCAAATAATCGAAATTGGTTTCAAATAAATTTATTAAAATTTGACACTTCCAACTAAAATTTTATTCACAATCCAAAAAATTGTCGTTATTTTCATCTAAATTTACTCAAATATACATCCTACAACAAAAATACTCAACAAATTCCAAAATTATCCAAGTTGATTTCAAATAAATTTATTAAAATTTGACAAAAATCGTGACAAAATCAAAAAAATCGAAGTTATTTTCATCTAAATTTACTCAATTGTAGATCCTACAACAAAAATACTCAAGAAAATCAAAAAAATCGAAGTTGGTTTCAAATAAATTTATTAAAATTTGACACTTCCAACTAAAATTATATTCACAATCCAAAAAATTGAAGTTATTTTCATCTAAATTTACTCAATTGTAGATCCTACAACAAAAATACTCAAGAAAATCCAAATAATCGAAATTGGTTTCAAATAAATTTATTAAAATTTGACACTTCCAACTAAAATTTTATTCACAATCCAAAAAATTGTCGTTATTTTCATCTAAATTTACTCAAATATACATCCTACAACAAAAATACTCAACAAATTCAAAAATTATCCAAGTTGATTTCAAATAAATTTATTAAAATTTGACAAAAATCGTGACAAAATCCAAAAAATCGAAGTTATTTTCATCTAAATTTACTCAATTGTAGATCCTACAACAAAAATACTCAAGAAAATCCAAAAAATCGAAGTCGGTTTCAAATAAATTTATAATAATTTGACACTTCCAACTAAAATTATATTCACAATCCAAAAAATTGAAGTTATTTTCATCTAAATTTACTCAATTGTAGATCCTACAACAAAAATACTCAAGAAAATCCAAAAAATCAAAGTTGGTTTCAAATAAATTTATTAAAATTTGACACTTCCAACTAAAATTTTTTCACAATCCAAAAAATTGAAGATATTTTCATCTAAATTTACTCAAATATAGATCCTACAACATAAATACTCAACAAATTCCAAAATTATCCAAGTTGATTTCAAATAAATTTATTAAAATTTGACAAACATCGTGACATTATCCAAAAAATCGAAGTTATTTTCATCTAAATTTACTCAATTGTAGATCCTACACCAAAAATACTCAAGAAAATCAAAAAAATCGAAGTTGGTTACAAAAAAATTTATTAAAATTTGGCACTTCCAACTAAAATTTTTTTCACAATCCTAAAAATTGAAGATATTTTCACCTAAATTTACTCAAATATAGTTCCTACAACAAAAATACTCAACAAATTCCAAAATTATCCAAGTTGATTTCAAATAAATTTATTAAAATATGACAAAAATCGTGACAAAATCAAAAAAATCGAAGTTATTTTCATCTAAATTTACTCAAATATACATCCTACACCAAAAATACTCGACAAAATTCAAAAAAATCGAAGTTGAATTCAAATAAATTTATTAAAATTTGACACTTCCAACTAAAATTTTATTCACAATCCAAAAAATTGAAGTTATTTTCATCTAAATTTACTCAATTGTAGATCCTACAACAAAAATACTCAAGAAAATCCAAATAATCGAAATTGGTTTCAAATAAATTTATTAAAATTTGACACTTCCAACTAAAATTTTTTTCACAATCCAAAAAATTGAAGTTATTTTCATCTAAATTTACTCAATTGTAGATCCTACAACAAAAATACTCCAGAAAATCCAAAAAATCAAAGTTGGTTTCAAATAAATTTATTAAAATTTGACACATCCAACTAAAATTTTTTCACAATCCAAAAAATTGAAGATATTTTCATCTAAATTTACTCAAATATAGATCCTACAACATAAATACTCAACAAATTCCAAAATTTTCCAAGTTGATTTCAAATAAATTTATTAAAATTTGACAAAAATCGTGACAAAATCCAAAAAATCGAAGTTATTTCAACTGAAATTACTCAAATTAAGCTTCTCTATCACAAAAACTCAACATAGTCGAGAAAAATCGAAGTAGGTTTCAAATAAATTTATTAAAATTTGACACTTCCAACTAAAATATTTTTCTCAGTCCTAAAAATTGAAGTTATTTTCATCTAAATTTACTCAATTGTAGATCCTACAACAAAAATACTCAAGAAAATCCAAATAATCGAAATTGGTTTCAAATAAATTTATTAAAATTTGACACTTCCAACTAAAATTTTTTTCACAATCCAAAAAATTGTCGTTATTTTCATCTAAATTTACTCAAATATACATCCTACACCAAAAATACTGGACAAAATCCCAAAAAATCGAAGTTGAATTCAAATAAATTTATTAAAATTTGACACTTCCAACTAAAATTTTATTCACAATCCAAAAAATTGTCGTTATTTTCATCTAAATTTACTCAAATATACATCCTACAACAAAAATACTCAAGAAAATCCAAATAATCGAAATTGGTTTCAAATAAATTTATTAAAATTTGACACTTCCAACTAAAATTTTTTTCACAATCCAAAAAATTGTCGTTATTTTCATCTAAATTTACTCAAATATACATCCTACAACAAAAATACTCAACAAATTCCAAAATTATCCAAGTTGATTTCAAATAAATTTATTAAAATTTGACAAAAATCGTGACAAAATCCAAAAAATCGAAGTTATTTTCATCTAAATTTACTCAATTGTAGATCCTACAACAAAAATACTCAAGAAAATAAAAAAAATCGAAGTTGGTTTCAAATAAATTTATTAAAATTTGACACTTCCAACTAAAATTATATTCACAATCCAAAAAATTGAAGTTATTTTCATCTAAATTTACTCAATTGTAGATCCTACAACAAAAATACTCAAGAAAATCCAAATAATCGAAATTGGTTTCAAATAAATTTATTAAAATTTGACACTTCCAACTAAAATTTTATTCACAATCCAAAAAATTGTCGTTATTTTCATCTAAATTTACTCAAATATACATCCTACAACAAAAATACTCAACAAATTCCAAAATTATCCAAGTTGATTTCAAATAAATTTAATAAAATTTGACAAAAATCGTGACAAAATCCAAAAAATCGAAGTTATTTTCATCTAAATTTACTCAATTGTAGATCCTACAACAAAAATACTCAAGAAAATCCAAAAAATCGAAGTTGGTTTCAAATAAATTTATTATAATTTGACACTTCCAACTAAAATTATATTCACAATCCAAAAAATTGAAGTTATTTTCATCTAAATTTACTCAATTGTAGATCCTACAACAAAAATACTCAAGATAATCCAAAAAATCAAAGTTGGTTTCAAATAAATTTATTAAAATTTGACACTTCCAACTAAAATTTTTTCACAATCCAAAAAATTGAAGATATTTTCATCTAAATTTACTCAAATATAGATCCTACAACATAAATACTCAACAAATTCCAAAATTATCCAAGTTGATTTCAAATAAATTTATTAAAATTTGACAAACATCGTGACATAATCCAAAAAATCGAAGTTATTTTCATCTAAATTTACTCAATTGTAGATCCTACACCAAAAATACTCAAGAAAATAAAAAAAATCGAAGTTGGTTACAAAAAAATTTATTAAAATTTGGCACTTCCAACTAAAATTTTTTTCACAATCCTAAAAATTGAAGATATTTTCACATAAATTTACTCAAATATAGTTCCTACAACAAAAATACTCAACAAATTCCAAAATTATCCAAGTTGATTTCAAATAAATTTATTAAAATATGACAAAAATCGTGACAAAATCCAAAAAATCGAAGTTATTTTCATCTAAATTTACTCAAATATACATCCTACACCAAAAATACTCGACAAAATTCAAAAAAATCGAAGTTGAATTCAAATAAATTTATTAAAATTTGACACTTCCAACTAAAATTTTATTCACAATCCAAAAAATTGAAGTTATTTTCATCTAAATTTACTCAATTGTAGATCCTACAACAAAAATACTCAAGAAAATCCAAATAATCGAAATTGGTTTCAAATAAATTTATTAAAATTTGACACTTCCAACTAAAATTTTTTTCACAATCCAAAAAATTGAAGTTATTTTCATCTAAATTTACTCAATTGTAGATCCTACAACAAAAATACTCCAGAAAATCCAAAAAATCAAAGTTGGTTTCAAATAAATTTATTAAAATTTGACACATCCAACTAAAATTTTTTCACAATCCAAAAAATTGAAGATATTTTCATCTAAATTTACTCAAATATAGATCCTACAACATAAATACTCAACAAATTCCAAAATTTTCCAAGTTGATTTCAAATAAATTTATTAAAATTTGACAAAAATCGTGACAAAATCCAAAAAATCGAAGTTATTTCAACTGAAATTACTCAAATTAAGCTTCTCTATCACAAAAACTCAACATAGTCGAGAAAAATCGAAGTAGGTTTCAAATAAATTTATTAAAATTTGACACTTCCAACTAAAATATTTTTCTCAGTCCTAAAAATTGAAGTTATTTTCATCTAAATTTACTCAATTGTAGATCCTACAACAAAAATACTCAAGAAAATCCAAATAATCAAAATTGGTTTCAAATAAATTTATTAAAATTTGACACTTCCAACTAAAATTTTTTTCACAATCCAAAAAATTGAAGTTATTTTCATCTAAATTTACTCAATTGTAGATCCTACAACAAAAATACTCCAGAAAATCCAAAAAATCAAAGTTGGTTTCAAATAAATTTATTAAAATTTGACACATCCAACTAAAATTTTTTCACAATCCAAAAAATTGAAGATATTTTCATCTAAATTTACTCAAATATAGATCCTACAACATAAATACTCAACAAATTCCAAAATTTTCCAAGTTGATTTCAAATAAATTTATTAAAATTTGACAAAAATCGTGACAAAATCCAAAAAATCGAAGTTATTTTCATCTAAATTTACTCAATTGTAGATCCTACAACAAAAATACTCAAGAAAATCAAAAAAATCGAAGTTGGTTTCAAATAAATTTATTAAAATTTGACACTTCCAACTAAAATTATATTCACAATCCAAAAAATTGAAGTTATTTTCATCTAAATTTACTCAATTGTAGATCCTACAACAAAAATACTCAAGAAAATCCAAATAATCGAAATTGGTTTCAAATAAATTTATTAAAATTTGACACTTCCAACTAAAATTTTATTCACAATCCAAAAAATTGTCGTCATTTTCATCTAAATTTACTCAAATATACATCCTACAACAAAAATACTCAACAAATTCCAAAATTATCCAAGTTGATTTCAAATAAATTTATTAAAATTTGACAAAAATCGTGACAAAATCCAAAAAATTGAAGTTATTTTCATCTAAATTTACTCAATTGTAGATCCTACAACAAAAATACTCAAGAAAATCCAAAAAATCGAAGTTGGTTTCAAATAAATTTATTATAATTTGACACTTCCAACTAAAATTATATTCACAATCCAAAAAATTGAAGTTATTTTCATCAAAATTTACTCAATTGTAGATCCTACAACAAAAATACTCAAGAAAATCCAAAAAATCAAAGTTGGTTTCAAATAAATTTATTAAAATTTGACACTTCCAACTAAAATTTTTTCACAATCCAAAAAATTGAAGATATTTTCATCTAAATTTACTCAAATATAGATCCTACCACATAAATACTCAACAAATTCCAAAATTATCCAAGTTGATTTCAAATAAATTTATTAAAATTTGACAAACATCGTGACATAATCCAAAAAATCGAAGTTATTTTCATCTAAATTTACTCAAATATACATCCTACAACAAAAATACTCAAGAAAATCCAAATAATCGAAATTGGTTTCAAATAAATTTATTAAAATTTGACACTTCCAACTAAAATTTTTTTCACAATCCTAAAAATTGAAGATATTTTCACCTAAATTTACTCAAATATAGTTCCTACAACAAAAATTCTCAACAAATTCCAAAATTATCCAAGTTGATTTCAAATAAATTTATTAAAATATGACAAAAATCGTGACAAAATCCAAAAAATCGAAGTTATTTTCATCTAAATTTACTCAAATATACATCCTACACCAAAAATACTCGACAAAATTAAAAAAAATCGAAGTTGAATTCAAATAAATTTATTAAAATTTGACACTTCCAACTAAAATTTTATTCACAATCCAAAAAATTGAAGTTATTTTCATCTAAATTTACTCAATTGTAGATCCTACAACAAAAATACTCAAGAAAATCCAAATAATCAAAATTGGTTTCAAATAAATTTATTAAAATTTGACACTTCCAACTAAAATTTTTTTCACAATCCAAAAAATTGAAGTTATTTTCATCTAAATTTACTCAATTGTAGATCCTACAACAAAAATACTCCAGAAAATCCAAAAAATCAAAGTTGGTTTCAAATAAATTTATTAAAATTTGACACATCCAACTAAAATTTTTTCACAATCCAAAAAATTGAAGATATTTTCATCTAAATTTACTCAAATATAGATCCTACAACATAAATACTCAACAAATTCCAAAATTTTCCAAGTTGATTTCAAATAAATTTATTAAAATTTGACAAAAATCGTGACAAAATCCAAAAAATCGAAGTTATTTTCATCTAAATTTACTCAATTGTAGATCCTACAACAAAAATACTCAAGAAAATCAAAAAAATCGAAGTTGGTTTCAAATAAATTTATTAAAATTTGACACTTCCAACTAAAATTATATTCACAATCCAAAAAATTGAAGTTATTTTCATCTAAATTTACTCAATTGTAGATCCTACAACAAAAATACTCAAGAAAATCCAAATAATCGAAATTGGTTTCAAATAAATTTATTAAAATTTGACACTTCCAACTAAAATTTTATTCACAATCCAAAAAATTGTCGTTATTTTCATCTAAATTTACTCAAATATACATCCTACAACAAAAATACTCAACAAATTCCAAAATTATCCAAGTTGATTTCAAATAAATTTATTAAAATTTGACAAAAATCGTGACAAAATCCAAAAAATTGAAGTTATTTTCATCTAAATTTACTCAATTGTAGATCCTACAACAAAAATACTCAAGAAAATCCAAAAAATCGAAGTTGGTTTCAAATAAATTTATTATAATTTGACACTTCCAACTAAAATTTTTTCACAATCCAAAAAATTGAAGATATTTTCATCTAAATTTACTCAAATATAGATCCTACCACATAAATACTCAACAAATTCCAAAATTATCCAAGTTGATTTCAAATAAATTTATTAAAATTTGACAAACATCGTGACATAATCCAAAAAATCGAAGTTATTTTCATCTAAATTTAATCAATTGTAGATCCTACACCAAAAATACTCAAGAAAATCAAAAAAATCGAAGTTGGTTACAAAAAAATTTATTAAAATTTGGCACTTCCAACTAAAATTTTTTTCACAATCCTAAAAATTGAAGATATTTTCACCTAAATTTACTCAAATATAGTTCCTACAACAAAAATACTCAACAAATTCCAAAATTATCCAAGTTGATTTCAAATAAATTTATTAAAATATGACAAAAATCGTGACAAAATCCAAAAAATCGAAGTTATTTTCATCTAAATTTACTCAAATATACATCCTACACCAAAAATACTCGACAAAATTCAAAAAAATCGAAGTTGAATTCAAATAAATTTATTAAAATTTGACACTTCCAACTAAAATTTTTTCACAATCCAAAAAATTGAAGATATTTTCATCTAAATTTACTCAAATATAGATCCTACAACAAAAATACTCAACAAATTCCAAAATTATCCAAGTTGATTTCAAATAAATTTATTAAAATTTGACAAACATCGTGACATAATCCAAAAAATCGAAGTTATTTTCATCTAAATTTACTCAATTGTAGATCCTACAACAAAAATACTCAAGAAAATAAAAAAAATCGAAGTTGGTTTCAAATAAATTTATTAAAATTTGACACTTCCAACTAAAATTATATTCACAATCCAAAAAATTGAAGTTATTTTCATCTAAATTTACTCAAATATACATCCTACAACAAAAATACTCAAGAAAATCCAAATAATCGAAATTGGTTTCAAATAAATTTATTAAAATTTGACACTTCCAACTAAAATTTTTTTCACAATCCAAAAAATTGTCGTTATTTTCATCTAAATTTACTCAAATATACATCCTACAACAAAAATACTCAACAAATTCCAAAATTATCCAAGTTGATTTCAAATAAATTTATTAAAATTTGACAAAAATCGTGACAAAATCCAAAAAATCGAAGTTATTTTCATCTAAATTTACTCAATTGTAGATCCTACAACAAAAATACTCAAGAAAATCAAAAAAAATCGAAGTTGGTTTCAAATAAATTTATTAAAATTTGACACTTCCAACTAAAATTATATTCACAATCCAAAAAATTGAAGTTATTTTCATCTAAATTTACTCAATTGTAGATCCTACAACAAAAATACTCAAGAAAATCCAAATAATCGAAATTGGTTTCAAATAAATTTATTTAAATTTGACACTTCCAACTAAAATTTTATTCACAATCCAAAAAATTGTCGTTATTTTCATCTAAATTTACTCAAATATACATCCTACAACAAAAATACTCAACAAATTCCAAAATTATCCAAGTTGATTTCAAATAAATTTATTAAAATTTGACAAAAATCGTGACAAAATCCAAAAAATCGAAGTTATTTTCATCTAAATTTACTCAATTGTAGATCCTACAACAAAAATACTCAAGAAAATCCAAAAAATCGAAGTTGGTTTCAAATAAATTTATTATAATTTGACACTTCCAACTAAAATTATATTCACAATCCAAAAAATTGAAGTTATTTTCATCTAAATTTACTCAATTGTAGATCCTACAACAAAAATACTCAAGAAAATCCAAGAAATCGAAGTTGGTTTCAAATAAATTTATTAAAATTTGACACTTCCAACTAAAATTTTTTCACAATCCAAAAAATTGAAGATATTTTCATCTAAATTTACTCAAATATAGATCCTACAACATAAATACTCAACAAATTCCAAAATTATCCAAGTTGATTTCAAAAAAATTTATTAAAATTTGACAAACATCGTGACATAATCCAAAAAATCGAAGTTATTTTCATCTAAATTTACTCAATTGTAGATCCTACACCAAAAATACTCAAGAAAATCAAAAAAATCGAAGTTGGTTACAAAAAAATTTATTAAAATTTGGCACTTCCAACTAAAATTTTTTTCACAATCCTAAAAATTGAAGATATTTTCACCTAAATTTACTCAAATATAGTTCCTACAACAAAAATACTCAACAAATTCCAAAATTATCCAAGTTGATTTCAAATAAATTTATTAAAATATGACAAAAATCGTGACAAAATCCAAAAAATCGAAGTTATTTTCATCTAAATTTACTCAAATATACATCCTACACCAAAAATACTCGACAAAATTCAAAAAAATCGAAGTTGAATTCAAATAAATTTATTAAAATTTGACACTTCCAACTAAAATTTTTTCACAATCCAAAAAATTGAAGATATTTTCATCTAAATTTACTCAAATATAGATCCTACAACATAAATACTCAACAAATTCCAAAATTATCCAAGTTGATTTCAAATAAATTTATTAAAATTTGACAAACATCGTGACATAATCCAAAAAATCGAAGTTATTTTCATCTAAATTTACTCAATTGTAGATCCTACAACAAAAATACTCAAGAAAATCCAAATAATCGAAATTGGTTTCAAATAAATTTATTAAAATTTGACACTTCCAACTAAAATTTTTTTCACAATCCAAAAAATTGTCGTTATTTTCATCTAAATTTACTCAAATATACATCCTACACCAAAAATACTGGACAAAATCCCAAAAAATCGAAGTTGAATTCAAATAAATTTATTAAAATTTGACACTTCCAACTAAAATTTTATTCACAATCCAAAAAATTGTCGTTATTTTCATCTAAATTTACTCAAATATACATCCTACAACAAAAATACTCAAGAAAATCCAAATAATCGAAATTGGTTTCAAATAAATTTAATAAAATTTGACACTTCCAACTAAAATTTTTTTCACAATCCAAAAAATTGTCGTTATTTTCATCTAAATTTACTCAAATATACATCCTACAACAAAAATACTCAACAAATTCCAAAATTATCCAAGTTGATTTCAAATAAATTTATTAAAATTTGACAAAAATCGTGACAAAATCCAAAAAATCGAAGTTATTTTCATCTAAATTTACTCAATTGTAGATCCTACAACAAAAATACTCAAGAAAATCAAAAAAATCGAAGTTGGTTTCAAATAAATTTATTAAAATTTGACACTTCCAACTAAAATTATATTCACAATCCAAAAAATTGAAGTTATTTTCATCTAAATTTACTCAATTGTAGATCCTACAACAAAAATACTCAAGAAAATCCAAATAATCGAAATTGGTTTCAAATAAATTTATTTAAATTTGACACTTCCAACTAAAATTTTATTCACAATCCAAAAAATTGTCGTTATTTTCATCTAAATTTACTCAAATATACATCCTACAACAAAAATACTCAACAAATTCCAAAATTATCCAAGTTGATTTCAAATAAATTTATTAAAATTTGACAAAAATCGTGACAAAATCCAAAAAATCGAAGTTATTTTCATCTAAATTTACTCAATTGTAGATCCTACAACAAAAATACTCAAGAAAATCAAAAAAATCGAAGTTGGTTTCAAATAAATTTATTAAAATTTGACACTTCCAACTAAAATTATATTCACAATCCAAAAAATTGAAGTTATTTTCATCTAAATTTACTCAATTGTAGATCCTACAACAAAAATACTCAAGAAAATCCAAATAATCGAAATTGGTTTCAAATAAATTTATTAAAATTTGACACTTCCAACTAAAATTTTATTCACAATCCAAAAAATTGTCGTTATTTTCATCTAAATTTACTCAAATATACATCCTACAACAAAAATACTCAACAAATTCCAAAATTATCCAAGTTGATTTCAAATAAATTTATTAAAATTTGACAAAAATCGTGACAAAATCCAAAAAATTGAAGTTATTTTCATCTAAATTTACTCAATTGTAGATCCTACAACAAAAATACTCAAGAAAATCCAAAAAATCGAAGTTGGTTTCAAATAAATTTATTATAATTTGACACTTCCAACTAAAATTATATTCACAATCCAAAAAATTGAAGTTATTTTCATCAAAATTTACTCAATTGTAGATCCTACAACAAAAATACTCAAGAAAATCCAAAAAATCAAAGTTGGTTTCAAATAAATTTATTAAAATTTGACACTTCCAACTAAAATTTTTTCACAATCCAAAAAATTGAAGATATTTTCATCTAAATTTACTCAAATATAGATCCTACCACATAAATACTCAACAAATTCCAAAATTATCCAAGTTGATTTCAAATAAATTTATTAAAATTTGACAAACATCGTGACATAATCCAAAAAATCGAAGTTATTTTCATCTAAATTTAATCAATTGTAGATCCTACACCAAAAATACTCAAGAAAATCAAAAAAATCGAAGTTGGTTACAAAAAAATTTATTAAAATTTGGCACTTCCAACTAAAATTTTTTTCACAATCCTAAAAATTGAAGATATTTTCACCTAAATTTACTCAAATATAGTTCCTACAACAAAAATACTCAACAAATTCCAAAATTATCCAAGTTGATTTCAAATAAATTTATTAAAATATGACAAAAATCGTGACAAAATCCAAAAAATCGAAGTTATTTTCATCTAAATTTACTCAAATATACATCCTACACCAAAAATACTCGACAAAATTCAAAAAAATCGAAGTTGAATTCAAATAAATTTATTAAAATTTGACACTTCCAACTAAAATTTTTTCACAATCCAAAAAATTGAAGATATTTTCATCTAAATTTACTCAAATATAGATCCTACAACAAAAATACTCAACAAATTCCAAAATTATCCAAGTTGATTTCAAATAAATTTATTAAAATTTGACAAACATCGTGACATAATCCAAAAAATCGAAGTTATTTTCATCTAAATTTACTCAATTGTAGATCCTACAACAAAAATACTCAAGAAAATCAAAAAAATCGAAGTTGGTTTCAAATAAATTTATTAAAATTTGACACTTCCAACTAAAATTATATTCACAATCCAAAAAATTGAAGTTATTTTCATCTAAATTTACTCAAATATACATCCTACAACAAAAATACTCAAGAAAATCCAAATAATCGAAATTGGTTTCAAATAAATTTATTAAAATTTGACACTTCCAACTAAAATTTTTTTCACAATCCAAAAAATTGTCGTTATTTTCATCTAAATTTACTCAAATATACATCCTACAACAAAAATACTCAACAAATTCCAAAATTATCCAAGTTGATTTCAAATAAATTTATTAAAATTTGACAAAAATCGTGACAAAATCCAAAAAATCGAAGTTATTTTCATCTAAATTTACTCAATTGTAGATCCTACAACAAAAATACTCAAGAAAATCAAAAAAATCGAAGTTGGTTTCAAATAAATTTATTAAAATTTGACACTTCCAACTAAAATTATATTCACAATCCAAAAAATTGAAGTTATTTTCATCTAAATTTACTCAATTGTAGATCCTACAACAAAAATACTCAAGAAAATCCAAATAATCGAAATTGGTTTCAAATAAATTTATTTAAATTTGACACTTCCAACTAAAATTTTATTCACAATCCAAAAAATTGTCGTTATTTTCATCTAAATTTACTCAAATATACATCCTACAACAAAAATACTCAACAAATTCCAAAATTATCCAAGTTGATTTCAAATAAATTTATTAAAATTTGACAAAAATCGTGACAAAATCCAAAAAATCGAAGTTATTTTCATCTAAATTTACTCAATTGTAGATCCTACAACAAAAATACTCAAGAAAATCCAAAAAATCGAAGTTGGTTTCAAATAAATTTATTATAATTTGACACTTCCAACTAAAATTATATTCACAATCCAAAAAATTGAAGTTATTTTCATCTAAATTTACTCAATTGTAGATCCTACAACAAAAATACTCAAGAAAATCCAAGAAATCGAAGTTGGTTTCAAATAAATTTATTAAAATTTGACACTTCCAACTAAAATTTTTTCACAATCCAAAAAATTGAAGATATTTTCATCTAAATTTACTCAAATATAGATCCTACAACATAAATACTCAACAAATTCCAAAATTATCCAAGTTGATTTCAAAAAAATTTATTAAAATTTGACAAACATCGTGACATAATCCAAAAAATCGAAGTTATTTTCATCTAAATTTACTCAATTGTAGATCCTACACCAAAAATACTCAAGAAAATCAAAAAAATCGAAGTTGGTTACAAAAAAATTTATTAAAATTTGGCACTTCCAACTAAAATTTTTTTCACAATCCTAAAAATTGAAGATATTTTCACCTAAATTTACTCAAATATAGTTCCTACAACAAAAATACTCAACAAATTCCAAAATTATCCAAGTTGATTTCAAATAAATTTATTAAAATATGACAAAAATCGTGACAAAATCCAAAAAATCGAAGTTATTTTCATCTAAATTTACTCAAATATACATCCTACACCAAAAATACTCGACAAAATTCAAAAAAATCGAAGTTGAATTCAAATAAATTTATTAAAATTTGACACTTCCAACTAAAATTTTTTCACAATCCAAAAAATTGAAGATATTTTCATCTAAATTTACTCAAATATAGATCCTACAACATAAATACTCAACAAATTCCAAAATTATCCAAGTTGATTTCAAATAAATTTATTAAAATTTGACAAACATCGTGACATAATCCAAAAAATCGAAGTTATTTTCATCTAAATTTACTCAATTGTAGATCCTACAACAAAAATACTCAAGAAAATCCAAATAATCGAAATTGGTTTCAAATAAATTTATTAAAATTTGACACTTCCAACTAAAATTTTTTTCACAATCCAAAAAATTGTCGTTATTTTCATCTAAATTTACTCAAATATACATCCTACACCAAAAATACTGGACAAAATCCCAAAAAATCGAAGTTGAATTCAAATAAATTTATTAAAATTTGACACTTCCAACTAAAATTTTATTCACAATCCAAAAAATTGTCGTTATTTTCATCTAAATTTACTCAAATATACATCCTACAACAAAAATACTCAAGAAAATCCAAATAATCGAAATTGGTTTCAAATAAATTTAATAAAATTTGACCCTTCCAACTAAAATTTTTTTCACAATCCAAAAAATTGTCGTTATTTTCATCTAAATTTACTCAAATATACATCCTACAACAAAAATACTCAACAAATTCCAAAATTATCCAAGTTGATTTCAAATAAATTTATTAAAATTTGACAAAAATCGTGACAAAATCCAAAAAATCGAAGTTATTTTCATCTAAATTTACTCAATTGTAGATCCTACAACAAAAATACTCAAGAAAATCAAAAAAATCGAAGTTGGTTTCAAATAAATTTATTAAAATTTGACACTTCCAACTAAAATTATATTCACAATCCAAAAAATTGAAGTTATTTTCATCTAAATTTACTCAATTGTAGATCCTACAACAAAAATACTCAAGAAAATCCAAATAATCGAAATTGGTTTCAAATAAATTTATTTAAATTTGACACTTCCAACTAAAATTTTATTCACAATCCAAAAAATTGTCGTTATTTTCATCTAAATTTACTCAAATATACATCCTACAACAAAAATACTCAACAAATTCCAAAATTATCCAAGTTGATTTCAAATAAATTTATTAAAATTTGACAAAAATCGTGACAAAATCCAAAAAATCGAAGTTATTTTCATCTAAATTTACTCAATTGTAGATCCTACAACAAAAATACTCAAGAAAATCCAAAAAATCGAAGTTGGTTTCAAATAAATTTATTATAATTTGACACTTCCAACTAAAATTATATTCACAATCCAAAAAATTGAAGTTATTTTCATCTAAATTTACTCAATTGTAGATCCTACAACAAAAATACTCAAGAAAATCCAAGAAATCGAAGTTGGTTTCAAATAAATTTATTAAAATTTGACACTTCCAACTAAAATTTTTTCACAATCCAAAAAATTGAAGATATTTTCATCTAAATTTACTCAAATATAGATCCTACAACATAAATACTCAACAAATTCCAAAATTATCCAAGTTGATTTCAAAAAAATTTATTAAAATTTGACAAACATCGTGACATAATCCAAAAAATCGAAGTTATTTTCATCTAAATTTACTCAATTGTAGATCCTACACCAAAAATACTCAAGAAAATCAAAAAAATCGAAGTTGGTTACAAAAAAATTTATTAAAATTTGGCACTTCCAACTAAAATTTTTTTCACAATCCTAAAAATTGAAGATATTTTCACCTAAATTTACTCAAATATAGTTCCTACAACAAAAATACTCAACAAATTCCAAAATTATCCAAGTTGATTTCAAATAAATTTATTAAAATATGACAAAAATCGTGACAAAATCCAAAAAATCGAAGTTATTTTCATCTAAATTTACTCAAATATACATCCTACACCAAAAATACTCGACAAAATTCAAAAAAATCGAAGTTGAATTCAAATAAATTTATTAAAATTTGACACTTCCAACTAAAATTTTTTCACAATCCAAAAAATTGAAGATATTTTCATCTAAATTTACTCAAATATAGATCCTACAACATAAATACTCAACAAATTCCAAAATTATCCAAGTTGATTTCAAATAAATTTATTAAAATTTGACAAACATCGTGACATAATCCAAAAAATCGAAGTTATTTTCATCTAAATTTACTCAATTGTAGATCCTACAACAAAAATACTCAAGAAAATCCAAATAATCGAAATTGGTTTCAAATAAATTTATTAAAATTTGACACTTCCAACTAAAATTTTTTTCACAATCCAAAAAATTGTCGTTATTTTCATCTAAATTTACTCAAATATACATCCTACACCAAAAATACTGGACAAAATCCCAAAAAATCGAAGTTGAATTCAAATAAATTTATTAAAATTTGACACTTCCAACTAAAATTTTATTCACAATCCAAAAAATTGTCGTTATTTTCATCTAAATTTACTCAAATATACATCCTACAACAAAAATACTCAAGAAAATCCAAATAATCGAAATTGGTTTCAAATAAATTTATTAAAATTTGACACTTCCAACTAAAATTTTTTTCACAATCCAAAAAATTGTCGTTATTTTCATCTAAATTTACTCAAATATACATCCTACAACAAAAATACTCAACAAATTCCAAAATTATCCAAGTTGATTTCAAATAAATTTATTAAAATTTGACAAAAATCGTGACAAAATCCAAAAAATCGAAGTTATTTTCATCTAAATTTACTCAATTGTAGATCCTACAACAAAAATACTCAAGAAAATCAAAAAAATCGAAGTTGGTTTCAAATAAATTTATTAAAATTTGACACTTCCAACTAAAATTATATTCACAATCCAAAAAATTGAAGTTATTTTCATCTAAATTTACTCAATTGTAGATCCTACAACAAAAATACTCAAGAAAATCCAAATAATCGAAATTGGTTTCAAATAAATTTATTAAAATTTGACACTTCCAACTAAAATTTTATTCACAATCCAAAAAATTGTCGTTATTTTCATCTAAATTTACTCAAATATACATCCTACAACAAAAATACTCAAGAAAATCCAAATAATCGAAATTGGTTTCAAATAAATTTAATAAAATTTGACACTTCCAACTAAAATTTTTTTCACAATCCAAAAAATTGTCGTTATTTTCATCTAAATTTACTCAAATATACATCCTACAACAAAAATACTCAACAAATTCCAAAATTATCCAAGTTGATTTCAAATAAATTTATTAAAATTTGACAAAAATCGTGACAAAATCCAAAAAATCGAAGTTATTTTCATCTAAATTTACTCAATTGTAGATCCTACAACAAAAATACTCAAGAAAATCAAAAAAATCGAAGTTGGTTTCAAATAAATTTATTAAAATTTGACACTTCCAACTAAAATTTTTTTCACAATCCTAAAAATTGAAGATATTTTCACCTAAATTTACTCAAATATAGTTCCTACACCAAAAATACTCGACAAAATTCAAAAAAATCGAAGTTGAATTCAAATAAATTTATTAAAATTTGACACTTCCAACTAAAATTTTATTCACAATCCAAAAAATTGAAGTTATTTTCATCTAAATTTACTCATTTGTAGATCCTACAACAAAAATACTCAAGAAAATCCAAATAATCGAAATTGGTTTCAAATAAATTTATTAAAATTTGACACTTCCAACTAAAATTTTTTTCACAATCCAAAAAATTGAAGTTATTTTCATCTAAATTTACTCAATTGTAGATCCTACAACAAAAATACTCCAGAAAATCCAAAAAATCAAAGTTGGTTTCAAATAAATTTATTAAAATTTGACACATCCAACTAAAATTTTTTCACAATCCAAAAAATTGAAGATATTTTCATCTAAATTTACTCAAATATAGATCCTACAACATAAATACTCAACAAATTCCAAAATTTTCCAAGTTGATTTCAAATAAATTTATTAAAATTTGACCAAAATCGTGACAAAATCCAAAAAATCGAAGTTATTTCAACTGAAATTACTCAAATTAAGCTTCTCTATCACAAAAACTCAACATAGTCGAGAAAAATCGAAGTAGGTTTCAAATAAATTTATTAAAATTTGACACTTCCAACTAAAATATTTTTCTCAGTCCTAAAAATTGAAGTTATTTTCATCTAAATTTACTCAATTGTAGATCCTACAACAAAAATACTCAAGAAAATCCAAATAATCGAAATTGGTTTCAAATAAATTTATTAAAATTTGACACTTCCAACTAAAATTTTTTTCACAATCCAAAAAATTGTCGTTATTTTCATCTAAATTTACTCAAATATACATCCTACACCAAAAATACTGGACAAAACCCCAAAAAATCGAAGTTGAATTCAAATAAATTTATTAAAATTTGACACTTCCAACTAAAATTTTATTCACAATCCAAAAAATTGTCGTTATTTTCATCTAAATTTACTCAAATATACATCCTACAACAAAAATACTCAAGAAAATCCAAATAATCGAAATTGGTTTCAAATAAATTTATTAAAATTTGACACTTCCAACTAAAATTTTTTTCACAATCCAAAAAATTGTCGTTATTTTCATCTAAATTTACTCAAATATACATCCTACAACAAAAATACTCAACAAATTCCAAAATTATCCAAGTTGATTTCAAATAAATTTATTAAAATTTGACAAAAATCGTGACAAAATCAAAAAAATCGAAGTTATTTTCATCTAAATTTACTCAATTGTAGATCCTACAACAAAAATACTCAAGAAAATCAAAAAAATCGAAGTTGGTTTCAAATAAATTTATTAAAATTTGACACTTCCAACTAAAATTTTTTTCACAATCCAAAAAATTGTCGTTATTTTCATCTAAATTTACTCAAATATACATCCTACACCAAAAATACTGGACAAAATCCCAAAAAATCGAAGTTGAATTCAAATAAATTTATTAAAATTTGACACTTCCAACTAAAATTTTATTCACAATCCAAAAAATTGTCGTTATTTTCATCTAAATTTACTCAAATATACATCCTACAACAAAAATACTCAAGAAAATCCAAATAATCGAAATTGGTTTCAAATAAATTTATTAAAATTTGACACTTCCAACTAAAATTTTTTTCACAATCCAAAAAATTGAAGTTATTTTCATCTAAATTTACTCAATTGTAGATCCTACAACAAAAATACTCCAGAAAATCCAAAAAATCAAAGTTGGTTTCAAATAAATTTATTAAAATTTGACACATCCAACTAAAATTTTTTCACAATCCAAAAAATTGAAGATATTTTCATCTAAATTTACTCAAATATAGATCCTACAACATAAATACTCAACAAATTCCAAAATTTTCCAAGTTGATTTCAAATAAATTTATTAAAATTTGACCAAAATCGTGACAAAATCCAAAAAATCGAAGTTATTTCAACTGAAATTACTCAAATTAAGCTTCTCTATCACAAAAACTCAACATAGTCGAGAAAAATCGAAGTAGGTTTCAAATAAATTTATTAAAATTTGACACTTCCAACTAAAATATTTTTCTCAGTCCTAAAAATTGAAGTTATTTTCATCTAAATTTACTCAATTGTAGATCCTACAACAAAAATACTCAAGAAAATCCAAATAATCGAAATTGGTTTCAAATAAATTTATTAAAATTTGACACTTCCAACTAAAATTTTTTTCACAATCCAAAAAATTGTCGTTATTTTCATCTAAATTTACTCAAATATACATCCTACACCAAAAATACTGGACAAAACCCCAAAAAATCGAAGTTGAATTCAAATAAATTTATTAAAATTTGACACTTCCAACTAAAATTTTATTCACAATCCAAAAAATTGTCGTTATTTTCATCTAAATTTACTCAAATATACATCCTACAACAAAAATACTCAAGAAAATCCAAATAATCGAAATTGGTTTCAAATAAATTTATTAAAATTTGACACTTCCAACTAAAATTTTTTTCACAATCCAAAAAATTGTCGTTATTTTCATCTAAATTTACTCAAATATACATCCTACAACAAAAATACTCAACAAATTCCAAAATTATCCAAGTTGATTTCAAATAAATTTATTAAAATTTGACAAAAATCGTGACAAAATCAAAAAAATCGAAGTTATTTTCATCTAAATTTACTCAATTGTAGATCCTACAACAAAAATACTCAAGAAAATCAAAAAAATCGAAGTTGGTTTCAAATAAATTTATTAAAATTTGACACTTCCAACTAAAATTTTTTTCACAATCCAAAAAATTGTCGTTATTTTCATCTAAATTTACTCAAATATACATCCTACACCAAAAATACTGGACAAAATCCCAAAAAATCGAAGTTGAATTCAAATAAATTTATTAAAATTTGACACTTCCAACTAAAATTTTATTCACAATCCAAAAAATTGTCGTTATTTTCATCTAAATTTACTCAAATATACATCCTACAACAAAAATACTCAAGAAAATCCAAATAATCGAAATTGGTTTCAAATAAATTTATTAAAATTTGACACTTCCAACTAAAATTTTTTTCACAATCCAAAAAATTGTCGTTATTTTCATCTAAATTTACTCAAATATACATCCTACAACAAAAATACTCAACAAATTCCAAAATTATCCAAGTTGATTTCAAATAAATTTATTAAAATTTGACAAAAATCGTGACAAAATCCAAAAAATCGAAGTTATTTTCATCTAAATTTACTCAATTGTAGATCCTACAACAAAAATACTCAAGAAAATCAAAAAAATCGAAGTTGGTTTCAAATAAATTTATTAAAATTTGACACTTCCAACTAAAATTATATTCACAATCCAAAAAATTGAAGTTATTTTCATCTAAATTTACTCAATTGTAGATCCTACAACAAAAATACTCAAGAAAATCCAAATAATCGAAATTGGTTTCAAATAAATTTATTAAAATTTGACACTTCCAACTAAAATTTTATTCACAATCCAAAAAATTGTCGTTATTTTCATCTAAATTTACTCAAATATACATCCTACAACAAAAATACTCAACAAATTCCAAAATTATCCAAGTTGGTTTCAAATAAATTTATTATAATTTGACACTTCCAACTAAAATTATATTCACAATCCAAAAAATTGAAGTTATTTTCATCTAAATTTACTCAATTGTAGATCCTACAACAAAAATACTCAAGAAAATCCAAAAAATCAAAGGTGGTTTCAAATAAATTTATTAAAATTTGGCACTTCCAACTAAAATTTTTTTCACAATCCTAAAAATTGAAGATATTTTCACCTAAATTTACTCAAATATAGTTCCTACAACAAAAATACTCAACAAATTCCAAAATTATCCAAGTTGATTTCAAATAAATTTATTAAAATATGACAAAAATCGTGACAAAATCCAAAAAATCGAAGTTATTTTCATCTAAATTTACTCAATTGTAGATCCTACAACAAAAATACTCAAGAAAATCAAAAAAATCGAAGTTGGTTTCAAATAAATTTATTAAAATTTGACACTTCCAACTAAAATTATATTCACAATCCAAAAAATTGAAGTTATTTTCATCTAAATTTACTCAATTGTAGATCCTACAACAAAAATACTCAAGAAAATCCAAATAATCGAAATTGGTTTCAAATAAATTTATTAAAATTTGACACTTCCAACTAAAATTTTTTTCACAATCCAAAAAATTGAAGTTATTTTCATCTAAATTTACTCAATTGTAGATCCTACAACAAAAATACTCCAGAAAATCCAAAAAATCAATGTTGGTTTCAAATAAATTTATTAAAATTTGACACATCCAACTAAAATTTTTTCACAATCCAAAAAATTGAAGATATTTTCATCTAAATTTACTCAAATATAGATCCTACAACATAAATACTCAACAAATTCCAAAATTTTCCAAGTTGTTTTCAAATAAATTTATTAAAATTTGACAAAAATCGTGACAAAATCCAAAAAATCGAAGTTATTTCAACTGAAATTACTCAAATTAAGCTTCTCTATCACAAAAACTCAACATAGTCGAGAAAAATCGAAGTAGGTTTCAAATAAATTTATTAAAATTTGACACTTCCAACTAAAATATTTTTCTCAGTCCTAAAAATTGAAGTTATTTTCATCTAAATTTACTCAATTGTAGATCCAACAACAAAAATACTCAAGAAAATCCAAATAATCGAAATTGGTTTCAAATAAATTTATTAAAATTTGACACTTCCAACTAAAATTTTTTTCACAATCCAAAAAATTGTCGTTATTTTCATCTAAATTTACTCAAATATACATCCTACACCAAAAATACTGGACAAAATCCCAAAAAATCGAAATTGAATTCAAATAAATTTATTAAAATTTGACACTTCCAACTAAAATTTTATTCACAATCCAAAAAATTGTCGTTATTTTCATCTAAATTTACTCAAATATACATCCTACAACAAAAATACTCAAGAAAATCCAAATAATCGAAATTGGTTTCAAATAAATTTATTAAAATTTGACACTTCCAACTAAAATTTTTTTCACAATCCAAAAAATTGTCGTTATTTTCATCTAAATTTACTCAAATATACATCCTACAACAAAAATACTCAACAAATTCCAAAATTATCCAAGTTGATTTCAAATAAATTTATTAAAATTTGACAAAAATCGTGACAAAATCCAAAAAATCGAAGTTATTTTCATCTAAATTTACTCAATTGTAGATCCTACAACAAAAATACTCAAGAAAATCAAAAAAATCGAAGTTGGTTTCAAATAAATTTATTAAAATTTGACACTTCCAACTAAAATTATATTCACAATCCAAAAAATTGAAGTTATTTTCATCTAAATTTACTCAATTGTAGATCCTACAACAAAAATACTCAAGAAAATCCAAAAAATCAAAGTTGGTTTCAAATAAATTTATTAAAATTTGACACTTCCAACTAAAATTTTTTCACAATCCAAAAAATTGAAGATATTTTCATCTAAATTTACTCAAATATAGATCCTACAACATAAATACTCAACAAATTCCAAAATTATCCAAGTTGATTTCAAATAAATTTATTAAAATTTGACAAACATCGTGACATAATCCAAAAAATCGAAGTTATTTTCATCTAAATTTACTCAATTGTAGATCCTACACCAAAAATACTCAAGAAAATAAAAAAAATCGAAGTTGGTTACAAAAAAATTTATTAAAATTTGGCACTTCCAACTAAAATTTTTTTCACAATCCTAAAAATTGAAGATATTTTCACCTAAATTTACTCAAATATAGTTCCTACAACAAAAATACTCAACAAATTCCAAAATTATCCAAGTTGATTTCAAATAAATTTATTAAAATATGACAAAAATCGTGACAAAATCCAAAAAATCGAAGTTATTTTCATCTAAATTTACTCAAATATACATCCTACACCAAAAATACTCGACAAAATTCAAAAAAATCGAAGTTGAATTCAAATAAATTTATTAAAATTTGACACTTCCAACTAAAATTTTTTCACAATCCAAAAAATTGAAGATATTTTCATCTAAATTTACTCAAATATAGATCCTACAACATAAATACTCAACAAATTCCAAAATTATCCAAGTTGATTTCAAATAAATTTATTAAAATTTGACAAACATCGTGACATAATCCAAAAAATCGAAGTTATTTTCATCTAAATTTACTCAATTGTAGATCCTACAACAAAAATACTCAAGAAAATCCAAATAATCGAAATTGGTTTCAAATAAATTTATTAAAATTTGACACTTCCAACTAAAATTTTTTTCACAATCCAAAAAATTGTCGTTATTTTCATCTAAATTTACTCAAATATACATCCTACACCAAAAATACTGGACAAAATCCCAAAAAATCGAAGTTGAATTCAAATAAATTTATTAAAATTTGACACTTCCAACTAAAATTTTATTCACAATCCAAAAAATTGTCGTTATTTTCATCTAAATTTACTCAAATATACATCCTACAACAAAAATACTCAAGAAAATCCAAATAATCGAAATTGGTTTCAAATAAATTTATTAAAATTTGACACTTCCAACTAAAATTTTTTTCACAATCCAAAAAATTGTCGTTATTTTCATCTAAATTTACTCAAATATACATCCTACAACAAAAATACTCAACAAATTCCAAAATTATCCAAGTTGATTTCAAATAAATTTATTAAAATTTGACAAAAATCGTGACAAAATCCAAAAAATCGAAGTTATTTTCATCTAAATTTACTCAATTGTAGATCCTACAACAAAAATACTCAAGAAAATCAAAAAAATCGAAGTTGGTTTCAAATAAATTTATTAAAATTTGACACTTCCAACTAAAATTATATTCACAATCCAAAAAATTGAAGTTATTTTCATCTAAATTTACTCAATTGTAGATCCTACAACAAAAATACTCAAGAAAATCCAAATAATCGAAATTGGTTTCAAATAAATTTATTAAAATTTGACACTTCCAACTAAAATTTTATTCACAATCCAAAAAATTGTCGTTATTTTCATCTAAATTTACTCAAATATACATCCTACAACAAAAATACTCAACAAATTCCAAAATTATCCAAGTTGATTTCAAATAAATTTATTAAAATTTGACAAAAATCGTGACAAAATCCAAAAAATCGAAGTTATTTTCATCTAAATTTACTCAATTGTAGATCCTACAACAAAAATACTCAAGAAAATCCAAAAAATCGAAGTTGGTTTCAAATAAATTTATTATAATTTGACACTTCCAACTAAAATTATATTCACAATCCAAAAAATTGAAGTTATTTTCATCTAAATTTACTCAATTGTAGATCCTACAACAAAAATACTCAAGAAAATCCAAAAAATCAAAGTTGGTTTCAAATAAATTTATTAAAATTTGACACTTCCAACTAAAATTTTTTCACAATCCAAAAAATGGAAGATATTTTCATCTAAATTTACTCAAATATAGATCCTACAACATAAATACTCAACAAATTCCAAAATTATCCAAGTTGATTTCAAATAAATTTATTAAAATTTGACAAACATCGTGACATAATCCAAAAAATCGAAGTTATTTTCATCTAAATTTACTCAATTGTAGATCCTACACCAAATATACTCAAGAAAATCAAAAAAATCGAAGTTGGTTACAAAAAAATTTATTAAAATTTGGCACTTCCAACTAAAATTTTTTTCACAATCCTAAAAATTGAAGATATTTTCACCTAAATTTACTCAAATATAGTTCCTACACCAAAAATACTCGACAAAATTCAAAAAAATCGAAGTTGAATTCAAATAAATATATTAAAATTTGACACTTCCAACTAAAATTTTATTCACAATCCAAAAAATTGAAGTTATTTTCATCTAAATTTACTCAATTGTAGATCCTACAACAAAAATACTCAAGAAAATCCAAATAATCGAAATTGGTTTCAAATAAATTTATTAAAATTTGACACTTCCAACTAAAATTTTTTTCACAATCCAAAAAATTGAAGTTATTTTCATCTAAATTTACTCAATTGTAGATCCTACAACAAAAATACTCCAGAAAATCCAAAAAATCAAAGTTGGTTTCAAATAAATTTATTAAAATTTGACACATCCAACTAAAATTTTTTCACAATCCAAAAAATTGAAGATATTTTCATCTAAATTTACTCAAATATAGATCCTACAACATAAATACTCAACAAATTCCAAAATTTTCCAAGTTGATTTCAAATAAATTTATTAAAATTTGACCAAAATCGTGACAAAATCCAAAAAATCGAAGTTATTTCAACTGAAATTACTCAAATTAAGCTTCTCTATCACAAAAACTCAACATAGTCGAGAAAAATCGAAGTAGGTTTCAAATAAATTTATTAAAATTTGACACTTCCAACTAAAATATTTTTCTCAGTCCTAAAAATTGAAGTTATTTTCATCTAAATTTACTCAATTGTAGATCCTACAACAAAAATACTCAAGAAAATCCAAATAATCGAAATTGGTTTCAAATAAATTTATTAAAATTTGACACTTCCAACTAAAATTTTTTTCACAATCCAAAAAATTGTCGTTATTTTCATCTAAATTTACTCAAATATACATCCTACACCAAAAATACTGGACAAAACCCCAAAAAATCGAAGTTGAATTCAAATAAATTTATTAAAATTTGACACTTCCAACTAAAATTTTATTCACAATCCAAAAAATTGTCGTTATTTTCATCTAAATTTACTCAAATATACATCCTACAACAAAAATACTCAAGAAAATCCAAATAATCGAAATTGGTTTCAAATAAATTTATTAAAATTTGACACTTCCAACTAAAATTTTTTTCACAATCCAAAAAATTGTCGTTATTTTCATCTAAATTTACTCAAATATACATCCTACAACAAAAATACTCAACAAATTCCAAAATTATCCAAGTTGATTTCAAATAAATTTATTAAAATTTGACAAAAATCGTGACAAAATCAAAAAAATCGAAGTTATTTTCATCTAAATTTACTCAATTGTAGATCCTACAACAAAAATACTCAAGAAAATCAAAAAAATCGAAGTTGGTTTCAAATAAATTTATTAAAATTTGACACTTCCAACTAAAATTTTTTTCACAATCCAAAAAATTGTCGTTATTTTCATCTAAATTTACTCAAATATACATCCTACACCAAAAATACTGGACAAAATCCCAAAAAATCGAAGTTGAATTCAAATAAATTTATTAAAATTTGACACTTCCAACTAAAATTTTATTCACAATCCAAAAAATTGTCGTTATTTTCATCTAAATTTACTCAAATATACATCCTACAACAAAAATACTCAAGAAAATCCAAATAATCGAAATTGGTTTCAAATAAATTTATTAAAATTTGACACTTCCAACTAAAATTTTTTTCACAATCCAAAAAATTGAAGTTATTTTCATCTAAATTTACTCAATTGTAGATCCTACAACAAAAATACTCCAGAAAATCCAAAAAATCAAAGTTGGTTTCAAATAAATTTATTAAAATTTGACACATCCAACTAAAATTTTTTCACAATCCAAAAAATTGAAGATATTTTCATCTAAATTTACTCAAATATAGATCCTACAACATAAATACTCAACAAATTCCAAAATTTTCCAAGTTGATTTCAAATAAATTTATTAAAATTTGACCAAAATCGTGACAAAATCCAAAAAATCGAAGTTATTTCAACTGAAATTACTCAAATTAAGCTTCTCTATCACAAAAACTCAACATAGTCGAGAAAAATCGAAGTAGGTTTCAAATAAATTTATTAAAATTTGACACTTCCAACTAAAATATTTTTCTCAGTCCTAAAAATTGAAGTTATTTTCATCTAAATTTACTCAATTGTAGATCCTACAACAAAAATACTCAAGAAAATCCAAATAATCGAAATTGGTTTCAAATAAATTTATTAAAATTTGACACTTCCAACTAAAATTTTTTTCACAATCCAAAAAATTGTCGTTATTTTCATCTAAATTTACTCAAATATACATCCTACACCAAAAATACTGGACAAAACCCCAAAAAATCGAAGTTGAATTCAAATAAATTTATTAAAATTTGACACTTCCAACTAAAATTTTATTCACAATCCAAAAAATTGTCGTTATTTTCATCTAAATTTACTCAAATATACATCCTACAACAAAAATACTCAAGAAAATCCAAATAATCGAAATTGGTTTCAAATAAATTTATTAAAATTTGACACTTCCAACTAAAATTTTTTTCACAATCCAAAAAATTGTCGTTATTTTCATCTAAATTTACTCAAATATACATCCTACAACAAAAATACTCAACAAATTCCAAAATTATCCAAGTTGATTTCAAATAAATTTATTAAAATTTGACAAAAATCGTGACAAAATCAAAAAAATCGAAGTTATTTTCATCTAAATTTACTCAATTGTAGATCCTACAACAAAAATACTCAAGAAAATCAAAAAAATCGAAGTTGGTTTCAAATAAATTTATTAAAATTTGACACTTCCAACTAAAATTTTTTTCACAATCCAAAAAATTGTCGTTATTTTCATCTAAATTTACTCAAATATACATCCTACACCAAAAATACTGGACAAAATCCCAAAAAATCGAAGTTGAATTCAAATAAATTTATTAAAATTTGACACTTCCAACTAAAATTTTATTCACAATCCAAAAAATTGTCGTTATTTTCATCTAAATTTACTCAAATATACATCCTACAACAAAAATACTCAAGAAAATCCAAATAATCGAAATTGGTTTCAAATAAATTTATTAAAATTTGACACTTCCAACTAAAATTTTTTTCACAATCCAAAAAATTGTCGTTATTTTCATCTAAATTTACTCAAATATACATCCTACAACAAAAATACTCAACAAATTCCAAAATTATCCAAGTTGATTTCAAATAAATTTATTAAAATTTGACAAAAATCGTGACAAAATCCAAAAAATCGAAGTTATTTTCATCTAAATTTACTCAATTGTAGATCCTACAACAAAAATACTCAAGAAAATCAAAAAAATCGAAGTTGGTTTCAAATAAATTTATTAAAATTTGACACTTCCAACTAAAATTATATTCACAATCCAAAAAATTGAAGTTATTTTCATCTAAATTTACTCAATTGTAGATCCTACAACAAAAATACTCAAGAAAATCCAAATAATCGAAATTGGTTTCAAATAAATTTATTAAAATTTGACACTTCCAACTAAAATTTTATTCACAATCCAAAAAATTGTCGTTATTTTCATCTAAATTTACTCAAATATACATCCTACAACAAAAATACTCAACAAATTCCAAAATTATCCAAGTTGGTTTCAAATAAATTTATTATAATTTGACACTTCCAACTAAAATTATATTCACAATCCAAAAAATTGAAGTTATTTTCATCTAAATTTACTCAATTGTAGATCCTACAACAAAAATACTCAAGAAAATCCAAAAAATCAAAGGTGGTTTCAAATAAATTTATTAAAATTTGGCACTTCCAACTAAAATTTTTTTCACAATCCTAAAAATTAAAGATATTTTCACCTAAATTTACTCAAATATAGTTCCTACAACAAAAATACTCAACAAATTCCAAAATTATCCAAGTTGATTTCAAATAAATTTATTAAAATATGACAAAAATCGTGACAAAATCCAAAAAATCGAAGTTATTTTCATCTAAATTTACTCAATTGTAGATCCTACAACAAAAATACTCAAGAAAATCAAAAAAATCGAAGTTGGTTTCAAATAAATTTATTAAAATTTGACACTTCCAACTAAAATTATATTCACAATCCAAAAAATTGAAGTTATTTTCATCTAAATTTACTCAATTGTAGATCCTACAACAAAAATACTCAAGAAAATCCAAATAATCGAAATTGGTTTCAAATAAATTTATTAAAATTTGACACTTCCAACTAAAATTTTTTTCACAATCCAAAAAATTGAAGTTATTTTCATCTAAATTTACTCAATTGTAGATCCTACAACAAAAATACTCCAAAAAATCCAAAAAATCAATGTTGGTTTCAAATAAATTTATTAAAATTTGACACATCCAACTAAAATTTTTTCACAATCCAAAAAATTGAAGATATTTTCATCTAAATTTACTCAAATATAGATCCTACAACATAAATACTCAACAAATTCCAAAATTTTCCAAGTTGTTTTCAAATAAATTTATTAAAATTTGACAAAAATCGTGACAAAATCCAAAAAATCGAAGTTATTTCAACTGAAATTACTCAAATTAAGCTTCTCTATCACAAAAACTCAACATAGTCGAGAAAAATCGAAGTAGGTTTCAAATAAATTTATTAAAATTTGACACTTCCAACTAAAATAGTTTTCTCAGTCCTAAAAATTGAAGTTATTTTCATCTAAATTTACTCAATTGTAGATCCAACAACAAAAATACTCAAGAAAATCCAAATAATCGAAATTGGTTTCAAATAAATTTATTAAAATTTGACACTTCCAACTAAAATTTTTTTCACAATCCAAAAAATTGTCGTTATTTTCATCTAAATTTACTCAAATATACATCCTACACCAAAAATACTGGACAAAATCCCAAAAAATCGAAATTGAATTCAAATAAATTTATTAAAATTTGACACTTCCAACTAAAATTTTATTCACAATCCAAAAAATTGTCGTTATTTTCATCTAAATTTACTCAAATATACATCCTACAACAAAAATACTCAAGAAAATCCAAATAATCGAAATTGGTTTCAAATAAATTTATTAAAATTTGACACTTCCAACTAAAATTTTTTTCACAATCCAAAAAATTGTCGTTATTTTCATCTAAATTTACTCAAATATACATCCTACACCAAAAATACTGGACAAAACCCCAAAAAATCGAAGTTGAATTCAAATAAATTTATTAAAATTTGACACTTCCAACTAAAATTTTATTCACAATCCAAAAAATTGTCGTTATTTTCATCTAAATTTACTCAAATATACATCCTACAACAAAAATACTCAAGAAAATCCAAATAATCGAAATTGGTTTCAAATAAATTTATTAAAATTGGACACTTCCAACTAAAATTTTTTTCACAATCCAAAAAATTGTCGTTATTTTCATCTAAATTTACTCAAATATACATCCTACAACAAAAATACTCAACAAATTCCAAAATTATCCAAGTTGATTTCAAATAAATTTATTAAAATTTGACAAAAATCGTGACAAAATCAAAAAAATCGAAGTTATTTTCATCTAAATTTACTCAATTGTAGATCCTACAACAAAAATACTCAAGAAAATCAAAAAAATCGAAGTTGGTTTCAAATAAATTTATTAAAATTTGACACTTCCAACTAAAATTTTTTTCACAATCCAAAAAATTGTCGTTATTTTCATCTAAATTTACTCAAATATACATCCTACACCAAAAATACTGGACAAAATCCCAAAAAATCGAAGTTGAATTCAAATAAATTTATTAAAATTTGACACTTCCAACTAAAATTTTATTCACAATCCAAAAAATTGTCGTTATTTTCATCTAAATTTACTCAAATATACATCCTACAACAAAAATACTCAAGAAAATCCAAATAATCGAAATTGGTTTCAAATAAATTTATTAAAATTTGACACTTCCAACTAAAATTTTTTTCACAATCCAAAAAATTGAAGTTATTTTCATCTAAATTTACTCAATTGTAGATCCTACAACAAAAATACTCCAGAAAATCCAAAAAATCAAAGTTGGTTTCAAATAAATTTATTAAAATTTGACACATCCAACTAAAATTTTTTCACAATCCAAAAAATTGAAGATATTTTCATCTAAATTTACTCAAATATAGATCCTACAACATAAATACTCAACAAATTCCAAAATTTTCCAAGTTGATTTCAAATAAATTTATTAAAATTTGACCAAAATCGTGACAAAATCCAAAAAATCGAAGTTATTTCAACTGAAATTACTCAAATTAAGCTTCTCTATCACAAAAACTCAACATAGTCGAGAAAAATCGAAGTAGGTTTCAAATAAATTTATTAAAATTTGACACTTCCAACTAAAATATTTTTCTCAGTCCTAAAAATTGAAGTTATTTTCATCTAAATTTACTCAATTGTAGATCCTACAACAAAAATACTCAAGAAAATTCAAATAATCGAAATTGGTTTCAAATAAATTTATTAAAATTTGACACTTCCAACTAAAATTTTTTTCACAATCCAAAAAATTGTCGTTATTTTCATCTAAATTTACTCAAATATACATCCTACACCAAAAATACTGGACAAAACCCCAAAAAATCGAAGTTGAATTCAAATAAATTTATTAAAATTTGACACTTCCAACTAAAATTTTATTCACAATCCAAAAAATTGTCGTTATTTTCATCTAAATTTACTCAAATATACATCCTACACCAAAAATACTGGACAAAATCCCAAAAAATCGAAGTTGAATTCAAATAAATTTATTAAAATTTGACACTTCCAACTAAAATTTTATTCACAATCCAAAAAATTGTCGTTATTTTCATCTAAATTTACTCAAATATACATCCTACAACAAAAATACTCAAGAAAATCCAAATAATCGAAATTGGTTTCAAATAAATTTATTAAAATTTGACACTTCCAACTAAAATTTTTTTCACAATCCAAAAAATTGAAGTTATTTTCATCTAAATTTACTCAATTGTAGATCCTACAACAAAAATACTCCAGAAAATCCAAAAAATCAAAGTTGGTTTCAAATAAATTTATTAAAATTTGACACATCCAACTAAAATTTTTTCACAATCCAAAAAATTGAAGATATTTTCATCTAAATTTACTCAAATATAGATCCTACAACATAAATACTCAACAAATTCCAAAATTTTCCAAGTTGATTTCAAATAAATTTATTAAAATTTGACCAAAATCGTGACAAAATCCAAAAAATCGAAGTTATTTCAACTGAAATTACTCAAATTAAGCTTCTCTATCACAAAAACTCAACATAGTCGAGAAAAATCGAAGTAGGTTTCAAATAAATTTATTAAAATTTGACACTTCCAACTAAAATATTTTTCTCAGTCCTAAAAATTGAAGTTATTTTCATCTAAATTTACTCAATTGTAGATCCTACAACAAAAATACTCAAGAAAATCCAAATAATCGAAATTGGTTTCAAATAAATTTATTAAAATTTGACACTTCCAACTAAAATTTTTTTCACAATCCAAAAAATTGTCGTTATTTTCATCTAAATTTACTCAAATATACATCCTACACCAAAAATACTGGACAAAACCCCAAAAAATCGAAGTTGAATTCAAATAAATTTATTAAAATTTGACACTTCCAACTAAAATTTTATTCACAATCCAAAAAATTGTCGTTATTTTCATCTAAATTTACTCAAATATACATCCTACAACAAAAATACTCAAGAAAATCCAAATAATCGAAATTGGTTTCAAATAAATTTATTAAAATTTGACACTTCCAACTAAAATTTTTTTCACAATCCAAAAAATTGTCGTTATTTTCATCTAAATTTACTCAAATATACATCCTACAACAAAAATACTCAACAAATTCCAAAATTATCCAAGTTGATTTCAAATAAATTTATTAAAATTTGACAAAAATCGTGACAAAATCAAAAAAATCGAAGTTATTTTCATCTAAATTTACTCAATTGTAGATCCTACAACAAAAATACTCAAGAAAATCAAAAAAATCGAAGTTGGTTTCAAATAAATTTATTAAAATTTGACACTTCCAACTAAAATTTTTTTCACAATCCAAAAAATTGTCGTTATTTTCATCTAAATTTACTCAAATATACATCCTACACCAAAAATACTGGACAAAATCCCAAAAAATCGAAGTTGAATTCAAATAAATTTATTAAAATTTGACACTTCCAACTAAAATTTTATTCACAATCCAAAAAATTGTCGTTATTTTCATCTAAATTTACTCAAATATACATCCTACAACAAAAATACTCAAGAAAATCCAAATAATCGAAATTGGTTTCAAATAAATTTATTAAAATTTGACACTTCCAACTAAAATTTTTTTCACAATCCAAAAAATTGTCGTTATTTTCATCTAAATTTACTCAAATATACATCCTACAACAAAAATACTCAACAAATTCCAAAATTATCCAAGTTGATTTCAAATAAATTTATTAAAATTTGACAAAAATCGTGACAAAATCCAAAAAATCGAAGTTATTTTCATCTAAATTTACTCAATTGTAGATCCTACAACAAAAATACTCAAGAAAATCAAAAAAATCGAAGTTGGTTTCAAATAAATTTATTAAAATTTGACACTTCCAACTAAAATTATATTCACAATCCAAAAAATTGAAGTTATTTTCATCTAAATTTACTCAATTGTAGATCCTACAACAAAAATACTCAAGAAAATCCAAATAATCGAAATTGGTTTCAAATAAATTTATTAAAATTTGACACTTCCAACTAAAATTTTATTCACAATCCAAAAAATTGTCGTTATTTTCATCTAAATTTACTCAAATATACATCCTACAACAAAAATACTCAACAAATTCCAAAATTATCCAAGTTGGTTTCAAATAAATTTATTATAATTTGACACTTCCAACTAAAATTATATTCACAATCCAAAAAATTGAAGTTATTTTCATCTAAATTTACTCAATTGTAGATCCTACAACAAAAATACTCAAGAAAATCCAAAAAATCAAAGGTGGTTTCAAATAAATTTATTAAAATTTGGCACTTCCAACTAAAATTTTTTTCACAATCCTAAAAATTAAAGATATTTTCACCTAAATTTACTCAAATATAGTTCCTACAACAAAAATACTCAACAAATTCCAAAATTATCCAAGTTGATTTCAAATAAATTTATTAAAATATGACAAAAATCGTGACAAAATCCAAAAAATCGAAGTTATTTTCATCTAAATTTACTCAATTGTAGATCCTACAACAAAAATACTCAAGAAAATCAAAAAAATCGAAGTTGGTTTCAAATAAATTTATTAAAATTTGACACTTCCAACTAAAATTATATTCACAATCCAAAAAATTGAAGTTATTTTCATCTAAATTTACTCAATTGTAGATCCTACAACAAAAATACTCAAGAAAATCCAAATAATCGAAATTGGTTTCAAATAAATTTATTAAAATTTGACACTTCCAACTAAAATTTTTTTCACAATCCAAAAAATTGAAGTTATTTTCATCTAAATTTACTCAATTGTAGATCCTACAACAAAAATACTCCAAAAAATCCAAAAAATCAATGTTGGTTTCAAATAAATTTATTAAAATTTGACACATCCAACTAAAATTTTTTCACAATCCAAAAAATTGAAGATATTTTCATCTAAATTTACTCAAATATAGATCCTACAACATAAATACTCAACAAATTCCAAAATTTTCCAAGTTGTTTTCAAATAAATTTATTAAAATTTGACAAAAATCGTGACAAAATCCAAAAAATCGAAGTTATTTCAACTGAAATTACTCAAATTAAGCTTCTCTATCACAAAAACTCAACATAGTCGAGAAAAATCGAAGTAGGTTTCAAATAAATTTATTAAAATTTGACACTTCCAACTAAAATATTTTTCTCAGTCCTAAAAATTGAAGTTATTTTCATCTAAATTTACTCAATTGTAGATCCAACAACAAGAATACTCAAGAAAATCCAAATAATCGAAATTGGTTTCAAATAAATTTATTAAAATTTGACACTTCCAACTAAAATTTTTTTCACAATCCAAAAAATTGTCGTTATTTTCATCTAAATTTACTCAAATATACATCCTACACCAAAAATACTGGACAAAATCCCAAAAAATCGAAATTGAATTCAAATAAATTTATTAAAATTTGACACTTCCAACTAAAATTTTATTCACAATCCAAAAAATTGTCGTTATTTTCATCTAAATTTACTCAAATATACATCCTACAACAAAAATACTCAAGAAAATCCAAATAATCGAAATTGGTTTCAAATAAATTTATTAAAATTTGACACTTCCAACTAAAATTTTTTTCACAATCCAAAAAATTGTCGTTATTTTCATCTAAATTTACTCAAATATACATCCTACAACAAAAATACTCAACAAATTCCAAAATTATCCAAGTTGATTTCAAATAAATTTATTAAAATTTGACAAAAATCGTGACAAAATCCAAAAAATCGAAGTTATTTTCATCTAAATTTACTCAATTGTAGATCCTACAACAAAAATACTCAAGAAAATCAAAAAAATCGAAGTTGGTTTCAAATAAATTTATTAAAATTTGACACTTCCAACTAAAATTATATTCACAATCCAAAAAATTGAAGTTATTTTCATCTAAATTTACTCAATTGTAGATCCTACAACAAAAATACTCAAGAAAATCCAAAAAATCAAAGTTGGTTTCAAATAAATTTATTAAAATTTGACACTTCCAACTAAAATTTTTTCACAATCCAAAAAATTGAAGATATTTTCATCTAAATTTACTCAAATATAGATCCTACAACATAAATACTCAACAAATTCCAAAATTATCCAAGTTGATTTCAAATAAATTTATTAAAATTTGACAAACATCGTGACATAATCCAAAAAATCGAAGTTATTTTCATCTAAATTTACTCAATTGTAGATCCTACACCAAAAATACTCAAGAAAATAAAAAAAATCGAAGTTGGTTACAAAAAAATTTATTAAAATTTGGCACTTCCAACTAAAATTTTTTTCACAATCCTAAAAATTGAAGATATTTTCACCTAAATTTACTCAAATATAGTTCCTACAACAAAAATACTCAACAAATTCCAAAATTATCCAAGTTGATTTCAAATAAATTTATTAAAATATGACAAAAATCGTGACAAAATCCAAAAAATCGAAGTTATTTTCATCTAAATTTACTCAAATATACATCCTACACCAAAAATACTCGACAAAATTCAAAAAAATCGAAGTTGAATTCAAATAAATTTATTAAAATTTGACACTTCCAACTAAAATTTTTTCACAATCCAAAAAATTGAAGATATTTTCATCTAAATTTACTCAAATATAGATCCTACAACATAAATACTCAACAAATTCCAAAATTATCCAAGTTGATTTCAAATAAATTTATTAAAATTTGACAAACATCGTGACATAATCCAAAAAATCGAAGTTATTTTCATCTAAATTTACTCAATTGTAGATCCTACAACAAAAATACTCAAGAAAATCCAAATAATCGAAATTGGTTTCAAATAAATTTATTAAAATTTGACACTTCCAACTAAAATTTTTTTCACAATCCAAAAAATTGTCGTTATTTTCATCTAAATTTACTCAAATATACATCCTACACCAAAAATACTGGACAAAATCCCAAAAAATCGAAGTTGAATTCAAATAAATTTATTAAAATTTGACACTTCCAACTAAAATTTTATTCACAATCCAAAAAATTGTCGTTATTTTCATCTAAATTTACTCAAATATACATCCTACAACAAAAATACTCAAGAAAATCCAAATAATCGAAATTGGTTTCAAATAAATTTATTAAAATTTGACACTTCCAACTAAAATTTTTTTCACAATCCAAAAAATTGTCGTTATTTTCATCTAAATTTACTCAAATATACATCCTACAACAAAAATACTCAACAAATTCCAAAATTATCCAAGTTGATTTCAAATAAATTTATTAAAATTTGACAAAAATCGTGACAAAATCCAAAAAATCGAAGTTATTTTCATCTAAATTTACTCAATTGTAGATCCTACAACAAAAATACTCAAGAAAATCAAAAAAATCGAAGTTGGTTTCAAATAAATTTATTAAAATTTGACACTTCCAACTAAAATTATATTCACAATCCAAAAAATTGAAGTTATTTTCATCTAAATTTACTCAATTGTAGATCCTACAACAAAAATACTCAAGAAAATCCAAATAATCGAAATTGGTTTCAAATAAATTTATTAAAATTTGACACTTCCAACTAAAATTTTATTCACAATCCAAAAAATTGTCGTTATTTTCATCTAAATTTACTCAAATATACATCCTACAACAAAAATACTCAACAAATTCCAAAATTATCCAAGTTGATTTCAAATAAATTTATTAAAATTTGACAAAAATCGTGACAAAATCCAAAAAATCGAAGTTATTTTCATCTAAATTTACTCAATTGTAGATCCTACAACAAAAATACTCAAGAAAATCCAAAAAATCGAAGTTGGTTTCAAATAAATTTATTATAATTTGACACTTCCAACTAAAATTATATTCACAATCCAAAAAATTGAAGTTATTTTCATCTAAATTTACTCAATTGTAGATCCTACAACAAAAATACTCAAGAAAATCCAAAAAATCAAAGTTGGTTTCAAATAAATTTATTAAAATTTGACACTTCCAACTAAAATTTTTTCACAATCCAAAAAATGGAAGATATTTTCATCTAAATTTACTCAAATATAGATCCTACAACATAAATACTCAACAAATTCCAAAATTATCCAAGTTGATTTCAAATAAATTTATTAAAATTTGACAAACATCGTGACATAATCCAAAAAATCGAAGTTATTTTCATCTAAATTTACTCAATTGTAGATCCTACACCAAATATACTCAAGAAAATCAAAAAAATCGAAGTTGGTTACAAAAAAATTTATTAAAATTTGGCACTTCCAACTAAAATTTTTTTCACAATCCTAAAAATTGAAGATATTTTCACCTAAATTTACTCAAATATAGTTCCTACACCAAAAATACTCGACAAAATTCAAAAAAATCGAAGTTGAATTCAAATAAATATATTAAAATTTGACACTTCCAACTAAAATTTTATTCACAATCCAAAAAATTGAAGTTATTTTCATCTAAATTTACTCAATTGTAGATCCTACAACAAAAATACTCAAGAAAATCCAAATAATCGAAATTGGTTTCAAATAAATTTATTAAAATTTGACACTTCCAACTAAAATTTTTTTCACAATCCAAAAAATTGAAGTTATTTTCATCTAAATTTACTCAATTGTAGATCCTACAACAAAAATACTCCAGAAAATCCAAAAAATCAAAGTTGGTTTCAAATAAATTTATTAAAATTTGACACATCCAACTAAAATTTTTTCACAATCCAAAAAATTGAAGATATTTTCATCTAAATTTACTCAAATATAGATCCTACAACATAAATACTCAACAAATTCCAAAATTTTCCAAGTTGATTTCAAATAAATTTATTAAAATTTGACCAAAATCGTGACAAAATCCAAAAAATCGAAGTTATTTCAACTGAAATTACTCAAATTAAGCTTCTCTATCACAAAAACTCAACATAGTCGAGAAAAATCGAAGTAGGTTTCAAATAAATTTATTAAAATTTGACACTTCCAACTAAAATATTTTTCTCAGTCCTAAAAATTGAAGTTATTTTCATCTAAATTTACTCAATTGTAGATCCTACAACAAAAATACTCAAGAAAATCCAAATAATCGAAATTGGTTTCAAATAAATTTATTAAAATTTGACACTTCCAACTAAAATTTTTTTCACAATCCAAAAAATTGTCGTTATTTTCATCTAAATTTACTCAAATATACATCCTACACCAAAAATACTGGACAAAACCCCAAAAAATCGAAGTTGAATTCAAATAAATTTATTAAAATTTGACACTTCCAACTAAAATTTTATTCACAATCCAAAAAATTGTCGTTATTTTCATCTAAATTTACTCAAATATACATCCTACAACAAAAATACTCAAGAAAATCCAAATAATCGAAATTGGTTTCAAATAAATTTATTAAAATTTGACACTTCCAACTAAAATTTTTTTCACAATCCAAAAAATTGTCGTTATTTTCATCTAAATTTACTCAAATATACATCCTACAACAAAAATACTCAACAAATTCCAAAATTATCCAAGTTGATTTCAAATAAATTTATTAAAATTTGACAAAAATCGTGACAAAATCAAAAAAATCGAAGTTATTTTCATCTAAATTTACTCAATTGTAGATCCTACAACAAAAATACTCAAGAAAATCAAAAAAATCGAAGTTGGTTTCAAATAAATTTATTAAAATTTGACACTTCCAACTAAAATTTTTTTCACAATCCAAAAAATTGTCGTTATTTTCATCTAAATTTACTCAAATATACATCCTACACCAAAAATACTGGACAAAATCCCAAAAAATCGAAGTTGAATTCAAATAAATTTATTAAAATTTGACACTTCCAACTAAAATTTTATTCACAATCCAAAAAATTGTCGTTATTTTCATCTAAATTTACTCAAATATACATCCTACAACAAAAATACTCAAGAAAATCCAAATAATCGAAATTGGTTTCAAATAAATTTATTAAAATTTGACACTTCCAACTAAAATTTTTTTCACAATCCAAAAAATTGAAGTTATTTTCATCTAAATTTACTCAATTGTAGATCCTACAACAAAAATACTCCAGAAAATCCAAAAAATCAAAGTTGGTTTCAAATAAATTTATTAAAATTTGACACATCCAACTAAAATTTTTTCACAATCCAAAAAATTGAAGATATTTTCATCTAAATTTACTCAAATATAGATCCTACAACATAAATACTCAACAAATTCCAAAATTTTCCAAGTTGATTTCAAATAAATTTATTAAAATTTGACCAAAATCGTGACAAAATCCAAAAAATCGAAGTTATTTCAACTGAAATTACTCAAATTAAGCTTCTCTATCACAAAAACTCAACATAGTCGAGAAAAATCGAAGTAGGTTTCAAATAAATTTATTAAAATTTGACACTTCCAACTAAAATATTTTTCTCAGTCCTAAAAATTGAAGTTATTTTCATCTAAATTTACTCAATTGTAGATCCTACAACAAAAATACTCAAGAAAATCCAAATAATCGAAATTGGTTTCAAATAAATTTATTAAAATTTGACACTTCCAACTAAAATTTTTTTCACAATCCAAAAAATTGTCGTTATTTTCATCTAAATTTACTCAAATATACATCCTACACCAAAAATACTGGACAAAACCCCAAAAAATCGAAGTTGAATTCAAATAAATTTATTAAAATTTGACACTTCCAACTAAAATTTTATTCACAATCCAAAAAATTGTCGTTATTTTCATCTAAATTTACTCAAATATACATCCTACAACAAAAATACTCAAGAAAATCCAAATAATCGAAATTGGTTTCAAATAAATTTATTAAAATTTGACACTTCCAACTAAAATTTTTTTCACAATCCAAAAAATTGTCGTTATTTTCATCTAAATTTACTCAAATATACATCCTACAACAAAAATACTCAACAAATTCCAAAATTATCCAAGTTGATTTCAAATAAATTTATTAAAATTTGACAAAAATCGTGACAAAATCAAAAAAATCGAAGTTATTTTCATCTAAATTTACTCAATTGTAGATCCTACAACAAAAATACTCAAGAAAATCAAAAAAATCGAAGTTGGTTTCAAATAAATTTATTAAAATTTGACACTTCCAACTAAAATTTTTTTCACAATCCAAAAAATTGTCGTTATTTTCATCTAAATTTACTCAAATATACATCCTACACCAAAAATACTGGACAAAATCCCAAAAAATCGAAGTTGAATTCAAATAAATTTATTAAAATTTGACACTTCCAACTAAAATTTTATTCACAATCCAAAAAATTGTCGTTATTTTCATCTAAATTTACTCAAATATACATCCTACAACAAAAATACTCAAGAAAATCCAAATAATCGAAATTGGTTTCAAATAAATTTATTAAAATTTGACACTTCCAACTAAAATTTTTTTCACAATCCAAAAAATTGTCGTTATTTTCATCTAAATTTACTCAAATATACATCCTACAACAAAAATACTCAACAAATTCCAAAATTATCCAAGTTGATTTCAAATAAATTTATTAAAATTTGACAAAAATCGTGACAAAATCCAAAAAATCGAAGTTATTTTCATCTAAATTTACTCAATTGTAGATCCTACAACAAAAATACTCAAGAAAATCAAAAAAATCGAAGTTGGTTTCAAATAAATTTATTAAAATTTGACACTTCCAACTAAAATTATATTCACAATCCAAAAAATTGAAGTTATTTTCATCTAAATTTACTCAATTGTAGATCCTACAACAAAAATACTCAAGAAAATCCAAATAATCGAAATTGGTTTCAAATAAATTTATTAAAATTTGACACTTCCAACTAAAATTTTATTCACAATCCAAAAAATTGTCGTTATTTTCATCTAAATTTACTCAAATATACATCCTACAACAAAAATACTCAACAAATTCCAAAATTATCCAAGTTGGTTTCAAATAAATTTATTATAATTTGACACTTCCAACTAAAATTATATTCACAATCCAAAAAATTGAAGTTATTTTCATCTAAATTTACTCAATTGTAGATCCTACAACAAAAATACTCAAGAAAATCCAAAAAATCAAAGGTGGTTTCAAATAAATTTATTAAAATTTGGCACTTCCAACTAAAATTTTTTTCACAATCCTAAAAATTAAAGATATTTTCACCTAAATTTACTCAAATATAGTTCCTACAACAAAAATACTCAACAAATTCCAAAATTATCCAAGTTGATTTCAAATAAATTTATTAAAATATGACAAAAATCGTGACAAAATCCAAAAAATCGAAGTTATTTTCATCTAAATTTACTCAATTGTAGATCCTACAACAAAAATACTCAAGAAAATCAAAAAAATCGAAGTTGGTTTCAAATAAATTTATTAAAATTTGACACTTCCAACTAAAATTATATTCACAATCCAAAAAATTGAAGTTATTTTCATCTAAATTTACTCAATTGTAGATCCTACAACAAAAATACTCAAGAAAATCCAAATAATCGAAATTGGTTTCAAATAAATTTATTAAAATTTGACACTTCCAACTAAAATTTTTTTCACAATCCAAAAAATTGAAGTTATTTTCATCTAAATTTACTCAATTGTAGATCCTACAACAAAAATACTCCAAAAAATCCAAAAAATCAATGTTGGTTTCAAATAAATTTATTAAAATTTGACACATCCAACTAAAATTTTTTCACAATCCAAAAAATTGAAGATATTTTCATCTAAATTTACTCAAATATAGATCCTACAACATAAATACTCAACAAATTCCAAAATTTTCCAAGTTGTTTTCAAATAAATTTATTAAAATTTGACAAAAATCGTGACAAAATCCAAAAAATCGAAGTTATTTCAACTGAAATTACTCAAATTAAGCTTCTCTATCACAAAAACTCAACATAGTCGAGAAAAATCGAAGTAGGTTTCAAATAAATTTATTAAAATTTGACACTTCCAACTAAAATAGTTTTCTCAGTCCTAAAAATTGAAGTTATTTTCATCTAAATTTACTCAATTGTAGATCCAACAACAAAAATACTCAAGAAAATCCAAATAATCGAAATTGGTTTCAAATAAATTTATTAAAATTTGACACTTCCAACTAAAATTTTTTTCACAATCCAAAAAATTGTCGTTATTTTCATCTAAATTTACTCAAATATACATCCTACACCAAAAATACTGGACAAAATCCCAAAAAATCGAAATTGAATTCAAATAAATTTATTAAAATTTGACACTTCCAACTAAAATTTTATTCACAATCCAAAAAATTGTCGTTATTTTCATCTAAATTTACTCAAATATACATCCTACAACAAAAATACTCAAGAAAATCCAAATAATCGAAATTGGTTTCAAATAAATTTATTAAAATTTGACACTTCCAACTAAAATTTTTTTCACAATCCAAAAAATTGTCGTTATTTTCATCTAAATTTACTCAAATATACATCCTACAACAAAAATACTCAACAAATTCCAAAATTATCCAAGTTGATTTCAAATAAATTTATTAAAATTTGACAAAAATCGTGACAAAATCCAAAAAATCGAAGTTATTTTCATCTAAATTTACTCAATTGTAGATCCTACAACAAAAATACTCAAGAAAATCAAAAAAATCGAAGTGGGTTTCAAATAAATTTATTAAAATTTGACACTTCCAACTAAAATTATATTCACAATCCAAAAAATTGAAGTTATTTTCATCTAAATTTACTCAATTGTAGATCCTACAACAAAAATACTCAAGAAAATCCAAATAATCGAAATTGGTTTCAAATAAATTTATTAAAATTTGACACTTCCAACTAAAATTTTATTCACAATCCAAAAAATTGTCGTTATTTTCATCTAAATTTACTCAAATATACATCCTACAACAAAAATACTCAACAAATTCCAAAATTATCCAAGTTGGTTTCAAATAAATTTATTATAATTTGACACTTCCAACTAAAATTATATTCACAATCCAAAAAATTGAAGTTATTTTCATCTAAATTTACTCAATTGTAGATCCTACAACAAAAATACTCAAGAAAATCCAAAAAATCAAAGGTGGTTTCAAATAAATTTATTAAAATTTGGCACTTCCAACTAAAATTTTTTTCACAATCCTAAAAATTAAAGATATTTTCACCTAAATTTACTCAAATATAGTTCCTACAACAAAAATACTCAACAAATTCCAAAATTATCCAAGTTGATTTCAAATAAATTTATTAAAATATGACAAAAATCGTGACAAAATCCAAAAAATCGAAGTTATTTTCATCTAAATTTACTCAATTGTAGATCCTACAACAAAAATACTCAAGAAAATCAAAAAAATCGAAGTTGGTTTCAAATAAATTTATTAAAATTTGACACTTCCAACTAAAATTATATTCACAATCCAAAAAATTGAAGTTATTTTCATCTAAATTTACTCAATTGTAGATCCTACAACAAAAATACTCAAGAAAATCCAAATAATCGAAATTGGTTTCAAATAAATTTATTAAAATTTGACACTTCCAACTAAAATTTTTTTCACAATCCAAAAAATTGAAGTTATTTTCATCTAAATTTACTCAATTGTAGATCCTACAACAAAAATACTCCAAAAAATCCAAAAAATCAATGTTGGTTTCAAATAAATTTATTAAAATTTGACACATCCAACTAAAATTTTTTCACAATCCAAAAAATTGAAGATATTTTCATCTAAATTTACTCAAATATAGATCCTACAACATAAATACTCAACAAATTCCAAAATTTTCCAAGTTGTTTTCAAATAAATTTATTAAAATTTGACAAAAATCGTGACAAAATCCAAAAAATCGAAGTTATTTCAACTGAAATTACTCAAATTAAGCTTCTCTATCACAAAAACTCAACATAGTCGAGAAAAATCGAAGTAGGTTTCAAATAAATTTATTAAAATTTGACACTTCCAACTAAAATAGTTTTCTCAGTCCTAAAAATTGAAGTTATTTTCATCTAAATTTACTCAATTGTAGATCCAACAACAAAAATACTCAAGAAAATCCAAATAATCGAAATTGGTTTCAAATAAATTTATTAAAATTTGACACTTCCAACTAAAATTTTTTTCACAATCCAAAAAATTGTCGTTATTTTCATCTAAATTTACTCAAATATACATCCTACACCAAAAATACTGGACAAAATCCCAAAAAATCGAAATTGAATTCAAATAAATTTATTAAAATTTGACACTTCCAACTAAAATTTTATTCACAATCCAAAAAATTGTCGTTATTTTCATCTAAATTTACTCAAATATACATCCTACAACAAAAATACTCAAGAAAATCCAAATAATCGAAATTGGTTTCAAATAAATTTATTAAAATTTGACACTTCCAACTAAAATTTTTTTCACAATCCAAAAAATTGTCGTTATTTTCATCTAAATTTACTCAAATATACATCCTACAACAAAAATACTCAACAAATTCCAAAATTATCCAAGTTGATTTCAAATAAATTTATTAAAATTTGACAAAAATCGTGACAAAATCCAAAAAATCGAAGTTATTTTCATCTAAATTTACTCAATTGTAGATCCTACAACAAAAATACTCAAGAAAATCAAAAAAATCGAAGTGGGTTTCAAATAAATTTATTAAAATTTGACACTTCCAACTAAAATTATATTCACAATCCAAAAAATTGAAGTTATTTTCATCTAAATTTACTCAATTGTAGATCCTACAACAAAAATACTCAAGAAAATCCAAAAAATCAAAGTTGGTTTCAAATAAATTTATTAAAATTTGACACTTCCAACTAAAATTTTTTCACAATCCAAAAAATTGAAGATATTTTCATCTAAATTTACTCAAATATAGATCCTACAACATAAATACTCAACAAATTCCAAAATTATCCAAGTTGATTTCAAATAAATTTATTAAAATTTGACAAACATCGTGACATAATCCAAAAAATCGAAGTTATTTTCATCTAAATTTACTCAATTGTAGATCCTACACCAAAAATACTCAAGAAAATCAAAAAAATCGAAGTTGGTTACAAAAAAATTTATTAAAATTTGGCACTTCCAACTAAAATTTTTTTCACAATCCTAAAAATTGAAGATATTTTCACCTAAATTTACTCAAATATAGTTCCTACAACAAAAATACTCAACAAATTCCAAAATTATCCAAGTTGATTTCAAATAAATTTATTAAAATATGACAAAAATCGTGACAAAATCCAAAAAATCGAAGTTATTTTCATCTAAATTTACTCAAATATACATCCTACACCAAAAATACTCGACAAAATTCAAAAAAATCGAAGTTGAATTCAAATAAATTTATTAACATTTGACACTTCCAACTAAAATTTTATTCTCAATCCAAAAAATTGAAGTTATTTTCATCTAAATTTACTCAATTGTAGATCCTACAACAAAAATACTCAAGAAAATCCAAATAATCGAAATTGGTTTCAAATAAATTTATTAAAATTTGACACTTCCAACTAAAATTTTTTTCACAATCCAAAAAATTGTCGTTATTTTCATCTAAATTTACTCAAATATACATCCTACACCAAAAATACTGGACAAAATCCCAAAAAATCGAAGTTGAATTCAAATAAATTTATTAAAATTTGACACTTCCAACTAAAATTTTATTCACAATCCAAAAAATTGTCGTTATTTTCATCTAAATTTACTCAAATATACATCCTACAACAAAAATACTCAAGAAAATCCAAATAATCGAAATTGGTTTCAAATAAATTTATTAAAATTTGACACTTCCAACTAAAATTTTTTTCACAATCCAAAAAATTGTCGTTATTTTCATCTAAATTTACTCAAATATACATCCTACAACAAAAATACTCAACAAATTCCAAAATTATCCAAGTTGATTTCAAATATATTTATTAAAATTTGACACATCCAACTAAAATTTTTTCACAATCCAAAAAATTGAAGATATTTTCATCTAAATTTACTCAAATATAGATCCTACAACATAAATACTCCACAAATTCCAAAATTTTCCAAGTTGATTTCAAATAAATTTATTAAAATTTGACAAAAATCGTGACAAAATCCAAAAAATCGAAGTTATTTCAACTGAAATTACTCAAATTAAGCTTCTCTATCACAAAAACTCAACATAGTCGAGAAAAATCGAAGTAGGTTTCAAATAAATTTATTAAAATTTGACACTTCCAACTAAAATATTTTTCTCAGTCCTAAAAATTGAAGTTATTTTCATCTAAATTTACTCAATTGTAGATCCTACAACAAAAATACTCAAGAAAATCCAAATAATCGAAATTGGTTTCAAATAAATTTATTAAAATTTGACACTTCCAACTAAAATTTTTTTCACAATCCAAAAAATTGTCGTTATTTTCATCTAAATTTACTCAAATATACATCCTACACCAAAAATACTGGACAAAATCCCAAAAAATCGAAGTTGAATTCAAATAAATTTATTAAAATATGACACTTCCAACTAAAATTTTATTCACAATCCAAAAAATTGTCGTTATTTTCATCTAAATTTACTCAAATATACATCCTACAACAAAAATACTCAAGAAAATCCAAATAATCGAAATTGGTTTCAAATAAATTTATTAAAATTTGACACTTCCAACTAAAATTTTTTTCACAATCCAAAAAATTGTCGTTATTTTCATCTAAATTTACTCAAATATACATCCTACAACAAAAATACTCAACAAATTCCAAAATTATCCAAGTTGATTTCAAATAAATTTATTAAAATTTGACAAACATCGTGACATAATCCAAAAAATCGAAGTTATTTTCATCTAAATTTACTCAATTGTAGATCCTACACCAAAAATACTCAAGAAAATCAAAAAAATCGAAGTTGGTTACAAAAAAATTTATTAAAATTTGGCACTTCCAACTAAAATTTTTTTCACAATCCTAAAAATTGAAGATATTTTCACCTAAATTTACTCAAATATAGTTCCTACAACAAAAATACTCAACAAATTCCAAAATTATCCAAGTTGATTTCAAATAAATTTATTAAAATATGACAAAAATCGTGACAAAATCCAAAAAATCGAAGTTATTTTCATCTAAATTTACTCAAATATACATCCTACACCAAAAATACTCGACAAAATTAAAAAAAATCGAAGTTGAATTCAAATAAATTTATTAACATTTGACACTTCCAACTAAAATTTTATTCACAATCCAAAAAATTGAAGTTATTTTCATCTAAATTTACTCAATTGTAGATCCTACAACAAAAATACTCAAGAAAATCCAAATAATCGAAATTGGTTTCAAATAAATTTATTAAAATTTGACACTTCCAACTAAAATTTTTTTCACAATCCAAAAAATTGTCGTTATTTTCATCTAAATTTACTCAAATATACATCCTACACCAAAAATACTGGACAAAATCCCAAAAAATCGAAGTTGAATTCAAATAAATTTATTAAAATTTGACACTTCCAACTAAAATTTTATTCACAATCCAAAAAATTGTCGTTATTTTCATCTAAATTTACTCAAATATACATCCTACAACAAAAATACTCAAGAAAATCCAAATAATCGAAATTGGTTTCAAATAAATTTATTAAAATTTGACACTTCCAACTAAAATTTTTTTCACAATCCAAAAAATTGTCGTTATTTTCATCTAAATTTACTCAAATATACATCCTACAACAAAAATACTCAACAAATTCCAAAATTATCCAAGTTGATTTCAAATATATTTATTAAAATTTGACACATCCAACTAAAATTTTTTCACAATCCAAAAAATTGAAGATATTTTCATCTAAATTTACTCAAATATAGATCCTACAACATAAATACTCCACAAATTCCAAAATTTTCCAAGTTGATTTCAAATAAATTTATTAAAATTTGACAAAAATCGTGACAAAATCCAAAAAATCGAAGTTATTTCAACTGAAATTACTCAAATTAAGCTTCTCTATCACAAAAACTCAACATAGTCGAGAAAAATCGAAGTAGGTTTCAAATAAATTTATTAAAATTTGACACTTCCAACTTAAATATTTTTCTCAGTCCTAAAAATTGAAGTTATTTTCATCTAAATTTACTCAATTGTAGATCCTACAACAAAAATACTCAAGAAAATCCAAATAATCGAAATTGGTTTCAAATAAATTTATTAAAATTTGACACTTCCAACTAAAATTTTTTTCACAATCCAAAAAATTGTCGTTATTTTCATCTAAATTTACTCAAATATACATCCTACACCAAAAATACTGGACAAAATCCCAAAAAATCGAAGTTGAATTCAAATAAATTTATTAAAATATGACACTTCCAACTAAAATTTTATTCACAATCCAAAAAATTGTCGTTATTTTCATCTAAATTTACTCAAATATACATCCTACAACAAAAATACTCAAGAAAATCCAAATAATCGAAATTGGTTTCAAATAAATTTATTAAAATTTGACACTTCCAACTAAAATTTTTTTCACAATCCAAAAAATTGTCGTTATTTTCATCTAAATTTACTCAAATATACATCCTACAACAAAAATACTCAACAAATTCCAAAATTATCCAAGTTGATTTCAAATAAATTTATTAAAATTTGTCAAAAATCGTGACAAAAACCAAAAAATCGAAGTTATTTTCATCTAAATTTACTCAATTGTAGATTCTACAACAAAAATACTCAAGAAAATAAAAAAAATCGAAGTTGGTTTCAAATAAATTTATTAAAATTTGACACTTCCAACTAAAATTATATTCACAATCCAAAAAATTGAAGTTATTTTCATCTAAATTTACTCAATTGTAGATCCTACAACAAAAATACTCAAGAAAATCCAAAAAATCGAAATTGGTTTCAAATAAATTTATTAAAATTTGACACTTCCAACTAAAATTTTATTCACAATCCAAAAAATTGTCGTTATTTTCATCTAAATTTACTCAAATATACATCCTACAACAAAAATACTCAACAAATTCCAAAATTATCCAAGTTGATTTCAAATAAATTTATTAAAATTTGACAAAAATCGTGACAAAATCCAAAAAATCGAAGTTATTTTCATCTAAATTTACTCAATTGTAGATCCTACAACAAAAATACTCAAGAAAATCCAAAAAATCGAAGTTGGTTTCAAATAAATTTATTATAATTTGACACTTCCAACTAAAATTATATTCACAATCCAAAAAATTGAAGTTATTTTCATCTAAATTTACTCAATTGTAGATCCTACAACAAAAATACTCAAGAAAATCAAAAAAATCGAAGTTGGTTACAAAAAAATTTATTAAAATTTGGCACTTCCAACTAAAATTTTTTTCACAATCCTAAAAATTGAAGATATTTTCACCTAAATTTACTCAAATATAGTTCCTACAACAAAAATACTCAACAAATTCCAAAATTATCCAAGTTGATTTCAAATAAATTTATTAAAATATGACAAAAATCGTGACAAAATCCAAAAAATCGAAGTTATTTTCATCTAAATTTACTCAAATATACATCCTACACCAAAAATACTCGACAAAATTCAAAAAAATCGAAGTTGAATTCAAATAAATTTATTAAAATTTGACACTTCCAACTAAAATTTTATTCACAATCCAAAAAATTGAAGTTATTTTCATCTAAATTTACTCAATTGTAGATCCTACAACAAAAATACTCAAGAAAATCCAAATAATCGAAATTGGTTTCAAATAAATTTATTAAAATTTGACACTTCCAACTAAAATTTTTTTCACAATCCAAAAAATTGAAGTTATTTTCATCTAAATTTACTCAATTGTAGATCCTACAACAAAAATACTCCAGAAAATCCAAAAAATCAAAGTTGGTTTCAAATAAATTTATTAAAATTTGACACATCCAACTAAAATTTTTTCACAATCCAAAAAATTGAAGATATTTTCATCTAAATTTACTCAAATATAGATCCTACAACATAAATACTCAACAAATTCCAAAATTTTCCAAGTTGATTTCAAATAAATTTATTAAAATTTGACAAAAATCGTGACAAAATCCAAAAAATCGAAGTTATTTCAACTGAAATTACTCAAATTAAGCTTCTCTATCACAAAAACTCAACATAGTCGAGAAAAATCGAAGTAGGTTTCAAATAAATTTATTAAAATATGACACTTCCAACTAAAATATTTTTCTCAGTCCTAAAAATTGAAGTTATTTTCATCTAAATTTACTCAATTGTAGATCCTGAAACAAAAATACTCCATAGAAATCCGAAAAATCGAAGTTTGATTCAAATAAATTTATTAAAATTTGGCACTTCCAACTAAAATTTTTTTCACAATCCTAAAAATTTAAGATATTTTCATCTAAATTTACTCAAATATACATCCTACACCAAAAATACTCGACAAATTCCAAAATTATCCAAGTTGATTTCAAATAAATTTATTAAAATTTGACAAAAATCGTGACAAAATCCAAAAAATTGAAGTTATTTTCATCTAAATTTACTCAATTGTAGATCCTACAACAAAAATACTCAAGAAAATCAAAAAAATCGAAGTTGGTGTCAAATAAATTTATTAAAATTTGACACTTCCAACTAAAATTATATTCACAATCCAAAAAATTGAAGTTATTTTCATCTAAATTTACTCAATTGTAGATCCTACAACAAAAATACTCAAGAAAATCCAAATAATCGAAATTGGTTTCAAATAAATTTATTAAAATTTGACACTTCCAACTAAAATTTTTTCACAATCCAAAAAATTGAAGATATTTTCATCTAAATTTACTCAAATATAGATCCTACAACATAAATACTCAACAAATTCCAAAATTATCCAAGTTGATTTCAAATAAATTTATTAAAATTTGACAAACATCGTGACATAATCCAAAAAATCGAAGTTATTTTCATCTAAATTTACTCAATTGTAGATCCTACACCAAAAATACTCAAGAAAATCAAAAAAATCGAAGTTGGTTACAAAAAAATTTATTAAAATTTGGCACTTCCAACTAAAATTTTTTTCACAATCCTAAAAATTGAAGATATTTTCACCTAAATTTACTCAAATATAGTTCCTACAACAAAAATACTCAACAAATTCCAAAATTATCCAAGTTGATTTCAAATAAATTTATTAAAATATGACAAAAATCGTGACAAAATCCAAAAAATCGAAGTTATTTTCATCTAAATTTACTCAAATATACATCCTACACCAAAAATACTCGACAAAATTCAAAAAAATCGAAGTTGAATTCAAATAAATTTATTAAAATTTGACACTTCCAACTAAAATTTTATTCACAATCCAAAAAATTGAAGTTATTTTCATCTAAATTTACTCAATTGTAGATCCTACAACAAAAATACTCAAGAAAATCCAAATAATCGAAATTGGTTTCAAATAAATTTATTAAAATTTGACACTTCCAACTAAAATATTTTTCTCAGTCCTAAAAATTGAAGTTATTTTCATCTAAATTTACTCAATTGTAGATCCTACAACAAAAATACTCAAGAAAATCCAAATAATCGAAATTGGTTTCAAATAAATTTATTAAAATTTGACACTTCCAACTAAAATTTTTTTCACAATCCAAAAAATTGTCGTTATTTTCATCTAAATTTACTCAAATATACATCCTACACCAAAAATACTGGACAAAATCCCAAAAAATCGAAGTTGAATTCAAATAAATTTATTAAAATATGACACTTCCAACTAAAATTTTATTCACAATCCAAAAAATTGTCGTTATTTTCATCTAAATTTACTCAAATATACATCCTACAACAAAAATACTCAAGAAAATCCAAATAATCGAAATTGGTTTCAAATAAATTTATTAAAATTTGACACTTCCAACTAAAATTTTTTTCACAATCCAAAAAATTGTCGTTATTTTCATCTAAATTTACTCAAATATACATCCTACAACAAAAATACTCAACAAATTCCAAAATTATCCAAGTTGATTTCAAATAAATTTATTAAAATTTGACAAACATCGTGACATAATCCAAAAAATCGAAGTTATTTTCATATAAATTTACTCAATTGTAGATCCTACACCAAAAATACTCAAGAAAATCAAAAAAATCGAAGTTGGTTACAAAAAAATTTATTAAAATTTGGCACTTCCAACTAAAATTTTTTTCACAATCCTAAAAATTGAAGATATTTTCACCTAAATTTACTCAAATATAGTTCCTACAACAAAAATACTCAACAAATTCCAAAATTATCCAAGTTGATTTCAAATAAATTTATTAAAATATGACAAAAATCGTGACAAAATCCAAAAAATCGAAGTTATTTTCATCTAAATTTACTCAAATATACATCCTACACCAAAAATACTCGACAAAATTCAAAAAAATCGAAGTTGAATTCAAATAAATTTATTAACATTTGACACTTCCAACTAAAATTTTATTCACAATCCAAAAAATTGAAGTTATTTTCATCTAAATTTACTCAATTGTAGATCCTACAACAAAAATACTCAAGAAAATCCAAATAATCGAAATTGGTTTCAAATAAATTTATTAAAATTTGACACTTCCAACTAAAATTTTTTTCACAATCCAAAAAATTGTCGTTATTTTCATCTAAATTTACTCAAATATACATCCTACACCAAAAATACTGGACAAAATCCCAAAAAATCGAAGTTGAATTCAAATAAATTTATTAAAATTTGACACTTCCAACTAAAATTTTATTCACAATCCAAAAAATTGTCGTTATTTTCATCTAAATTTACTCAAATATACATCCTACAACAAAAATACTCAAGAAAATCCAAATAATCGAAATTGGTTTCAAATAAATTTATTAAAATTTGACACTTCCAACTAAAATTTTTTTCACAATCCAAAAAATTGTCGTTATTTTCATCTAAATTTACTCAAATATACATCCTACAACAAAAATACTCAACAAATTCCAAAATTATCCAAGTTGATTTCAAATATATTTATTAAAATTTGACACATCCAACTAAAATTTTTTCACAATCCAAAAAATTGAAGATATTTTCATCTAAATTTACTCAAATATAGATCCTACAACATAAATACTCCACAAATTCCAAAATTTTCCAAGTTGATTTCAAATAAATTTATTAAAATTTGACAAAAATCGTGACAAAATCCAAAAAATCGAAGTTATTTCAACTGAAATTACTCAAATTAAGCTTCTCTATCACAAAAACTCAACATAGTCGAGAAAAATCGAAGTAGGTTTCAAATAAATTTATTAAAATTTGACACTTCCAACTAAAATATTTTTCTCAGTCCTAAAAATTGAAGTTATTTTCATCTAAATTTACTCAATTGTAGATCCTACAACAAAAATACTCAAGAAAATCCAAATAATCGAAATTGGTTTCAAATAAATTTATTAAAATTTGACACTTCCAACTAAAATTTTTTTCACAATCCAAAAAATTGTCGTTATTTTCATCTAAATTTACTCAAATATACATCCTACACCAAAAATACTGGACAAAATCCCAAAAAATCGAAGTTGAATTCAAATAAATTTATTAAAATATGACACTTCCAACTAAAATTTTATTCACAATCCAAAAAATTGTCGTTATTTTCATCTAAATTTACTCAAATATACATCCTACAACAAAAATACTCAAGAAAATCCAAATAATCGAAATTGGTTTCAAATAAATTTATTAAAATTTGACACTTCCAACTAAAATTTTTTTCACAATCCAAAAAATTGTCGTTATTTTCATCTAAATTTACTCAAATATACATCCTACAACAAAAATACTCAACAAATTCCAAAATTATCCAAGTTGATTTCAAATAAATTTATTAAAATTTGTCAAAAATCGTGACAAAAACCAAAAAATCGAAGTTATTTTCATCTAAATTTACTCAATTGTAGATCCTACAACAAAAATACTCAAGAAAATAAAAAAAATCGAAGTTGGTTTCAAATAAATTTATTAAAATTTGACACTTCCAACTAAAATTATATTCACAATCCAAAAAATTGAAGTTATTTTCATCTAAATTTACTCAATTGTAGATCCTACAACAAAAATACTCAAGAAAATCCAAAAAATCGAAATTGGTTTCAAATAAATTTATTAAAATTTGACACTTCCAACTAAAATTTTATTCACAATCCAAAAAATTGTCGTTATTTTCATCTAAATTTACTCAAATATACATCCTACAACAAAAATACTCAACAAATTCCAAAATTATCCAAGTTGATTTCAAATAAATTTATTAAAATTTGACAAAAATCGTGACAAAATCCAAAAAATCGAAGTTATTTTCATCTAAATTTACTCAATTGTAGATCCTACAACAAAAATACTCAAGAAAATCCAAAAAATCGAAGTTGGTTTCAAATAAATTTATTATAATTTGACACTTCCAACTAAAATTATATTCACAATCCAAAAAATTGAAGTTATTTTCATCTAAATTTACTCAATTGTAGATCCTACAACAAAAATACTCAAGAAAATCCAAATAATCGAAATTGGTTTCAAATAAATTTATTAAAATTTGACACTTCCAACTAAAATTTTTTCACAATCCAAAAAATTGAAGATATTTTCATCTAAATTTACTCAAATATAGATCCTACAACATAAATACTCAACAAATTCCAAAATTATCCAAGTTGATTTCAAATAAATTTATTAAAATTTGACAAACATCGTGACATAATCCAAAAAATCGAAGTTATTTTCATCTAAATTTACTCAATTGTAGATCCTACACCAAAAATACTCAAGAAAATCAAAAAAATCGAAGTTGGTTACAAAAAAATTTATTAAAATTTGGCACTTCCAACTAAAATTTTTTTCACAATCCTAAAAATTGAAGATATTTTCACCTAAATTTACTCAAATATAGTTCCTACAACAAAAATACTCAACAAATTCCAAAATTATCCAAGTTGATTTCAAATAAATTTATTAAAATATGACAAAAATCGTGACAAAATCCAAAAAATCGAAGTTATTTTCATCTAAATTTACTCAAATATACATCCTACACCAAAAATACTCGACAAAATTCAAAAAAATCGAAGTTGAATTCAAATAAATTTATTAAAATTTGACACTTCCAACTAAAATTTTATTCACAATCCAAAAAATTGAAGTTATTTTCATCTAAATTTACTCAATTGTAGATCCTACAACAAAAATACTCAAGAAAATCCAAATAATCGAAATTGGTTTCAAATAAATTTATTAAAATTTGACACTTCCAACTAAAATATTTTTCTCAGTCCTAAAAATTGAAGTTATTTTCATCTAAATTTACTCAATTGTAGATCCTACAACAAAAATACTCAAGAAAATCCAAATAATCGAAATTGGTTTCAAATAAATTTATTAAAATTTGACACTTCCAACTAAAATTTTTTTCACAATCCAAAAAATTGTCGTTATTTTCATCTAAATTTACTCAAATATACATCCTACACCAAAAATACTGGACAAAATCCCAAAAAATCGAAGTTGAATTCAAATAAATTTATTAAAATATGACACTTCCAACTAAAATTTTATTCACAATCCAAAAAATTGTCGTTATTTTCATCTAAATTTACTCAAATATACATCCTACAACAAAAATACTCAAGAAAATCCAAATAATCGAAATTGGTTTCAAATAAATTTATTAAAATTTGACACTTCCAACTAAAATTTTTTTCACAATCCAAAAAATTGTCGTTATTTTCATCTAAATTTACTCAAATATACATCCTACAACAAAAATACTCAACAAATTCCAAAATTATCCAAGTTGATTTCAAATAAATTTATTAAAATTTGACAAACATCGTGACATAATCCAAAAAATCGAAGTTATTTTCATATAAATTTACTCAATTGTAGATCCTACACCAAAAATACTCAAGAAAATCAAAAAAATCGAAGTTGGTTACAAAAAAATTTATTAAAATTTGGCACTTCCAACTAAAATTTTTTTCACAATCCTAAAAATTGAAGATATTTTCACCTAAATTTACTCAAATATAGTTCCTACAACAAAAATACTCAACAAATTCCAAAATTATCCAAGTTGATTTCAAATAAATTTATTAAAATATGACAAAAATCGTGACAAAATCCAAAAAATCGAAGTTATTTTCATCTAAATTTACTCAAATATACATCCTACACCAAAAATACTCGACAAAATTCAAAAAAATCGAAGTTGAATTCAAATAAATTTATTAACATTTGACACTTCCAACTAAAATTTTATTCACAATCCAAAAAATTGAAGTTATTTTCATCTAAATTTACTCAATTGTAGATCCTACAACAAAAATACTCAAGAAAATCCAAATAATCGAAATTGGTTTCAAATAAATTTATTAAAATTTGACACTTCCAACTAAAATTTTTTTCACAATCCAAAAAATTGTCGTTATTTTCATCTAAATTTACTCAAATATACATCCTACACCAAAAATACTGGACAAAATCCCAAAAAATCGAAGTTGAATTCAAATAAATTTATTAAAATTTGACACTTCCAACTAAAATTTTATTCACAATCCAAAAAATTGTCGTTATTTTCATCTAAATTTACTCAAATATACATCCTACAACAAAAATACTCAAGAAAATCCAAATAATCGAAATTGGTTTCAAATAAATTTATTAAAATTTGACACTTCCAACTAAAATTTTTTTCACAATCCAAAAAATTGTCGTTATTTTCATCTAAATTTACTCAAATATACATCCTACAACAAAAATACTCAACAAATTCCAAAATTATCCAAGTTGATTTCAAATATATTTATTAAAATTTGACACATCCAACTAAAATTTTTTCACAATCCAAAAAATTGAAGATATTTTCATCTAAATTTACTCAAATATAGATCCTACAACATAAATACTCCACAAATTCCAAAATTTTCCAAGTTGATTTCAAATAAATTTATTAAAATTTGACAAAAATCGTGACAAAATCCAAAAAATCGAAGTTATTTCAACTGAAATTACTCAAATTAAGCTTCTCTATCACAAAAACTCAACATAGTCGAGAAAAATCGAAGTAGGTTTCAAATAAATTTATTAAAATTTGACACTTCCAACTAAAATATTTTTCTCAGTCCTAAAAATTGAAGTTATTTTCATCTAAATTTACTCAATTGTAGATCCTACAACAAAAATACTCAAGAAAATCCAAATAATCGAAATTGGTTTCAAATAAATTTATTAAAATTTGACACTTCCAACTAAAATTTTTTTCACAATCCAAAAAATTGTCGTTATTTTCATCTAAATTTACTCAAATATACATCCTACACCAAAAATACTGGACAAAATCCCAAAAAATCGAAGTTGAATTCAAATAAATTTATTAAAATATGACACTTCCAACTAAAATTTTATTCACAATCCAAAAAATTGTCGTTATTTTCATCTAAATTTACTCAAATATACATCCTACAACAAAAATACTCAAGAAAATCCAAATAATCGAAATTGGTTTCAAATAAATTTATTAAAATTTGACACTTCCAACTAAAATTTTTTTCACAATCCAAAAAATTGTCGTTATTTTCATCTAAATTTACTCAAATATACATCCTACAACAAAAATACTCAACAAATTCCAAAATTATCCAAGTTGATTTCAAATAAATTTATTAAAATTTGTCAAAAATCGTGACAAAAACCAAAAAATCGAAGTTATTTTCATCTAAATTTACTCAATTGTAGATCCTACAACAAAAATACTCAAGAAAATAAAAAAAATCGAAGTTGGTTTCAAATAAATTTATTAAAATTTGACACTTCCAACTAAAATTATATTCACAATCCAAAAAATTGAAGTTATTTTCATCTAAATTTACTCAATTGTAGATCCTACAACAAAAATACTCAAGAAAATCCAAAAAATCGAAATTGGTTTCAAATAAATTTATTAAAATTTGACACTTCCAACTAAAATTTTATTCACAATCCAAAAAATTGTCGTTATTTTCATCTAAATTTACTCAAATATACATCCTACAACAAAAATACTCAACAAATTCCAAAATTATCCAAGTTGATTTCAAATAAATTTATTAAAATTTGACAAAAATCGTGACAAAATCCAAAAAATCGAAGTTATTTTCATCTAAATTTACTCAATTGTAGATCCTACAACAAAAATACTCAAGAAAATCCAAAAAATCGAAGTTGGTTTCAAATAAATTTATTATAATTTGACACTTCCAACTAAAATTATATTCACAATCCAAAAAATTGAAGTTATTTTCATCTAAATTTACTCAATTGTAGATCCTACAACAAAAATACTCAAGAAAATCAAAAAAATCGAAGTTGGTTACAAAAAAATTTATTAAAATTTGGCACTTCCAACTAAAATTTTTTTCACAATCCTAAAAATTGAAGATATTTTCACCTAAATTTACTCAAATATAGTTCCTACAACAAAAATACTCAACAAATTCCAAAATTATCCAAGTTGATTTCAAATAAATTTATTAAAATATGACAAAAATCGTGACAAAATCCAAAAAATCGAAGTTATTTTCATCTAAATTTACTCAAATATACATCCTACACCAAAAATACTCGACAAAATTCAAAAAAATCGAAGTTGAATTCAAATAAATTTATTAAAATTTGACACTTCCAACTAAAATTTTATTCACAATCCAAAAAATTGAAGTTATTTTCATCTAAATTTACTCAATTGTAGATCCTACAACAAAAATACTCAAGAAAATCCAAATAATCGAAATTGGTTTCAAATAAATTTATTAAAATTTGACACTTCCAACTAAAATTTTTTTCACAATCCAAAAAATTGAAGTTATTTTCATCTAAATTTACTCAATTGTAGATCCTACAACAAAAATACTCCAGAAAATCCAAAAAATCAAAGTTGGTTTCAAATAAATTTATTAAAATTTGACACATCCAACTAAAATTTTTTCACAATCCAAAAAATTGAAGATATTTTCATCTAAATTTACTCAAATATAGATCCTACAACATAAATACTCAACAAATTCCAAAATTTTCCAAGTTGATTTCAAATAAATTTATTAAAATTTGACAAAAATCGTGACAAAATCCAAAAAATCGAAGTTATTTCAACTGAAATTACTCAAATTAAGCTTCTCTATCACAAAAACTCAACATAGTCGAGAAAAATCGAAGTAGGTTTCAAATAAATTTATTAAAATTTGACACTTCCAACTAAAATATTTTTCTCAGTCCTAAAAATTGAAGTTATTTTCATCTAAATTTACTCAATTGTAGATCCTGAAACAAAAATACTCCATAAAAATCCGAAAAATCGAAGTTTGATTCAAATAAATTTATTAAAATTTGGCACTTCCAACTAAAATTTTTTTCACAATCCTAAAAATTTAAGATATTTTCATCTAAATTTACTCAAATATACATCCTACACCAAAAATACTCGACAAAATCCAAAAAAATCGAAGTTGATTTCAAATAAATTTATTAAAATTTGACACTTCCAACTAAAATTTTTTTCACAATCCACAAATTTGAAGTTATTTTCATCCAAATTTACTCAAATATAGACCCTACAACAAAAATACTCAACAAAATCCAAAAAAATCGAAGTTGATTTCAAATAATTTTATTAAAATTGGACACTTCCAACTAAATTTTTTTTCACAATCCAAAAAATTGAAGTTATTTTCATCAAAATTTACTCAATTGTAGATCCTACAACAAAAATACTCAAGAAAATCCAAAAAATCGAAGTTGGTTTCAAATAAATTTATTAAAATTTGGCACTTCCAACTAAAATTTTTTTCACAATCCAAAAAATTGTCGTTATTTTCATCTAAATTTACTCAAATATACATCCTACAACAAAAATACTCAACAAATTCCAAAATTATCCAAGTTGATTTCAAATAAATTTATTAAAATTTGACAAAAATCGTGACAAAATCCAAAAAATTGAAGTTATTTTCATCTAAATTTACTCAATTGTAGATCCTACAACAAAAATACTCAAGAAAATCAAAAAAATCGAAGTTGGTGTCAAATAAATTTATTAAAATTTGACACTTCCAACTAAAATTTTTTCACAATCCAAAAAATTGAAGATATTTTCATCTAAATTTACTCAAATATAGATCCTACAACATAAATACTCAACAAATTCCAAAATTATCCAAGTTGATTTCAAATAAATTTATTAAAATATGACAAAAATCGTGACAAAATCCAAAAAATCGAAGTTATTTTCATCTAAATTTACTCAAATATACATCCTACACCAAAAATACTCGACAAAATTCAAAAAAATCGAAGTTGAATTCAAATAAATTTATTAAAATTTGACACTTCCAACTAAAATTTTATTCACAATCCAAAAAATTGAAGTTATTTTCATCTAAATTTACTCAATTGTAGATCCTACAACAAAAATACTCAAGAAAATCCAAATAATCGAAATTGGTTTCAAATAAATTTATTAAAATTTGACACTTCCAACTAAAATTTTTTTCACGATCCAAAAAATTGAAGTTATTTTCATCTAAATTTACTCAATTGTAGATCCTACAACAAAAATACTCCAGAAAATCCAAAAAATCAAAGTTGGTTTCAAATAAATTTATTAAAATTTGACACATCCAACTAAAATTTTTTCACAATCCAAAAAATTGAAGATATTTTCATCTAAATTTACTCAAATATAGATCCTACAACATAAATACTCAACAAATTCCAAAATTTTCCAAGTTGATTTCAAATAAATTTATTAAAATTTGACAAAAATCGTGACAAAATCCAAAAAATCGAAGTTATTTCAACTGAAATTACTCAAATTAAGCTTCTCTATCACAAAAACTCAACATAGTCGAGAAAAATCGAAGTAGGTTTCAAATAAATTTATTAAAATTTGACACTTCCAACTAAAATATTTTTCTCAGTCCTAAAAATTGAAGTTATTTTCATCTAAATTTACTCAATTGTAGATCCTGAAACAAAAATACTCCATAAAAATCCGAAAAATCGAAGTTTGATTCAAATAAATTTATTAAAATTTGGCACTTCCAACTAAAATTTTTTTCACAATCCTAAAAATTTAAGATATTTTCATCTAAATTTACTCAAATATACATCCTACACCAAAAATACTCGACAAAATCCAAAAAAATCGAAGTTGATTTCAAATAAATTTATTAAAATTTGACACTTCCAACTAAAATTTTTTTCACAATCCACAAATTTGAAGTTATTTTCATCCAAATTTACTCAAATATAGACCCTACAACAAAAATACTCAACAAAATCCAAAAAAATCGAAGTTGATTTCAAATAAATTTATTAAAATTTGACACTTCCAACTAAAATTATATTCACAATCCAAAAAATTGAAGTTATTTTCATCTAAATTTACTCAATTGTAGATCCTACAACAAAAATACTCAAGAAAATCCAAAAAATCGAAATTGGTTTCAAATAAATTTATTAAAATTTGACACTTCCAACTAAAATTTTATTCACAATCCAAAAAATTGTCGTTATTTTCATCTACATTTACTCAAATATACATCCTACAACAAAAATACTCAACAAATTCCAAAATTATCCAAGTTGATTTCAAATAAATTTATTAAAATTTGACAAAAATCGTGACAAAATCCAAAAAATCGAAGTTATTTTCATCTAAATTTACTCAATTGTAGATCCTACAACAAAAATACTCAAGAAAATCCAAAAAATCGAAGTTGGTTTCAAATAAATTTATTATAATTTGACACTTCCAACTAAAATTATATTCACAATCCAAAAAATTGAAGTTATTTTCATCTAAATTTACTCAATTGTAGATCCTACAACAAAAATACTCAAGAAAATCAAAAAAATCGAAGTTGGTTACAAAAAAATTTATTAAAATTTGGCACTTCCAACTAAAATTTTTTTCACAATCCTAAAAATTGAAGATATTTTCACCTAAATTTACTCAAATATAGTTCCTACAACAAAAATACTCAACAAATTCCAAAATTATCCAAGTTGATTTCAAATAAATTTATTAAAATATGACAAAAATCGTGACAAAATCCAAAAAATCGAAGTTATTTTCATCTAAATTTACTCAAATATACATCCTACACCAAAAATACTCGACAAAATTCAAAAAAATCGAAGTTGAATTCAAATAAATTTATTAAAATTTGACACTTCCAACTAAAATTTTATTCACAATCCAAAAAATTGAAGTTATTTTCATCTAAATTTACTCAATTGTAGATCCTACAACAAAAATACTCAAGAAAATCCAAATAATCGAAATTGGTTTCAAATAAATTTATTAAAATTTGACACTTCCAACTAAAATTTTTTTCACAATCCAAAAAATTGAAGTTATTTTCATCTAAATTTACTCAATTGTAGATCCTACAACAAAAATACTCCAGAAAATCCAAAAAATCAAAGTTGGTTTCAAATAAATTTATTAAAATTTGACACATCCAACTAAAATTTTTTCACAATCCAAAAAATTGAAGATATTTTCATCTAAATTTACTCAAATATAGATCCTACAACATAAATACTCAACAAATTCCAAAATTTTCCAAGTTGATTTCAAATAAATTTATTAAAATTTGACAAAAATCGTGACAAAATCCAAAAAATCGAAGTTATTTCAACTGAAATTACTCAAATTAAGCTTCTCTATCACAAAAACTCAACATAGTCGAGAAAAATCGAAGTAGGTTTCAAATAAATTTATTAAAATTTGACACTTCCAACTAAAATATTTTTCTCAGTCCTAAAAATTGAAGTTATTTTCATCTAAATTTACTCAATTGTAGATCCTGAAACAAAAATACTCCATAAAAATCCGAAAAATCGAAGTTTGATTCAAATAAATTTATTAAAATTTGGCACTTCCAACTAAAATTTTTTTCACAATCCTAAAAATTTAAGATATTTTCATCTAAATTTACTCAAATATACATCCTACACCAAAAATACTCGACAAAATCCAAAAAAATCGAAGTTGATTTCAAATAAATTTATTAAAATTTGACACTTCCAACTAAAATTTTTTTCACAATCCACAAATTTGAAGTTATTTTCATCCAAATTTACTCAAATATAGACCCTACAACAAAAATACTCAACAAAATCCAAAAAAATCGAAGTTGATTTCAAATAATTTTATTAAAATTGGACACTTCCAACTAAATTTTTTTTCACAATCCAAAAAATTGAAGTTATTTTCATCAAAATTTACTCAATTGTAGATCCTACAACAAAAATACTCAAGAAAATCCAAAAAATCGAAGTTGGTTTCAAATAAATTTATTAAAATTTGGCACTTCCAACTAAAATTTTTTTCACAATCCAAAAAATTGTCGTTATTTTCATCTAAATTTACTCAAATATACATCCTACAACAAAAATACTCAACAAATTCCAAAATTATCCAAGTTGATTTCAAATAAATTTATTAAAATTTGACAAAAATCGTGACAAAATCCAAAAAATTGAAGTTATTTTCATCTAAATTTACTCAATTGTAGATCCTACAACAAAAATACTCAAGAAAATCAAAAAAATCGAAGTTGGTGTCAAATAAATTTATTAAAATTTGACACTTCCAACTAAAATTTTTTCACAATCCAAAAAATTGAAGATATTTTCATCTAAATTTACTCAAATATAGATCCTACAACATAAATACTCAACAAATTCCAAAATTATCCAAGTTGATTTCAAATAAATTTATTAAAATTTGACAAACATCGTGACATAATCCAAAAAATCGAAGTTATTTTCATCTAAATTTACTCAATTGTAGATCCTACACCAAAAATACTCAAGAAAATCAAAAAAATCGAAGTTGGTTACAAAAAAATTTATTAAAATTTGGCACTTCCAACTAAAATTTTTTTCACAATCCTAAAAATTGAAGATATTTTCACCTAAATTTACTCAAATATAGTTCCTACAACAAAAATACTCAACAAATTCCAAAATTATCCAAGTTGATTTCAAATAAATTTATTAAAATATGACAAAAATCGTGACAAAATCCAAAAAATCGAAGTTATTTTCATCTAAATTTACTCAAATATACATCCTACACCAAAAATACTCGACAAAATTCAAAAAAATCGAAGTTGAATTCAAATAAATTTATTAAAATTTGACACTTCCAACTAAAATTTTATTCACAATCCAAAAAATTGAAGTTATTTTCATCTAAATTTACTCAATTGTAGATCCTACAACAAAAATACTCAAGAAAATCCAAATAATCGAAATTGGTTTCAAATAAATTTATTAAAATTTGACACTTCCAACTAAAATTTTTTTCACGATCCAAAAAATTGAAGTTATTTTCATCTAAATTTACTCAATTGTAGATCCTACAACAAAAATACTCCAGAAAATCCAAAAAATCAAAGTTGGTTTCAAATAAATTTATTAAAATTTGACACATCCAACTAAAATTTTTTCACAATCCAAAAAATTGAAGATATTTTCATCTAAATTTACTCAAATATAGATCCTACAACATAAATACTCAACAAATTCCAAAATTTTCCAAGTTGATTTCAAATAAATTTATTAAAATTTGACAAAAATCGTGACAAAATCCAAAAAATCGAAGTTATTTCAACTGAAATTACTCAAATTAAGCTTCTCTATCACAAAAACTCAACATAGTCGAGAAAAATCGAAGTAGGTTTCAAATAAATTTATTAAAATTTGACACTTCCAACTAAAATATTTTTCTCAGTCCTAAAAATTGAAGTTATTTTCATCTAAATTTACTCAATTGTAGATCCTGAAACAAAAATACTCCATAAAAATCCGAAAAATCGAAGTTTGATTCAAATAAATTTATTAAAATTTGGCACTTCCAACTAAAATTTTTTTCACAATCCTAAAAATTTAAGATATTTTCATCTAAATTTACTCAAATATACATCCTACACCAAAAATACTCGACAAAATCCAAAAAAATCGAAGTTGATTTCAAATAAATTTATTAAAATTTGACACTTCCAACTAAAATTTTTTTCACAATCCACAAATTTGAAGTTATTTTCATCCAAATTTACTCAAATATAGACCCTACAACAAAAATACTCAACAAAATCCAAAAAAATCGAAGTTGATTTCAAATAAATTTATTAAAATTTGACACTTCCAACTAAAATTATATTCACAATCCAAAAAATTGAAGTTATTTTCATCTAAATTTACTCAATTGTAGATCCTACAACAAAAATACTCAACAAATTCCAAAATTATCCAAGTTGATTTCAAATAAATTTATTAAAATTTGACAAACATCGTGACATAATCCAAAAAATCGAAGTTATTTTCATCTAAATTTACTCAATTGTAGATCCTACACCAAAAATACTCAAGAAAATCAAAAAAATCGAAGTTGGTTACAAAAAAATTTATTAAAATTTGGCACTTCCAACTAAAATTTTTTTCACAATCCTAAAAATTGAAGATATTTTCACCTAAATTTACTCAAATATAGTTCCTACAACAAAAATACTCAACAAATTCCAAAATTATCCAAGTTGATTTCAAATAAATTTATTAAAATATGACAAAAATCGTGACAAAATCCAAAAAATCGAAGTTATTTTCATCTAAATTTACTCAAATATACATCCTACACCAAAAATACTCGACAAAATTCAAAAAAATCGAAGTTGAATTCAAATAAATTTATTAAAATTTGACACTTCCAACTAAAATTTTATTCACAATCCAAAAAATTGAAGTTATTTTCATCTAAATTTACTCAATTGTAGATCCTACAACAAAAATACTCAAGAAAATCCAAATAATCGAAATTGGTTTCAAATAAATTTATTAAAATTTGACACTTCCAACTAAAATTATATTCACAATCCAAAAAATTGAAGTTATTTTCATCTAAATTTACTCAATTGTAGATCCTACAACAAAAATACTCAAGAAAATCCAAAAAATCGAAATTGGTTTCAAATAAATTTATTAAAATTTGACACTTCCAACTAAAATTTTATTCACAATCCAAAAAATTGTCGTTATTTTCATCTACATTTACTCAAATATACATCCTACAACAAAAATACTCAACAAATTCCAAAATTATCCAAGTTGATTTCAAATAAATTTATTAAAATTTGACAAAAATCGTGACAAAATCCAAAAAATCGAAGTTATTTTCATCTAAATTTACTCAATTGTAGATCCTACAACAAAAATACTCAAGAAAATCCAAAAAATCGAAGTTGGTTTCAAATAAATTTATTATAATTTGACACTTCCAACTAAAATTATATTCACAATCCAAAAAATTGAAGTTATTTTCATCTAAATTTACTCAATTGTAGATCCTACAACAAAAATACTCAAGAAAATCAAAAAAATCGAAGTTGGTTACAAAAAAATTTATTAAAATTTGGCACTTCCAACTAAAATTTTTTTCACAATCCTAAAAATTGAAGATATTTTCACCTAAATTTACTCAAATATAGTTCCTACAACAAAAATACTCAACAAATTCCAAAATTATCCAAGTTGATTTCAAATAAATTTATTAAAATATGACAAAAATCGTGACAAAATCCAAAAAATCGAAGTTATTTTCATCTAAATTTACTCAAATATACATCCTACACCAAAAATACTCGACAAAATTCAAAAAAATCGAAGTTGAATTCAAATAAATTTATTAAAATTTGACACTTCCAACTAAAATTTTATTCACAATCCAAAAAATTGAAGTTATTTTCATCTAAATTTACTCAATTGTAGATCCTACAACAAAAATACTCAAGAAAATCCAAATAATCGAAATTGGTTTCAAATAAATTTATTAAAATTTGACACTTCCAACTAAAATTTTTTTCACAATCCAAAAAATTGAAGTTATTTTCATCTAAATTTACTCAATTGTAGATCCTACAACAAAAATACTCCAGAAAATCCAAAAAATCAAAGTTGGTTTCAAATAAATTTATTAAAATTTGACACATCCAACTAAAATTTTTTCACAATCCAAAAAATTGAAGATATTTTCATCTAAATTTACTCAAATATAGATCCTACAACATAAATACTCAACAAATTCCAAAATTTTCCAAGTTGATTTCAAATAAATTTATTAAAATTTGACAAAAATCGTGACAAAATCCAAAAAATCGAAGTTATTTCAACTGAAATTACTCAAATTAAGCTTCTCTATCACAAAAACTCAACATAGTCGAGAAAAATCGAAGTAGGTTTCAAATAAATTTATTAAAATTTGACACTTCCAACTAAAATATTTTTCTCAGTCCTAAAAATTGAAGTTATTTTCATCTAAATTTACTCAATTGTAGATCCTGAAACAAAAATACTCCATAAAAATCCGAAAAATCGAAGTTTGATTCAAATAAATTTATTAAAATTTGGCACTTCCAACTAAAATTTTTTTCACAATCCTAAAAATTTAAGATATTTTCATCTAAATTTACTCAAATATACATCCTACACCAAAAATACTCGACAAAATCCAAAAAAATCGAAGTTGATTTCAAATAAATTTATTAAAATTTGACACTTCCAACTAAAATTTTTTTCACAATCCACAAATTTGAAGTTATTTTCATCCAAATTTACTCAAATATAGACCCTACAACAAAAATACTCAACAAAATCCAAAAAAATCGAAGTTGATTTCAAATAATTTTATTAAAATTGGACACTTCCAACTAAATTTTTTTTCACAATCCAAAAAATTGAAGTTATTTTCATCAAAATTTACTCAATTGTAGATCCTACAACAAAAATACTCAAGAAAATCCAAAAAATCGAAGTTGGTTTCAAATAAATTTATTAAAATTTGGCACTTCCAACTAAAATTTTTTTCACAATCCAAAAAATTGTCGTTATTTTCATCTAAATTTACTCAAATATACATCCTACAACAAAAATACTCAACAAATTCCAAAATTATCCAAGTTGATTTCAAATAAATTTATTAAAATTTGACAAAAATCGTGACAAAATCCAAAAAATTGAAGTTATTTTCATCTAAATTTACTCAATTGTAGATCCTACAACAAAAATACTCAAGAAAATCAAAAAAATCGAAGTTGGTGTCAAATAAATTTATTAAAATTTGACACTTCCAACTAAAATTATATTCACAATCCAAAAAATTGAAGTTATTTTCATCTAAATTTACTCAATTGTAGATCCTACAACAAAAATACTCAAGAAAATCCAAATAATCGAAATTGGTTTCAAATAAATTTATTAAAATTTGACACTTCCAACTAAAATTTTTTCACAATCCAAAAAATTGAAGATATTTTCATCTAAATTTACTCAAATATAGATCCTACAACATAAATACTCAACAAATTCCAAAATTATCCAAGTTGATTTCAAATAAATTTATTAAAATTTGACAAACATCGTGACATAATCCAAAAAATCGAAGTTATTTTCATCTAAATTTACTCAATTGTAGATCCTACACCAAAAATACTCAAGAAAATCAAAAAAATCGAAGTTGGTTACAAAAAAATTTATTAAAATTTGGCACTTCCAACTAAAATTTTTTTCACAATCCTAAAAATTGAAGATATTTTCACCTAAATTTACTCAAATATAGTTCCTACAACAAAAATACTCAACAAATTCCAAAATTATCCAAGTTGATTTCAAATAAATTTATTAAAATATGACAAAAATCGTGACAAAATCCAAAAAATCGAAGTTATTTTCATCTAAATTTACTCAAATATACATCCTACACCAAAAATACTCGACAAAATTCAAAAAAATCGAAGTTGAATTCAAATAAATTTATTAAAATTTGACACTTCCAACTAAAATTTTATTCACAATCCAAAAAATTGAAGTTATTTTCATCTAAATTTACTCAATTGTAGATCCTACAACAAAAATACTCAAGAAAATCCAAATAATCGAAATTGGTTTCAAATAAATTTATTAAAATTTGACACTTCCAACTAAAATTTTTTTCACAATCCAAAAAATTGAAGTTATTTTCATCTAAATTTACTCAATTGTAGATCCTACAACAAAAATACTCCAGAAAATCCAAAAAATCAAAGTTGGTTTCAAATAAATTTATTAAAATTTGACACATCCAACTAAAATTTTTTCACAATCCAAAAAATTGAAGATATTTTCATCTAAATTTACTCGAATATAGATCCTACAACATAAATACTCAACAAATTCCAAAATTTTCCAAGTTGATTTCAAATAAATTTATTAAAATTTGACAAAAATCGTGACAAAATCCAAAAAATCGAAGTTATTTCAACTGAAATTACTCAAATTAAGCTTCTCTATCACAAAAACTCAACATAGTCGAGAAAAATCGAAGTAGGTTTCAAATAAATTTATTAAAATTTGACACTTCCAACTAAAATATTTTTCTCAGTCCTAAAAATTGAAGTTATTTTCATCTAAATTTACTCAATTGTAGATCCTACAACAAAAATACTCAAGAAAATCCAAATAATCGAAATTGGTTTCAAATAAATTTTTTAAAATTTGACACTTCCAACTAAAATTTTTTTCACAATCCAAAAAATTGTCGTTATTTTCATCTAAATTTACTCAAATATACATCCTACACCAAAAATACTGGACAAAATCCCAAAAAATCGAAATTGAATTCAAATAAATTTATTAAAATTTGACACTTCCAACTAAAATTTTATTCACAATCCAAAAAATTGTCGTTATTTTCATCTAAATTTACTCAAATATACATCCTACAACAAAAATACTCAAGAAAATCCAAATAATCGAAATTGGTTTCAAATAAATTTATTAAAATTTGACAGTTCCAACTAAAATTTTTTTCACAATCCAAAAAATTGTCGTTATTTTCATCTAAATTTACTCAAATATACATCCTACAACAAAAATACTCAACAAATTCCAAAATTATCCAAGTTGATTTCAAATAAATTTATTAAAATTTGACAAAAATCGTGACAAAATCCAAAAAATCGAAGTTATTTTCATCTAAATTTACTCAATTGTAGATCCTACAACAAAAATACTCAAGAAAATCAAAAAAATCGAAGTTGGTTTCAAATAAATTTATTAAAATTTGACACTTCCAACTAAAATTATATTCACAATACAAAAAATTGAAGTTATTTTCATCTAAATTTACTCAATTGTAGATCCTACAACAAAAATACTCAAGAAAATCCAAATAATCGAAATTGGTTTAAAATAAATTTATTAAAATTTGACACTTCCAACTAAAATTTTATTCACAATCCAAAAAATTGTCGTTATTTTCATCTAAATTTACTCAAATATACATCCTACAACAAAAATACTCAACAAATTCCAAAATTATCCAAGTTGGTTTCAAATAAATTTATTATAATTTGACACTTCCAACTAAAATTATATTCACAATCCAAAAAATTGAAGTTATTTTCATCTAAATTTACTCAATTGTAGATCCTACAACAAAAATACTCAAGAAAATCCAAAAAATCAAAGTTGGTTTCAAATAAATTTATTAAAATTTGGCACTTCCAACTAAAATTTTTTTCACAATCCTAAAAATTGAAGATATTTTCACCTAAATTTACTCAAATATAGTTCCTACAACAAAAATACTCAACAAATTCCAAAATTATCCAAGTTGATTTCAAATAAATTTATTAAAATATGACAAAAATCGTGACAAAATCCAAAAAATCGAAGTTATTTTCATCTAAATTTACTCAAATATACATCCTACACCAAAAATACTCGACAAAATTCAAAAAAATCGAAGTTGAATTCAAATAAATTTATTAAAATTTGACACTTCCAACTAAAATTTTATTCACAATCCAAAAAATTGAAGTTATTTTCATCTAAATTTACTCAATTGTAGATCCTACAACAAAAATACTCAAGAAAATCCAAATAATCGAAATTGGTTTCAAATAAATTTATTAAAATTTGACACTTCCAACTAAAATTTTTTTCACAATCCAAAAAATTGAAGTTATTTTCATCTAAATTTACTCAATTGTAGATCCTACAACAAAAATACTCCAGAAAATCCAAAAAATCAAAGTTGGTTTCAAATAAATTTATTAAAATTTGACACATCCAACTAAAATTTTTTCACAATCCAAAAAATTGAAGATATTTTCATCTAAATTTACTCAAATATAGATCCTACAACATAAATACTCAACAAATTCCAAAATTTTCCAAGTTGATTTCAAATAAATTTATTAAAATTTGACAAAAATCGTGACAAAATCCAAAAAATCGAAGTTATTTCAACTGAAATTACTCAAATTAAGCTTCTCTATCACAAAAACTCAACATAGTCGAGAAAAATCGAAGTAGGTTTCAAATAAATTTATTAAAATTTGACACTTCCAACTAAAATATTTTTCTCAGTCCTAAAAATTGAAGTTATTTTCATCTAAATTTACTCAATTGTAGATCCTACAACAAAAATACTCAAGAAAATCCAAATAATCGAAATTGGTTTCAAATAAATTTATTAAAATTTGACACTTCCAACTAAAATTTTTTTCACAATCCAAAAAATTGTCGTTATTTTCATCTAAATTTACTCAAATATACATCCTACACCAAAAATACTGGACAAAATCCCAAAAAATCGAAGTTGAATTCAAATAAATTTATTAAAATTTGACACTTCCAACTAAAATTTTATTCACAATCCAAAAAATTGTCGTTATTTTCATCTAAATTTACTCAAATATACATCCTACAACAAAAATACTCAAGAAAATCCAAATAATCGAAATTGGTTTCAAATAAATTTATTAAAATTTGACACTTCCAACTAAATTTTTTTTCACAATCCAAAAAATTGTCGTTATTTTCATCTAAATTTACTCAAATATACATCCTACAACAAAAATACTCAACAAATTCCAAAATTATCCAAGTTGATTTCAAATAAATTTATTAAAATTTGACAAAAATCGTGACAAAATCCAAAAAATCGAAGTTATTTTCATCTAAATTTACTCAATTGTAGATCCTACAACAAAAATACTCAAGAAAATCAAAAAAATCGAAGTTGGTTTCAAATAAATTTATTCAAATTTGACACTTCCAACTAAAATTATATTCACAATCCAAAAAATTGAAGTTATTTTCATCTAAATTTACTCAATTGTAGATCCTACAACAAAAATACTCAAGAAAATCCAAAAAATCAAAGTTGGTTTCAAATAAATTTATTAAAATTTGACACTTCCAACTAAAATTTTTTCACAATCCAAAAAATTGAAGATATTTTCATCTAAATTTACTCAAATATAGATCCTACAACATAAATACTCAACAAATTCCAAAATTATCCAAGTTGATTTCAAATAAATTTATTAAAATTTGACAAACATCGTGACATAATCCAAAAAATCGAAGTTATTTTCATCTAAATTTACTCAATTGTAGATCCTACACCAAAAATACTCAAGAAAATAAAAAAAATCGAAGTTGGTTTCAAAAAAATTTATTAAAATTTGGCACTTCCAACTAAAATTTTTTTCACAATCCTAAAAATTGAAGATATTTTCACCTAAATTTACTCAAATATAGTTCCTACAACAAAAATACTCAACAAATTCCAAAATTATCCAAGTTGATTTCAAATAAATTTATTAAAATATGACAAAAATCGTGACAAAATCCAAAAAATCGAAGTTATTTTCATCTAAATTTACTCAAATATACATCCTACACCAAAAATACTCGACAAAATTCAAAAAAATCGAAGTTGAATTCAAATAAATTTATTAAAATTTGACACTTCCAACTAAAATTTTATTCACAATCCAAAAAATTGAAGTTATTTTCATCTAAATTTACTCAATTGTAGATCCTACAACAAAAATACTCAAGAAAATCCAAATAATCGAAATTGGTTTCAAATAAATTTATTAAAATTTGACACTTCCAACTAAAATTTTTTTCACAATCCAAAAAATTGTCGTTATTTTCATCTAAATTTACTCAAATATACATCCTACACCAAAAATACTGGACAAAATCCCAAAAAATCGAAGTTGAATTCAAATAAATTTATTAAAATTTGACACTTCCAACTAAAATTTTATTCACAATCCAAAAAATTGTCGTTATTTTCATCTAAATTTACTCAAATATACATCCTACAACAAAAATACTCAAGAAAATCCAAATAATCGAAATTGGTTTCAAATAAATTTATTAAAATTTGACACTTCCAACTAAAAATTTTTTCACAATCCAAAAAATTGTCGTTATTTTCATCTAAATTTACTCAAATATACATCCTACAACATAAATACTCAACAAATTCCAAAATTATCCAAGTTGATTTCAAATAAATTTATTAAAATTTGACAAACATCGTGACATAATCCAAAAAATCGAAGTTATTTTCATCTAAATTTACTCAATTGTAGATCCTACACCAAAAATACTCAAGAAAATCAAAAAAATCGAAGTTGGTTACAAAAAAATTTATTAAAATTTGGCACTTCCAACTAAAATTTTTTTCACAATCCTAAAAATTGAAGATATTTTCACCTAAATTTACTCAAATATAGTTCCTACAACAAAAATACTCAACAAATTCCAAAATTATCCAAGTTGATTTCAAATAAATTTATTAAAATATGACAAAAATCGTGACAAAATCCAAAAAATCGAAGTTATTTTCATCTAAATTTACTCAAATATACATCCTACACCAAAAATACTCGACAAAATTCAAAAAAATCGAAGTTGAATTCAAATAAATTTATTAAAATTTGACACTTCCAACTAAAATTTTATTCACAATCCAAAAAATTGAAGTTATTTTCATCTAAATTTACTCAATTGTAGATCCTACAACAAAAATACTCAAGAAAATCCAAATAATCGAAATTGGTTTCAAATAAATTTATTAAAATTTGACACTTCCAACTAAAATTTTTTTCACAATCCAAAAAATTGAAGTTATTTTCATCTAAATTTACTCAATTGTAGATCCTACAACAAAAATACTCCAGAAAATCCAAAAAATCAAAGTTGGTTTCAAATAAATTTATTAAAATTTGACACATCCAACTAAAATTTTTTCACAATCCAAAAAATTGAAGATATTTTCATGTAAATTTACTCAAATATAGATCCTACAATATAAATACTCAACAAATTCCAAAATTTTCCAAGTTGATTTCAAATAAATTTATTAAAATTTAACAAAAATCGTGACAAAATCCAAAAAATCGAAGTTATTTCAACTGAAATTACTCAAATTAAGCTTCTCTATCACAAAAACTCAACATAGTCGAGAAAAATCGAAGTAGGTTTCAAATAAATTTATTAAAATTTGACACTTCCAACTAAAATATTTTTCTCAGTCCTAAAAATTGAAGTTATTTTCATCTAAATTTACTCAATTGTAGATCCTACAACAAAAATACTCAAGAAAATCCAAATAATCGAAATTGGTTTCAAATAAATTTATTAAAATTTGACACTTCCAACTAAAATTTTTTTCACAATCCAAAAAATTGTCGTTATTTTCATCTAAATTTACTCAAATATACATCCTACACCAAAAATACTGGACAAAATCCCAAAAAATCGAAGTTGAATTCAAATAAATTTATTAAAATTTGACACTTCCAACTAAAATTTTATTCACAATCCAAAAAATTGTCGTTATTTTCATCTAAATTTACTCAAATATACATCCTACAACAAAAATACTCAAGAAAATCCAAATAATCGAAATTGGTTTCAAATAAATTTATTAAAATTTGACACTTCCAACTAAAATTTTTTTCACAATCCAAAAAATTGTCGTTATTTTCATCTAAATTTACTCAAATATACATCCTACAACAAAAATACTCAACAAATTCCAAAATTATCCAAGTTGATTTCAAATAAATTTATTAAAATTTGACAAAAATCGTGACAAAATCCAAAAAATCGAAGTTATTTTCATCTAAATTTACTCAATTGTAGATCCTACAACAAAAATACTCAAGAAAATCAAAAAAATCGAAGTTGGTTTCAAATAAATTTATTAAAATTTGACACTTCCAACTAAAATTATATTCACAATCCAAAAAATTGAAGTTATTTTCATCTAAATTTACTCAATTGTAGATCCTACAACAAAAATACTCTAGAAAATCCAAAAAATCAAAGTTGGTTTCAAATAAATTTATTAAAATTTGACACTTCCAACTAAAATTTTTTCACAATCCAAAAAATTGAAGATATTTTCATCTAAATTTACTCAAATATAGATCCTACAACATAAATACTCAACAAATTCCAAAATTATCCAAGTTGATTTCAAATAAATTTATTAAAATTTGACAAACATCGTGACATAATCCAAAAAATCGAAGTTATTTTCATCTAAATTTACTCAATTGTAGATCCTACACCAAAAATACTCAAGAAAATAAAAAAAATCGAAGTTGGTTTCAAAAAAATTTATTAAAATTTGGCACTTCCAACTAAAATTTTTTTCACAATCCTAAAAATTGAAGATATTTTCACCTAAATTTACTCAAATATAGTTCCTACAACAAAAATACTCAACAAATTCCAAAATTATCCAAGTTGATTTCAAATAAATTTATTAAAATATGACAAAAATCGTGACAAAATCCAAAAAATCGAAGTTATTTTCATCTAAATTTACTCAAATATACATCCTACACCAAAAATACTCGACAAAATTCAAAAAAATCGAAGTTGAATTCAAATAAATTTATTAAAATTTGACACTTCCAACTAAAATTTTATTCACAATCCAAAAAATTGAAGTTATTTTCATCTAAATTTACTCAATTGTAGATCCTACAACAAAAATACTCAAGAAAATCCAAATAATCGAAATTGGTTTCAAATAAATTTATTAAAATTTGACACTTCCAACTAAAAATTTTTTCACAATCCAAAAAATTGTCGTTATTTTCATCTAAATTTACTCAAATATACATCCTACACCAAAAATACTGGACAAAATCCCAAAAAATCGAAGTTGAATTCAAATAAATTTATTAAAATTTGACACTTCCAACTAAAATTTTATTCACAATCCAAAAAATTGTCGTTATTTTCATCTAAATTTACTCAAATATACATCCTACAACAAAAATACTCAAGAAAATCCAAATAATCGAAATTGGTTTCAAATAAATTTATTAAAATTTGACACTTCCAACTAAAATTTTTTTCACAATCCAAAAAATTGTCGTTATTTTCATCTAAATTTACTCAAATATACATCCTACAACAAAAATACTCAACAAATTCCAAAATTATCCAAGTTGATTTCAAATAAATTTATTAAAATTTGACAAAAATCGTGACAAAATCCAAAAAATCGAAGTTATTTTCATCTAAATTTACTCAATTGTAGATCCTACAACAAAAATACTCAAGAAAATCAAAAAAATCGAAGTTGGTTTCAAATAAATTTATTAAAATTTGACACTTCCAACTAAAATTATATTCACAATCCAAAAAATTGAAGTTATTTTCATCTAAATTTACTCAATTGTAGATCCTACAACAAAAATACTCAAGAAAATCCAAATAATCGAAATTGGTTTCAAATAAATTTATTAAAATTTGACACTTCCAACTAAAATTTTATTCACAATCCAAAAAATTGTCGTTATTTTCATCTAAATTTACTCAAATATACATCCTACAACAAAAATACTCAACAAATTCCAAAATTATCCAAGTTGATTTCAAATAAATTTATTAAAATTTGACAAAAATCGTGACAAAATCCAAAAAATCGAAGTTATTTCAACTGAAATTACTCAAATTAAGCTTCTCTATCACAAAAACTCAACATAGTCGAGAAAAATCGAAGTAGGTTTCAAATAAATTTATTAATATTTGACACTTCCAACTAAAATATTTTTCTCAGTCCTAAAAATTGAAGTTATTTTCATCTAAATTTACTCAATTGTAGATCCTACAACAAAAATACTCAAGAAAATCCAAATAATCGAAATTGGTTTCAAATAAATTTATTAAAATTTGACACTTCCAACTAAAATTTTTTTCACAATCCAAAAAATTGTCGTTATTTTCATCTAAATTTACTCAAATATACATCCTACACCAAAAATACTGGACAAAATCCCAAAAAATCGAAGTTGAATTCAAATAAATTTATTAAAATTTGACACTTCCAACTAAAATTTTATTCACAATCCAAAAAATTGTCGTTATTTTCATCTAAATTTACTCAAATATACATCCTACAACAAAAATACTCAAGAAAATCCAAATAATCGAAATTGGTTTCAAATAAATTTATTAAAATTTGACACTTCCAACTAAAATTTTTTTCACAATCCAAAAAATTGTCGTTATTTTCATCTAAATTTACTCAAATATACATCCTACAACAAAAATACTCAACAAATTCCAAAATTATCCAAGTTGATTTCAAATAAATTTATTAAAATTTGACAAAAATCGTGACAAAATCCAAAAAATCGAAGTTATTTTCATCTAAATTTACTCAATTGTAGATCCTACAACAAAAATACTCAAGAAAATCAAAAAAATCGAAGTTGGTTTCAAATAAATTTATTAAAATTTGACACATCCAACTAAATTTTTTTCACAATCCAAAAAATTGAAGATATTTTCATCTAAATTTACTCAAATATAGATCCTACAACATAAATACTCAACAAATTCCAAAATTTTCCAAGTTGATTTCAAATAAATTTATTAAAATTTGACAAAAATCGTGACAAAATCCAAAAAATCGAAGTTATTTCAACTGAAATTACTCAAATTAAGCTTCTCTATCACAAAAACTCAACATAGTCGAGAAAAATCGAAGTAGGTTTCAAATAAATTTATTAAAATTTGACACTTCCAACTAAAATATTTTTCTCAGTCCTAAAAATTGAAGTTATTTTCATCTAAATTTACTCAATTGTAGATCCTACAACAAAAATACTCAAGAAAATCCAAATAATCGAAATTGGTTTCAAATAAATTTATTAAAATTTGACACTTCCAACTAAAATTTTTTTCACAATCCAAAAAATTGTCGTTATTTTCATCTAAATTTACTCAAATATACATCCTACACCAAAAATACTGGACAAAATCCCAAAAAATCGAAGTTGAATTCAAATAAATTTATTAAAATTTGACACTTCCAACTAAAATTTTATTCACAATCCAAAAAATTGTCCTTATTTTCATCTAAATTTACTCAAATATACATCCTACAACAAAAATACTCAAGAAAATCCAAATAATCGAAATTGGTTTCAAATAAATTTATTAAAATTTGACACTTCCAACTAAAATTTTTTTCACAATCCAAAAAATTGTCGTTATTTTCATCTAAATTTACTCAAATATACATCCTACAACAAAAATACTCAACAAATTCCAAAATTATCCAAGTTGATTTCAAATAAATTTATTAAAATTTGACAAAAATCGTGACAAATTCCAAAAAATCGAAGTTATTTTCATCTAAATTTACTCAATTGTAGATCCTACAACAAAAATACTCAAGAAAATCCAAAAAATCGAAGTTGGTTTCAAATAAATTTATTATAATTTGACACTTCCAACTAAAATTATATTCACAATCCAAAAAATTGAAGTTATTTTCATCTAAATTTACTCAATTGTAGATCCTACAACAAAAATACTCAAGAAAATCCAAAAAATCAAAGTTGGTTTCAAATAAATTTATTAAAATTTGACACTTCCAACTAAAATTTTTTCACAATCCAAAAAATTGAAGATATTTTCATCTAAATTTACTCAAATATAGATCCTACAACATAAATACTCAACAAATTCCAAAATTATCCAAGTTGATTTCAAATAAATTTATTAAAATTTGACAAACATCGTGACATAATCCAAAAAATCGAAGTTATTTTCATCTAAATTTACTCAATTGTAGATCCTACACCAAAAATACTCAAGAAAATAAAAAAAATCGAAGTTGGTTACAAAAAAATTTATTAAAATTTGGCACTTCCAACTAAAATTTTTTTCACAATCCTAAAAATTGAAGATATTTTCACCTAAATTTACTCAAATATAGTTCCTACAACAAAAATACTCAACAAATTCCAAAATTATCCAAGTTGATTTCAAATAAATTTATTAAAATATGACAAAAATCGTGACAAAATCCAAAAAATCGAAGTTATTTTCATCTAAATTTACTCAAATATACATCCTACACCAAAAATACTCGACAAAATTCCAAAAAATCGAAGTTGAATTCAAATAAATTTATTAAAATTTGACACTTCCAACTAAAATTTTATTCACAATCCAAAAAATTGAAGTTATTTTCATCTAAATTTACTCAATTGTAGATCCTACAACAAAAATACTCAAGAAACTCCAAATAATCGAAATTGGTTTCAAATAAATTTATTAAAATTTGACACTTCCAACTAAAATTTTTTTCACAATCCAAAAAATTGAAGTTATTTTCATCTAAATTTACTCAATTGTAGATCCTACAACAAAAATACTCCAGAAAATCCAAAAAATCAAAGTTGGTTTCAAATAAATTTATTAAAATTTGACACATCCAACTAAAATTTTTTCACAATCCAAAAAATTGAAGATATTTTCATCTAAATTTACTCAAATATAGATCCTACAACATAAATACTCAACAAATTCCAAAATTTTCCAAGTTGATTTCAAATAAATTTATTAAAATTTGACAAAAATCGTGACAAAATCCAAAAAATCGAAGTTATTTCAACTGAAATTACTCAAATTAAGCTTCTCTATCACAAAAACTCAACATAGTCGAGAAAAATCGAAGTAGGTTTCAAATAAATTTATTAAAATTGGACACTTCCAACTAAAATATTTTTCTCAGTCCTAAAAATTGAAGTTATTTTCATCTAAATTTACTCAATTGTAGATCCTACAACAAAAATACTCAAGAAAATCCAAATAATCGAAATTGGTTTCAAATAAATTTATTAAAATTTGACACTTCCAACTAAAATTTTTTCACAATCCAAAAAATTGTCGTTATTTTCATCTAAATTTACTCAAATATACATCCTACACCAAAAATACTGGACAAAATCCCAAAAAATCGAAGTTGAATTCAAATAAATTTATTAAAATTTGACACTTCCAACTAAAATTTTATTCACAATCCAAAAAATTGTCGTTATTTTCATCTAAATTTACTCAAATATACATCCTACAACAAAAGGGAAGTGTCAAATTTTAATAAATTTATTTGAAACCAACTTTGATTTTTTGGATTTTCTTGAGTATTTTTGTTGTAGGATCTACAATTGAGTAAATTTAGATGAAAATAACTTCAATTTTTTTGATTGTGAATATAATTTTAGTTGGAAGTGTCAAATTATAATAAATTTATTTGAAACCAACTTCGATTTTTTGGATTTTCTTGAGTATTTTTGTTGTAGGATCTACAATTGAGTAAATTTAGATGAAAATAACTTCGATTTTTTGGATTTTGTCACGATTTTTGTCAAATTTTAATAAATTTATTTGAAATCAACTTGGATAATTTTGGAATTTGTTGAGTATTTTTGTTGTAGGATGTATATTTGAGTAAATTTAGATGAAAATAACGACAATTTTTTGGATTGTGAATAAAATTTTAGTTGGAAGTGTCAAATTTTAATAATTTTATTTGAAACCAATTTCGATTATTTGGATTTTCTTGAGTATTTTTGTTGTAGGATCTACAATTGAGTAAATTTAGATGAAAATAACTTCAATTTTTTGGATTGTGAATATAATTTTTGTTGGAAGTGTCAAATTTTAATAAATTTATTTGAAACCAACTTCGATTTTTTGGATTTTCTTGAGTATTTTTGTTGTAGGATCTACAATTGAGTAAATTTAGATGAAAATAACTTCGATTTTTTGGATTTTGTCACGATTTTTGTCAAATTCTAATAAATTTATTTGAAATCAACTTGGAAAATTTTGGAATTTGTTGAGTATTTATGTTGTAGGATCTATATTTGAGTAAATTTAGATGAAAATATCTTCAATTTTTTGGATTGTGAAAAAATTTTAGTTGGATGTGTCAAATTTTAATAAATTTATTTGAAACCAACTTTGATTTTTTGGATTTTCTGGAGTATTTTTGTTGTAGGATCTACAATTGAGTAAATTTAGATGAAAATAACTTCAATTTTTTGGATTGTGAAAAAAATTTTAGTTGGAAGTGTCAAATTTTAATAAATTTATTTGAAACCAATTTCGATTATTTGGATTTTCTTGAGTATTTTTGTTTTAGGATCTACAATTGAGTAAATTTAGATGAAAATAACTTCAATTTTTTGGATTGTGAATAAAATTTTAGTTGGAAGTGTCAAATTTTAATAAATTTATTTGAATACAACTTCGATTTTTTTGAATTTTGTCGAGTAATTTTGGTGTAGGATGTATATTTGAGTAAATTTAGATGAAAATAACTTCGATTTTTTGGATTTTGTCACGATTTTTGTCATATTTTAATAAATTTATTTGAAATCAACTTGGATAATTTTGGAATTTGTTGAGTATTTTTGTTGTAGGATGTATATTTGAGTAAATTTAGATGAAAATAACGACAATTTTTTGGATTGTGAATAAAATTTTAGTTGGAAGTGTCAAATTTTAATAATTTTATTTGAAACCAATTTCGATTATTTGGATTTTCTTGAGTATTTTTGTTGTAGGATCTACAATTGAGTAAATTTAGATGAAAATAACTTCAATTTTTTGGATTGTGAATATAATTTTTGTTGGAAGTGTCAAATTTTAATAAATTTATTTGAAACCAACTTCGATTTTTTGGATTTTCTTGAGTATTTTTGTTGTAGGATCTACAATTGAGTAAATTTAGATGAAAATAACTTCGATTTTTTGGATTTTGTCACGATTTTTGTCAAATTCTAATAAATTTATTTGAAATCAACTTGGAAAATTTTGGAATTTGTTGAGTATTTATGTTGTAGGATCTATATTTGAGTAAATTTAGATGAAAATATCTTCAATTTTTTGGATTGTGAAAAAATTTTAGTTGGATGTGTCAAATTTTAATAAATTTATTTGAAACCAACTTTGATTTTTTGGATTTTCTGGAGTATTTTTGTTGTAGGATCTACAATTGAGTAAATTTAGATGAAAATAACTTCAATTTTTTGGATTGTGAAAAAAATTTTAGTTGGAAGTGTCAAATTTTAATAAATTTATTTGAAACCAATTTCGATTATTTGGATTTTCTTGAGTATTTTTGTTTTAGGATCTACAATTGAGTAAATTTAGATGAAAATAACTTCAATTTTTTGGATTGTGAATAAAATTTTAGTTGGAAGTGTCAAATTTTAATAAATTTATTTGAATACAACTTCGATTTTTTTGAATTTTGTCGAGTAATTTTGGTGTAGGATGTATATTTGAGTAAATTTAGATGAAAATAACTTCGATTTTTTGGATTTTGTCACGATTTTTGTCATATTTTAATAAATTTATTTGAAATCAACTTGGATAATTTTGGAATTTGTTGAGTATTTTTGTTGTAGGAACTATATTTGAGTAAATTTAGGTGAAAATATCTTCAATTTTTAGGATTGTGAAAAAAATTTTAGTTGGAAGTGCCAAATTTTAATAAATTTTTTTGTAACCAACTTCGATTTTTTTGAGTTTCTTGAGTATTTTTGGTGTAGGATCTACAATAGAGTAAATTTAGATGAAAATAACTTCGATTTTTTGGATTATGTCACGATGTTTGTCAAATTTTAATAAATTTATTTGAAATCAACTTGGATAATTTTGGAATTTGTTGAGTATTTATGTTGTAGGATCTATATTTGAGTAAATTTAGATGAAAATATCTTCAATTTTTTGGATTGTGAAAAAATTTTAGTTGGAAGTGTCAAATTTTAATAAATTTATTTGAAACCAACTTTGATTTTTTGGATTTTCTTGAGTATTTTTGTTGTAGGATCTACAATTGAGTAAATTTAGATGAAAATAACTTCAATTTTTTGGATTGTGAATATAATTTTAGTTGGAAGTGTCAAATTATAATAAATTTATTTGAAACCAACTTCGATTTTTTGGATTTTCTTGAGTATTTTTGTTGTAGGATCTACAATTGAGTAAATTTAGATGAAAATAACTTCGATTTTTTGGATTTTGTCACGATTTTTGTCAAATTTTAATAAATTTATTTGAAATCAACTTGGATAATTTTGGAATTTGTTGAGTATTTTTGTTGTAGGATGTATATTTGAGTAAATTTAGATGAAAATAACGACAATTTTTTGGATTGTGAATAAAATTTTAGTTGGAAGTGTCAAATTTTAATAAATTTATTTGAAACCAATTTCGATTATTTGGATTTTCTTGAGTATTTTTGTTGTAGGATCTACAATTGAGTAAATTTAGATGAAAATAACTTCAATTTTTTGGATTGTGAATATAATTTTAGTTGGAAGTGTCAAATTTTAATAAATTTATTTGAAACCAACTTCGATTTTTTTGATTTTCTTGAGTATTTTTGTTGTAGGATCTACAATTGAGTAAATTTAGATGAAAATAACTTCGATTTTTTGGATTTTGTCACGATTTTTGTCAAATTTTAATAAATTTATTTGAAATCAACTTGGATAATTTTGGAATTTGTTGAGTATTTTTGTTGTAGGATCTACAATTGAGTAAATTTAGATGAAAATAACTTCAATTTTTTGGATTGTGAATATAATTTTAGTTGGAAGTGTCAAATTATAATAAATTTATTTGAAACCAACTTCGATTATTTGGATTTTCTTGAGTATTTTTGTTGTAGGATCTACAATTGAGTAAATTTAGATGAAAATAACTTCGATTTTTTGGATTTTGTCACGATTTTTGTCAAATTTTAATAAATTTATTTGAAATCAACTTGGATAATTTTGGAATTTGTTGAGTATTTTTGTTGTAGGATGTATATTTGAGTAAATTTAGATGAAAATAACGACAATTTTTTGGATTGTGAATAAAATTTTAGTTGGAAGTGTCAAATTTTAATAAATTTATTTGAAACCAATTTCGATTATTTGGATTTTCTTGAGTATTTTTGTTGTAGGATCTACAATTGAGTAAATTTAGATGAAAATAACTTCAATTTTTTGGATTGTGAATATAATTTTAGTTGGAAGTGTCAAATTTTAATAAATTTATTTGAAACCAACTTCGATTTTTTTGATTTTCTTGAGTATTTTTGTTGTAGGATCTACAATTGAGTAAATTTAGATGAAAATAACTTCGATTTTTTGGATTTTGTCACGATTTTTGTCAAATTTTAATAAATTTATTTGAAATCAACTTGGATAATTTTGGAATTTGTTGAGTATTTTTGTTGTAGGATGTATATTTGAGTAAATTTAGATGAAAATAACGACAATTTTTTGGATTGTGAAAAAAATTTTAGTTGGAAGTGTCAAATTTTAATAAATTTATTTGAAACCAATTTCGATTATTTGGATTTTCTTGAGTATTTTTGTTGTAGGATCTACAATTGAGTAAATTTAGATGAATATAACTTCAATTTTTTGGATTGTGAATAAAATTTTAGTTGGAAGTGTCAAATTTTAATAAATTTATTTGAATTCAACTTCGATTTTTTTGAATTTTGTCGAGTATTTTTGGTGTAGGATGTATATTTGAGTAAATTTAGATGAAAATAACTTCGATTTTTTGGATTTTGTCACGATTTTTGTCATATTTTAATAAATTTATTTGAAATCAACTTGGATAATTTTGGAATTTGTTGAGTATTTTTGTTGTAGGAACTATATTTGAGTAAATTTAGGTGAAAATATCTTCAATTTTTAGGATTGTGAAAAAAATTTTAGTTGGAAGTGCCAAATTTTAATAAATTTTTTTGTAACCAACTTCGATTTTTTTGATTTTCTTGAGTATTTTTGGTGTAGGATCTACAATTGAGTAAATTTAGATGAAAATAACTTCGATTTTTTGGATTATGTCACGATGTTTGTCAAATTTTAATAAATTTATTTGAAATCAACTTGGATAATTTTGGAATTTGTTGAGTATTTATGTTGTAGGATCTATATTTGAGTAAATTTAGATGAAAATATCTTCAATTTTTTGGATTGTGAAAAAATTTTAGTTGGAAGTGTCAAATTTTAATAAATTGATTTGAAACCAACTTTGATTTTTTGGATTTTCTTGAGTATTTTTGTTGTAGGATCTACAATTGAGTAAATTTAGATGAAAATAACTTCAATTTTTTGGATTGTGAATATAATTTTAGTTGGAAGTGTCAAATTATAATAAATTTATTTGAAACCAACTTCGATTTTTTGGATTTTCTTGAGTATTTTTGTTGTAGGATCTACAATTGAGTAAATTTAGATGAAAATAACTTCGATTTTTTGGATTTTGTCACGATTTTTGTCAAATTTTAATAAATTTATTTGAAATCAACTTGGATAATTTTGGAATTTGTTGAGTATTTTTGTTGTAGGATGTATATTTGAGTAAATTTAGATGAAAATAACGACAATTTTTTGGATTGTGAATAAAATTTTAGTTGGAAGTGTCAAATTTTAATAAATTTATTTGAAACCAATTTCGATTATTTGGATTTTCTTGAGTATTTTTGTTGTAGGATCTACAATTGAGTAAATTTAGATGAAAATAACTTCAATTTTTTGGATTGTGAATATAATTTTAGTTGGAAGTGTCAAATTTTAATAAATTTATTTGAAACCAACTTCGATTTTTTTGATTTTCTTGAGTATTTTTGTTGTAGGATCTACAATTGAGTAAATTTAGATGAAAATAACTTCGATTTTTTGGATTTTGTCACGATTTTTGTCAAATTTTAATAAATTTATTTGAAATCAACTTGGATAATTTTGGAATTTGTTGAGTATTTTTGTTGTAGGATGTATATTTGAGTAAATTTAGATGAAAATAACGACAATTTTTTGGATTGTGAATAAAATTTTAGTTGGAAGTGTCAAATTTTAATAAATTTATTTGAAACCAATTTCGATTATTTGGATTTTCTTGAGTATTTTTGTTGTAGGATCTACAATTGAGTAAATTTAGATGAAAATAACTTCAATTTTTTGGATTGTGAATATAATTTTAGTTGGAAGTGTCAAATTTTAATAAATTTATTTGAAACCAACTTCGATTTTTTTGATTTTCTTGAGTATTTTTGTTGTAGGATCTACAATTGAGTAAATTTAGATGAAAATAACTTCGATTTTTTGGATTTTGTCACGATTTTTGTCAAATTTTAATAAATTTATTTGAAATCAACTTGGATAATTTTGGAATTTGTTGAGTATTTTTGTTGTAGGATGTATATTTGAGTAAATTTAGATGAAAATATCGACAATTTTTTGGATTGTGAAAAAAATTTTAGTTGGAAGTGTCAAATTTTAATAAATTTATTTGAAACCAATTTCGATTATTTGGATTTTCTTGAGTATTTTTGTTGTAGGATCTACAATTGAGTAAATTTAGATGAATATAACTTCAATTTTTTGGATTGTGAATAAAATTTTAGTTGGAAGTGTCAAATTTTAATAAATTTATTTGAATTCAACTTCGATTTTTTTGAATTTTGTCGAGTATTTTTGGTGTAGGATGTATATTTGAGTAAATTTAGATGAAAATAACTTCGATTTTTTGGATTTTGTCACGATTTTTGTCATATTTTAATAAATTTATTTGAAATCAACTTGGATAATTTTGGAATTTGTTGAGTATTTTTGTTGTAGGAACTATATTTGAGTAAATTTAGGTGAAAATATCTTCAATTTTTAGGATTGTGAAAAAAATTTTAGTTGGAAGTGCCAAATTTTAATAAATTTTTTTGTAACCAACTTCGATTTTTTTGATTTTCTTGAGTATTTTTGGTGTAGGATCTACAATTGAGTAAATTTAGATGAAAATAACTTCGATTTTTTGGATTATGTCACGATGTTTGTCAAATTTTAATAAATTTATTTGAAATCAACTTGGATAATTTTGGAATTTGTTGAGTATTTATGTTGTAGGATCTATATTTGAGTAAATTTAGATGAAAATATCTTCAATTTTTTGGTTTGTGAAAAAATTTTAGTTGGAAGTGTCAAATTTTAATAAATTGATTTGAAACCAACTTTGATTTTTTGGATTTTCTTGAGTATTTTTGTTGTAGGATCTACAATTGAGTAAATTTAGATGAAAATAACTTCAATTTTTTGGATTGTGAATATAATTTTAGTTGGAAGTGTCAAATTATAATAAATTTATTTGAAACCAACTTCGATTTTTTGGATTTTCTTGAGTATTTTTGTTGTAGGATCTACAATTGAGTAAATTTAGATGAAAATAACTTCGATTTTTTGGATTTTGTCACGATTTTTGTCAAATTTTAATAAATTTATTTGAAATCAACTTGGATAATTTTGGAATTTGTTGAGTATTTTTGTTGTAGGATGTATATTTGAGTAAATTTAGATGAAAATAACGACAATTTTTTGGATTGTGAATAAAATTTTAGTTGGAAGTGTCAAATTTTAATAAATTTATTTGAAACCAATTTCGATTATTTGGATTTTCTTGAGTATTTTTGTTGTAGGATCTACAATTGAGTAAATTTAGATGAAAATAACTTCAATTTTTTGGATTGTGAATATAATTTTAGTTGGAAGTGTCAAATTTTAATAAATTTATTTGAAACCAACTTCGATTTTTTTGATTTTCTTGAGTATTTTTGTTGTAGGATCTACAATTGAGTAAATTTAGATGAAAATAACTTCGATTTTTTGGATTTTGTCACGATTTTTGTCAAATTTTAATAAATTTATTTGAAATCAACTTGGATAATTTTGGAATTTGTTGAGTATTTTTGTTGTAGGATCTACAATTGAGTAAATTTAGATGAAAATAACTTCAATTTTTTGGATTGTGAATATAATTTTAGTTGGAAGTGTCAAATTATAATAAATTTATTTGAAACCAACTTCGATTATTTGGATTTTCTTGAGTATTTTTGTTGTAGGATCTACAATTGAGTAAATTTAGATGAAAATGACTTCGATTTTTTGGATTTTGTCACGATTTTTGTCAAATTTTAATAAATTTATTTGAAATCAACTTGGATAATTTTGGAATTTGTTGAGTATTTTTGTTGTAGGATGTATATTTGAGTAAATTTAGATGAAAATAACGACAATTTTTTGGATTGTGAATAAAATTTTAGTTGGAAGTGTCAAATTTTAATAAATTTATTTGAAACCAATTTCGATTATTTGGATTTTCTTGAGTATTTTTGTTGTAGGATCTACAATTGAGTAAATTTAGATGAAAATAACTTCAATTTTTTGGATTGTGAATATAATTTTAGTTGGAAGTGTCAAATTTTAATAAATTTATTTGAAACCAACTTCGATTTTTTTGATTTTCTTGAGTATTTTTGTTGTAGGATCTACAATTGAGTAAATTTAGATGAAAATAACTTCAATTTTTTGGATTGTGAATATAATTTTAGTTGGAAGTGTCAAATTATAATAAATTTATTTGAAACCAACTTCGATTTTTTGGATTTTCTTGAGTATTTTTGTTGTAGGATCTACAATTGAGTAAATTTAGATGAAAATAACTTCGATTTTTTGGATTTTGTCACGATTTTTGTCAAATTTTAATAAATTTATTTGAAATCAACTTGGATAATTTTGGAATTTGTTGAGTATTTTTGTTGTAGGATGTATATTTGAGTAAATTTAGATGAAAATAACGACAATTTTTTGGATTGTGAATAAAATTTTAGTTGGAAGTGTCAAATTTTAATAAATTTATTTGAAACCAATTTCGATTATTTGGATTTTCTTGAGTATTTTTGTTGTAGGATCTACAATTGAGTAAATTTAGATGAAAATAACTTCAATTTTTTGGATTGTGAATATAATTTTAGTTGGAAGTGTCAAATTTTAATAAATTTATTTGAAACCAATTTCGATTATTTGGATTTTCTTGAGTATTTTTGTTGTAGGATCTACAATTGAGTAAATTTAGATGAAAATAACTTCAATTTTTTGGATTGTGAATATAATTTTAGTTGGAAGTGTCAAATTATAATAAATTTATTTGAAACCAACTTCGATTTTTTGGATTTTCTTGAGTATTTTTGTTGTAGGATCTACAATTGAGTAAATTTAGATGAAAATAACTTCAATTTTTTGGATTTTGTCACGATTTTTGTCAAATTTTAATAAATTTATTTGAAATCAACTTGGATAATTTTGGAATTTGTTGAGTATTTTTGTTGTAGGATGTATATTTGAGTAAATTTAGATGAAAATAACGACAATTTTTTGGATTGTGAAAAAAATTTTAGTTGGAAGTGTCAAATTTTAATAAATTTATTTGAAACCAATTTCGATTATTTGGATTTTCTTGAGTATTTTTGTTGTAGGATCTACAATTGAGTAAATTTAGATGAATATAACTTCAATTTTTTGGATTGTGAATAAAATTTTAGTTGGAAGTGTCAAATTTTAATAAATTTATTTGAATTCAACTTCGATTTTTTTGAATTTTGTCGAGTATTTTTGGTGTAGGATGTATATTTGAGTAAATTTAGATGAAAATAACTTCGATTTTTTGGATTTTGTCACGATTTTTGTCATATTTTAATAAATTTATTTGAAATCAACTTGGATAATTTTGGAATTTGTTGAGTATTTTTGTTGTAGGAACTATATTTGAGTAAATTTAGGTGAAAATATCTTCAATTTTTAGGATTGTGAAAAAAATTTTAGTTGGAAGTGCCAAATTTTAATAAATTTTTTTGTAACCAACTTCGATTTTTTTGATTTTCTTGAGTATTTTTGGTGTAGGATCTACAATTGAGTAAATTTAGATGAAAATAACTTCGATTTTTTGGATTATGTCACGATGTTTGTCAAATTTTAATAAATTTATTTGAAATCAACTTGGATAATTTTGGAATTTGTTGAGTATTTATGTTGTAGGATCTATATTTGAGTAAATTTAGATGAAAATATCTTCAATTTTTTGGATTGTGAAAAAATTTTAGTTGGAAGTGTCAAATTTTAATAAATTGATTTGAAACCAACTTTGATTTTTTGGATTTTCTTGAGTATTTTTGTTGTAGGATCTACAATTGAGTAAATTTAGATGAAAATAACTTCAATTTTTTGGATTGTGAATATAATTTTAGTTGGAAGTGTCAAATTATAATAAATTTATTTGAAACCAACTTCGATTTTTTGGATTTTCTTGAGTATTTTTGATGTAGGATCTACAATTGAGTAAATTTAGATGAAAATAACTTCGATTTTTTGGATTTTGTCACGATTTTTGTCAAATTTTAATAAATTTATTTGAAATCAACTTGGATAATTTTGGAATTTGTTGAGTATTTTTGTTGTAGGATGTATATTTGAGTAAATTTAGATGAAAATAACGACAATTTTTTGGATTGTGAATAAAATTTTAGTTGGAAGTGTCAAATTTTAATAAATTTATTTGAAACCAATTTCGATTATTTGGATTTTCTTGAGTATTTTTGTTGTAGGATCTACAATTGAGTAAATTTAGATGAAAATAACTTCAATTTTTTGGATTGTGAATATAATTTTAGTTGGAAGTGTCAAATTTTAATAAATTTATTTGAAACCAACTTCGATTTTTTTGATTTTCTTGAGTATTTTTGTTGTAGGATCTACAATTGAGTAAATTTAGATGAAAATAACTTCGATTTTTTGGATTTTGTCACGATTTTTGTCAAATTTTAATAAATTTATTTGAAATCAACTTGGATAATTTTGGAATTTGTTGAGTATTTTTGTTGTAGGATGTATATTTGAGTAAATTTAGATGAAAATAACGACAATTTTTTGGATTGTGAAAAAAATTTTAGTTGGAAGTGTCAAATTTTAATAAATTTATTTGAAACCAATTTCGATTATTTGGATTTTCTTGAGTATTTTTGTTGTAGGATGTATATTTGAGTAAATTTAGATGAAAATAACGACAATTTTTTGGATTGTGAATAAAATTTTAGTTGGAAGTGTCAAATTTTAATAAATTTATTTGAATTCAACTTCGATTTTTTGGGATTTTGTCCAGTATTTTTGGTGTAGGATGTATATTTGAGTAAATTTAGATGAAAATAACGAGAATTTTTTGGATTGTGAAAAAAATTTTAGTTGGAAGTGTCAAATTTTAATAAATTTATTTGAAACCAATTTCGATTATTTGGATTTTCTTGAGTATTTTTGTTGTAGGATCTACAATTGAGTAAATTTAGATGAAAATAACTTCAATTTTTAGGACTGAGAAAAATATTTTAGTTGGAAGTGTCAAATTTTAATAAATTTATTTGAAACCTACTTCGATTTTTTGGATTTTCTGGAGTATTTTTGTTGTAGGATCTACAATTGAGTAAATTTAGATGAAAATAACTTCAATTTTTTGGATTGTGAAAAAAATTTTAGTTGGAAGTGTCAAATTTTAATAAATTTATTTGAAACCAATTTCGATTATTTGGATTTTCTTGAGTATTTTTGTTGTAGGATCTACAATTGAGTAAATTTAGATGAAAATAACTTCAATTTTTTGGATTGTGAATAAAATTTTAGTTGGAAGTGTCAAATTTTAATAAATTTATTTGAATTCCACTTCGATTTTTTTGAATTTTGTCGAGTATTTTTGGTGTAGGATGTATATTTGAGTAAATTTAGATGAAAATAACTTCGATTTTTTGGATTTTGTCACGATTTTTGTCATATTTTAATAAATTTATTTGAAATCAACTTGGATAATTTTGGAATTTGTTGAGTATTTTTGTTGTAGGAACTATATTTGAGTAAATTTAGGTGAAAATATCTTCAATTTTTAGGATTGTGAAATAAATTTTAGTTGGAAGTGCCAAATTTTAATAAATTTTTTTGTAACCAACTTCGATTTTTTTGATTTTCTTGAGTATTTTTGGTGTAGGATCTACAATTGAGTAAATTTAGATGAAAATAACTTCGATTTTTTGGATTATGTCACTATGTTTGTCAAATTTTAATAAATTTATTTGAAATCAACTTGGATAATTTTGGAATTTGTTGAGTATTTATGTTGTAGGATCTATATTTGAGTAAATTTAGATGAAAATATCTTCAATTTTTTGGATTGTGAAAAAATTTTAGTTGGAAGTGTCAAATTTTAATAAATTGATTTGAAACCAACTTTGATTTTTTGGATTTTCTTGAGTATTTTTGTTGTAGGATCTACAATTGAGTAAATTTAGATGAAAATAACTTCAATTTTTTGGATTGTGAATATAATTTTAGTTGGAAGTGTCAAATTATAATAAATTTATTTGAAACCAACTTCGATTTTTTGGATTTTCTTGAGTATTTTTGTTGTAGGATCTACAATTGAGTAAATTTAGATGAAAATAACTTCGATTTTTTGGATTTTGTCACGATTTTTGTCAAATTTTAATAAATTTATTTGAAATCAACTTGGATAATTTTGGAATTTGTTGAGTATTTTTGTTGTAGGATGTATATTTGAGTAAATTTAGATGAAAATAACGACAATTTTTTGGATTGTGAATAAAATTTTAGTTGGAAGTGTCAAATTTTAATAAATTTATTTGAAACCAATTTCGATTATTTGGATTTTCTTGAGTATTTTTGTTGTAGGATCTACAATTGAGTAAATTTAGATGAAAATAACTTCAATTTTTTGGATTGTGAATATAATTTTAGTTGGAAGTGTCAAATTTTAATAAATTTATTTGAAACCAACTTCGATTTTTTTGATTTTCTTGAGTATTTTTGTTGTAGGATCTACAATTGAGTAAATTTAGATGAAAATAACTTCGATTTTTTGGATTTTGTCACGATTTTTGTCAAATTTTAATAAATTTATTTGAAATCAACTTGGATAATTTTGGAATTTGTTGAGTATTTTTGTTGTAGGATGTATATTTGAGTAAATTTAGATGAAAATAACGACAATTTTTTGGATTGTGAAAAAAATTTTAGTTGAAAGTGTCAAATTTTAATAAATTTATTTGAAACCAATTTCGATTATTTGGATTTTCTTGAGTATTTTTGTTGTAGGATGTATATTTGAGTAAATTTAGATGAAAATAACGACAATTTTTTGGATTGTGAATAAAATTTTAGTTGGAAGTGTCAAATTTTAATAAATTTATTTGAATTCAACTTCGATTTTTTGGGATTTTGTCCAGTATTTTTGGTGTAGGATGTATATTTGAGTAAATTTAGATGAAAATAACGACAATTTTTTGGATTGTGAAAAAAATTTTAGTTGGAAGTGTCAAATTTTAATAAATTTATTTGAAACCAATTTCGATTATTTGGATTTTCTTGAGTATTTTTGTTGTAGGATCTACAATTGAGTAAATTTAGATGAAAATAACTTCAATTTTTAGGACTGAGAAAAATATTTTAGTTGGAAGTGTCAAATTTTAATAAATTTATTTGAAACCTACTTCGATTTTTTGGATTTTCTGGAGTATTTTTGTTGTAGGATCTACAATTGAGTAAATTTAGATGAAAATAACTTCAATTTTTTGGATTGTGAAAAAAATTTTAGTTGGAAGTGTCAAATTTTAATAAATTTATTTGAAACCAATTTCGATTATTTGGATTTTCTTGAGTATTTTTGTTGTAGGATCTACAATTGAGTAAATTTAGATGAAAATAACTTCAATTTTTTGGATTGTGAATAAAATTTTAGTTGGAAGTGTCAAATTTTAATAAATTTATTTGAATTCAACTTCGATTTTTTTGAATTTTGTCGAGTATTTTTGGTGTAGGATGTATATTTGAGTAAATTTAGATGAAAATAACTTCGATTTTTTGGATTTTGTCACGATTTTTGTCATATTTTAATAAATTTATTTGAAATCAACTTGGATAATTTTGGAATTTGTTGAGTATTTTTGTTGTAGGAACTATATTTGAGTAAATTTAGGTGAAAATATCTTCAATTTTTAGGATTGTGAAAAAAATTTTAGTTGGAAGTGCCAAATTTTAATAAATTTTTTTGTAACCAACTTCGATTTTTTTGATTTTCTTGAGTATTTTTGGTGTAGGATCTACAATTGAGTAAATTTAGATGAAAATAACTTCGATTTTTTGGATTATGTCACGATGTTTGTCAAATTTTAATAAATTTATTTGAAATCAACTTGGATAATTTTGGAATTTGTTGAGTATTTATGTTGTAGGATCTATATTTGAGTAAATTTAGATGAAAATATCTTCAATTTTTTGGATTGTGAAAAAATTTTAGTTGGAAGTGTCAAATTTTAATAAATTTATTTGAAACCAATTTCGATTATTTGGATTTTCTTGAGTATTTTTGTTGTAGGATCTACAATTGAGTAAATTTAGATGAAAATAACTTCAATTTTTTGGATTGTGAATATAATTTTAGTTGGAAGTGTCAAATTTTAATAAATTTATTTGAAACCAACTTCGATTTTTTTGATTTTCTTGAGTATTTTTGTTGTAGGATCTACAATTGAGTTAATTTAGATGAAAATAACTTCGATTTTTTGGATTTTGTCACGATTTTTGTCAAATTTTAATAAATTTATTTGAAATCAACTTGGATAATTTTGGAATTTGTTGAGTATTTTTGTTGTAGGATGTATATTTGAGTAAATTTAGATGAAAATAACGACAATTTTTTGGATTGTGAAAAAAATTTTAGTTGGAAGTGTCAAATTTTAATAAATTTATTTGAAACCAATTTCGATTATTTGGATTTTCTTGAGTATTTTTGTTGTAGGATCTACAATTGAGTAAATTTAGATGAATATAACTTCAATTTTTTGGATTGTGAATAAAATTTTAGTTGGAAGTGTCAAATTTTAATAAATTTATTTGAATTCAACTTCGATTTTTTTGAATTTTGTCGAGTATTTTTGGTGTAGGATGTATATTTGAGTAAATTTAGATGAAAATAACTTCGATTTTTTGGATTTTGTCACGATTTTTGTCATATTTTAATAAATTTATTTGAAATCAACTTGGATAATTTTGGAATTTGTTGAGTATTTTTGTTGTAGGAACTATATTTGAGTAAATTTAGGTGAAAATATCTTCAATTTTTAGGATTGTGAAAAAAATTTTAGTTGGAAGTGCCAAATTTTAATAAATTTTTTTGTAACCAACTTCGATTTTTTTGATTTTCTTGAGTATTTTTGGTGTAGGATCTACAATTGAGTAAATTTAGATGAAAATAACTTCGATTTTTTGGATTATGTCACGATGTTTGTCAAATTTTAATAAATTTATTTGAAATCAACTTGGATAATTTTGGAATTTGTTGAGTATTTATGTTGTAGGATCTATATTTGAGTAAATTTAGATGAAAATATCTTCAATTTTTTGGATTGTGAAAAAATTTTAGTTGGAAGTGTCAAATTTTAATAAATTTATTTGAAACCAACTTTGATTTTTTGGATTTTCTTGAGTATTTTTGTTGTAGGATTTACAATTGAGTAAATTTAGATGAAAATAACTTCAATTTTTTGGATTGTGAATATAATTTTAGTTGGAAGTGTCAAATTATAATAAATTTATTTGAAACCAACTTCGATTTTTTGGATTTTCTTGAGTATTTTTGTTGTAGGATCTACAATTGAGTAAATTTAGATGAAAATAACTTCGATTTTTTGGATTTTGTCACGATTTTTGTCAAATTTTAATAAATTTATTTGAAATCAACTTGGATAATTTTGGAATTTGTTGAGTATTTTTGTTGTAGGATGTATATTTGAGTAAATTTAGATGAAAATAACGACAATTTTTTGGATTGTGAATAAAATTTTAGTTGGAAGTGTCAAATTTTAATAAATTTATTTGAAACCAATTTCGATTATTTGGATTTTCTTGAGTATTTTTGTTGTAGGATCTACAATTGAGTAAATTTAGATGAAAATAACTTCAATTTTTTGGATTGTGAATATAATTTTAGTTGGAAGTGTCAAATTTTAATAAATTTATTTGAAACCAACTTCGATTTTTTTGATTTTCTTGAGTATTTTTGTTGTAGGATCTACAATTGAGTAAATTTAGATGAAAATAACTTCGATTTTTTGGATTTTGTCACGATTTTTGTCAAATTTTAATAAATTTATTTGAAATCAACTTGGATAATTTTGGAATTTGTTGAGTATTTTTGTTGTAGGATGTATATTTGAGTAAATTTAGATGAAAATAACGACAATTTTTTGGATTGTGAAAAAAATTTTAGTTGAAAGTGTCAAATTTTAATAAATTTATTTGAAACCAATTTCGATTATTTGGATTTTCTTGAGTATTTTTGTTGTAGGATGTATATTTGAGTAAATTTAGATGAAAATAACGACAATTTTTTGGATTGTGAATAAAATTTTAGTTGGAAGTGTCAAATTTTAATAAATTTATTTGAATTCAACTTCGATTTTTTGGGATTTTGTCCAGTATTTTTGGTGTAGGATGTATATTTGAGTAAATTTAGATGAAAATAACGACAATTTTTTGGATTGTGAAAAAAATTTTAGTTGGAAGTGTCAAATTTTAATAAATTTATTTGAAACCAATTTCGATTATTTGGATTTTCTTGAGTATTTTTGTTGTAGGATCTACAATTGAGTAAATTTAGATGAAAATAACTTCAATTTTTAGGACTGAGAAAAATATTTTAGTTGGAAGTGTCAAATTTTAATAAATTTATTTGAAACCTACTTCGATTTTTTGGATTTTCTGGAGTATTTTTGTTGTAGGATCTACAATTGAGTAAATTTAGATGAAAATAACTTCAATTTTTTGGATTGTGAAAAAAATTTTAGTTGGAAGTGTCAAATTTTAATAAATTTATTTGAAACCAATTTCGATTATTTGGATTTTCTTGAGTATTTTTGTTGTAGGATCTACAATTGAGTAAATTTAGATGAAAATAACTTCAATTTTTTGGATTGTGAATAAAATTTTAGTTGGAAGTGTCAAATTTTAATAAATTTATTTGAATTCAACTTCGATTTTTTTGAATTTTGTCGAGTATTTTTGGTGTAGGATGTATATTTGAGTAAATTTAGATGAAAATAACTTCGATTTTTTGGATTTTGTCACGATTTTTGTCATATTTTAATAAATTTATTTGAAATCAACTTGGATAATTTTGGAATTTGTTGAGTATTTTTGTTGTAGGAACTATATTTGAGTAAATTTAGGTGAAAATATCTTCAATTTTTAGGATTGTGAAAAAAATTTTAGTTGGAAGTGCCAAATTTTAATAAATTTTTTTGTAACCAACTTCGATTTTTTTGATTTTCTTGAGTATTTTTGGTGTAGGATCTACAATTGAGTAAATTTAGATGAAAATAACTTCGATTTTTTGGATTATGTCACGATGTTTGTCAAATTTTAATAAATTTATTTGAAATCAACTTGGATAATTTTGGAATTTGTTGAGTATTTATGTTGTAGGATCTATATTTGAGTAAATTTAGATGAAAATATCTTCAATTTTTTGGATTGTGAAAAAATTTTAGTTGGAAGTGTCAAATTTTAATAAATTTATTTGAAACCAATTTCGATTATTTGGATTTTCTTGAGTATTTTTGTTGTAGGATCTACAATTGAGTAAATTTAGATGAAAATAACTTCAATTTTTTGGATTGTGAATATAATTTTAGTTGGAAGTGTCAAATTTTAATAAATTTATTTGAAACCAACTTCGATTTTTTTGATTTTCTTGAGTATTTTTGTTGTAGGATCTACAATTGAGTTAATTTAGATGAAAATAACTTCGATTTTTTGGATTTTGTCACGATTTTTGTCAAATTTTAATAAATTTATTTGAAATCAACTTGGATAATTTTGGAATTTGTTGAGTATTTTTGTTGTAGGATGTATATTTGAGTAAATTTAGATGAAAATAACGACAATTTTTTGGATTGTGAAAAAAATTTTAGTTGGAAGTGTCAAATTTTAATAAATTTATTTGAAACCAATTTCGATTATTTGGATTTTCTTGAGTATTTTTGTTGTAGGATCTACAATTGAGTAAATTTAGATGAATATAACTTCAATTTTTTGGATTGTGAATAAAATTTTAGTTGGAAGTGTCAAATTTTAATAAATTTATTTGAATTCAACTTCGATTTTTTTGAATTTTGTCGAGTATTTTTGGTGTAGGATGTATATTTGAGTAAATTTAGATGAAAATAACTTCGATTTTTTGGATTTTGTCACGATTTTTGTCATATTTTAATAAATTTATTTGAAATCAACTTGGATAATTTTGGAATTTGTTGAGTATTTTTGTTGTAGGAACTATATTTGAGTAAATTTAGGTGAAAATATCTTCAATTTTTAGGATTGTGAAAAAAATTTTAGTTGGAAGTGCCAAATTTTAATAAATTTTTTTGTAACCAACTTCGATTTTTTTGATTTTCTTGAGTATTTTTGGTGTAGGATCTACAATTGAGTAAATTTAGATGAAAATAACTTCGATTTTTTGGATTATGTCACGATGTTTGTCAAATTTTAATAAATTTATTTGAAATCAACTTGGATAATTTTGGAATTTGTTGAGTATTTATGTTGTAGGATCTATATTTGAGTAAATTTAGATGAAAATATCTTCAATTTTTTGGATTGTGAAAAAATTTTAGTTGGAAGTGTCAAATTTTAATAAATTTATTTGAAACCAACTTTGATTTTTTGGATTTTCTTGAGTATTTTTGTTGTAGGATTTACAATTGAGTAAATTTAGATGAAAATAACTTCAATTTTTTGGATTGTGAATATAATTTTAGTTGGAAGTGTCAAATTATAATAAATTTATTTGAAACCAACTTCGATTTTTTGGATTTTCTTGAGTATTTTTGTTGTAGGATCTACAATTGAGTAAATTTAGATGAAAATAACTTCGATTTTTTGGATTTTGTCACGATTTTTGTCAAATTTTAATAAATTTATTTGAAATCAACTTGGATAATTTTGGAATTTGTTGAGTATTTTTGTTGTAGGATGTATATTTGAGTAAATTTAGATGAAAATAACGACAATTTTTTGGATTGTGAATAAAATTTTAGTTGGAAGTGTCAAATTTTAATAAATTTATTTGAAACCAATTTCGATTATTTGGATTTTCTTGAGTATTTTTGTTGTAGGATCTACAATTGAGTAAATTTAGATGAAAATAACTTCAATTTTTTGGATTGTGAATATAATTTTAGTTGGAAGTGTCAAATTTTAATAAATTTATTTGAAACCAACTTCGATTTTTTTGATTTTCTTGAGTATTTTTGTTGTAGGATCTACAATTGAGTAAATTTAGATGAAAATAACTTCGATTTTTTGGATTTTGTCACGATTTTTGTCAAATTTTAATAAATTTATTTGAAATCAACTTGGATAATTTTGGAATTTGTTGAGTATTTTTGTTGTAGGATGTATATTTGAGTAAATTTAGATGAAAATAACGACAATTTTTTGGATTGTGAAAAAAATTTTAGTTGGAAGTGTCAAATTTTAATAAATTTATTTGAAACCAATTTCGATTATTTGGATTTTCTTGAGTATTTTTGTTGTAGGATGTATATTTGAGTAAATTTAGATGAAAATAACGACAATTTTTTGGATTGTGAATAAAATTTTAGTTGGAAGTGTCAAATTTTAATAAATTTATTTGAATTCAACTTCGATTTTTTGGGATTTTGTCCAGTATTTTTGGTGTAGGATGTATATTTGAGTAAATTTAGATGAAAATAACGACAATTTTTTGGATTGTGAAAAAAATTTTAGTTGGAAGTGTCAAATTTTAATAAATTTATTTGAAACCAATTTCGATTATTTGGATTTTCTTGAGTATTTTTGTTGTAGGATCTACAATTGAGTAAATTTAGATGAAAATAACTTCAATTTTTTGGATTGTGAATAAAATTTTAGTTGGAAGTGTCAAATTTTAATAAATTTATTTGAATTCAACTTCGATTTTTTTGAATTTTGTCGAGTATTTTTGGTGTAGGATGTATATTTGAGTAAATTTAGATGAAAATAACTTCGATTTTTTGGATTTTGTCACGATTTTTGTCATATTTTAATAAATTTATTTGAAATCAACTTGGATAATTTTGGAATTTGTTGAGTATTTTTGTTGTAGGAACTATATTTGAGTAAATTTAGGTGAAAATATCTTCAATTTTTAGGATTGTGAAAAAAATTTTAGTTGGAAGTGCCAAATTTTAATAAATTTTTTTGTAACCAACTTCGATTTTTTTGATTTTCTTGAGTATTTTTGGTGTAGGATCTACAATTGAGTAAATTTAGATGAAAATAACTTCGATTTTTTGGATTATGTCACGATGTTTGTCAAATTTTAATAAATTTATTTGAAATCAACTTGGATAATTTTGGAATTTGTTGAGTATTTATGTTGTAGGATCTATATTTGAGTAAATTTAGATGAAAATATCTTCAATTTTTTGGATTGTGAAAAAATTTTAGTTGGAAGTGTCAAATTTTAATAAATTTATTTGAAACCAATTTCGATTATTTGGATTTTCTTGAGTATTTTTGTTGTAGGATCTACAATTGAGTAAATTTAGATGAAAATAACTTCAATTTTTTGGATTGTGAATATAATTTTAGTTGGAAGTGTCAAATTTTAATAAATTTATTTGAAACCAACTTCGATTTTTTTGATTTTCTTGAGTATTTTTGGTGTAGGATCTACAATTGAGTAAATTTAGATGAAAATAACTTCGATTTTTTGGATTTTGTCACGATTTTTGTCAAATTTTAATAAATTTATTTGAAATCAACTTGGATAATTTTGGAATTTGTTGAGTATTTTTGTTGTAGGATGTATATTTGAGTAAATTTAGATGAAAATAACGACAATTTTTTGGATTGTGAAAAAAATTTTAGTTGGAAGTGTCAAATTTTAATAAATTTATTTGAAACCAATTTCGATTATTTGGATTTTCTTGAGTATTTTTGTTGTAGGATCTACAATTGAGTAAATTTAGATGAATATAACTTCAATTTTTTGGATTGTGAATAAAATTTTAGTTGGAAGTGTCAAATTTTAATAAATTTATTTGAATTCAACTTCGATTTTTTTTAATTTTGTCGAGTATTTTTGGTGTAGGATGTATATTTGAGTAAATTTAGATGAAAATAACTTCGATTTTTTGGATTTTGTCACGATTTTTGTCATATTTTAATAAATTTATTTGAAATCAACTTGGATAATTTTGGAATTTGTTGAGTATTTTTGTTGTAGGAACTATATTTGAGTAAATTTAGGTGAAAATATCTTCAATTTTTAGGATTGTGAAAAAAATTTTAGTTGGAAGTGCCAAATTTTAATAAATTTTTTTGTAACCAACTTCGATTTTTTTGATTTTCTTGAGTATTTTTGGTGTAGGATCTACAATTGAGTAAATTTAGATGAAAATAACTTCGATTTTTTGGATTATGTCACGATGTTTGTCAAATTTTAATAAATTTATTTGAAATCAACTTGGATAATTTTGGAATTTGTTGAGTATTTATGTTGTAGGATCTATATTTGAGTAAATTTAGATGAAAATATCTTCAATTTTTTGGATTGTGAAAAAATTTTAGTTGGAAGTGTCAAATTTTAATAAATTTATTTGAAACCAACTTTGATTTTTTGGATTTTCTTGAGTATTTTTGTTGTAGGATTTACAATTGAGTAAATTTAGATGAAAATAACTTCAATTTTTTGGATTGTGAATATAATTTTAGTTGGAAGTGTCAAATTATAATAAATTTATTTGAAACCAACTTCGATTTTTTGGATTTTCTTGAGTATTTTTGTTGTAGGATCTACAATTGAGTAAATTTAGATGAAAATAACTTCGATTTTTTGGATTTTGTCACGATTTTTGTCAAATTTTAATAAATTTATTTGAAATCAACTTGGATAATTTTGGAATTTGTTGAGTATTTTTGTTGTAGGATGTATATTTGAGTAAATTTAGATGAAAATAACGACAATTTTTTGGATTGTGAATAAAATTTTAGTTGGAAGTGTCAAATTTTAATAAATTTATTTGAAACCAATTTCGATTATTTGGATTTTCTTGAGTATTTTTGTTGTAGGATCTACAATTGAGTAAATTTAGATGAAAATAACTTCAATTTTTTGGATTGTGAATATAATTTTAGTTGGAAGTGTCAAATTTTAATAAATTTATTTGAAACCAACTTCGATTTTTTTGATTTTCTTGAGTATTTTTGTTGTAGGATCTACAATTGAGTAAATTTAGATGAAAATAACTTCGATTTTTTGGATTTTGTCACGATTTTTGTCAAATTTTAATAAATTTATTTGAAATCAACTTGGATAATTTTGGAATTTGTTGAGTATTTTTGTTGTAGGATGTATATTTGAGTAAATTTAGATGAAAATAACGACAATTTTTTGGATTGTGAAAAAAATTTTAGTTGGAAGTGTCAAATTTTAATAAATTTATTTGAAACCAATTTCGATTATTTGGATTTTCTTGAGTATTTTTGTTGTAGGATGTATATTTGAGTAAATTTAGATGAAAATAACGACAATTTTTTGGATTGTGAATAAAATTTTAGTTGGAAGTGTCAAATTTTAATAAATTTATTTGAATTCAACTTCGATTTTTTGGGATTTTGTCCAGTATTTTTGGTGTAGGATGTATATTTGAGTAAATTTAGATGAAAATAACGACAATTTTTTGGATTGTGAAAAAAATTTTAGTTGGAAGTGTCAAATTTTAATAAATTTATTTGAAACCAATTTCGATTATTTGGATTTTCTTGAGTATTTTTGTTGTAGGATCTACAATTGAGTAAATTTAGATGAAAATAACTTCAATTTTTAGGACTGAGAAAAATATTTTAGTTGGAAGTGTCAAATTTTAATAAATTTATTTGAAACCTACTTCGATTTTTCTCGACTATGTTGAGTTTTTGTGATAGAGAAGCTTAATTTGAGTAATTTCAGTTGAAATAACTTCGATTTTTTGGATTTTGTCACGATTTTTGTCAAATTTTAATAAATTTATTTGAAATCAACTTGGAAAATTTTGGAATTTGTTGAGTATTTATGTTGTAGGATCTATATTTGAGTAAATTTAGATGAAAATATCTTCAATTTTTTGGATTGTGAAAAAATTTTAGTTGGATGTGTCAAATTTTAATAAATTTATTTGAAACCAACTTTGATTTTTTGGATTTTCTGGAGTATTTTTGTTGTAGGATCTACAATTGAGTAAATTTAGATGAAAATAACTTCAATTTTTTGGATTGTGAAAAAAATTTTAGTTGGAAGTGTCAAATTTTAATAAATTTATTTGAAACCAATTTCGATTATTTGGATTTTCTTGAGTATTTTTGTTGTAGGATCTACAATTGAGTAAATTTAGATGAAAATAACTTCAATTTTTTGGATTGTGAATAAAATTTTAGTTGGAAGTGTCAAATTTTAATAAATTTATTTGAATTCAACTTCGATTTTTTTGAATTTTGTCGAGTATTTTTGGTGTAGGATGTATATTTGAGTAAATTTAGATGAAAATAACTTTGATTTTTTGGATTTTGTCACGATTTTTGTCATATTTTAATAAATTTATTTGAAATCAACTTGGATAATTTTGGAATTTGTTGAGTATTTTTGTTGTAGGAACTATATTTGAGTAAATTTAGGTGAAAATATCTTCAATTTTTAGGATTGTGAAAAAAATTTTAGTTGGAAGTGCCAAATTTTAATAAATTTTTTTGTAACCAACTTCGATTTTTTTTATTTTCTTGAGTATTTTTGGTGTAGGATCTACAATTGAGTAAATTTAGATGAAAATAACTTTGATTTTTTGGATTATGTCACGATGTTTGTCAAATTTTAATAAATTTATTTGAAATCAACTTGGATAATTTTGGAATTTGTTGAGTATTTATGTTGTAGGATCTATATTTGAGTAAATTTAGATAAAAATATCTTCAATTTTTTGGATTGTGAAAAAATTTTAGTTGGAAGTGTCAAATTTTAATAAATTTATTTGAAACCAACTTTGATTTTTTGGATTTTCTTGAGTATTTTTGTTGTAGGATCTACAATTGAGTAAATTTAGATGAAAATAACTTCAATTTTTTGGATTGTGAATATAATTTTAGTTGGAAGTGTCAAATTATAATAAATTTATTTGAAACCAACTTCGATTTTTTGGATTTTCTTGAGTATTTTTGTTGTAGGATCTACAATTGAGTAAATTTAGATGAAAATAACTTCGATTTTTTGGATTTTGTCACGATTTTTGTCAAATTTTAATAAATTTATTTGAAATCAACTTGGATAATTTTGGAATTTGTTGAGTATTTTTGTTGTAGGATGTATATTTGAGTAAATTTAGATGAAAATAACGACAATTTTTTGGATTGTGAATAAAATTTTAGTTGGAAGTGTCAAATTTTAATAAATTTATTTGAAACCAATTTCGATTATTTGGATTTTCTTGAGTATTTTTGTTGTAGGATCTACAATTGAGTAAATTTAGATGAAAATAACTTCAATTTTTTGGATTGTGAATATAATTTTAGTTGGAAGTGTCAAATTTTAATAAATTTATTTGAAACCAACTTCGATTTTTTTGATTTTCTTGAGTATTTTTGTTGTAGGATCTACAATTGAGTAAATTTAGATGAAAATAACTTCGATTTTTTGGATTTTGTCACGATTTTTGTCAAATTTTAATAAATTTATTTGAAATCAACTTGGATAATTTTGGAATTTGTTGAGTATTTTTGTTGTAGGATGTATATTTGAGTAAATTTAGATGAAAATAACGACAATTTTTTGGATTGTGAAAAAAATTTTAGTTGGAAGTGTCAAATTTTAATAATTTTATTTGAAACCAATTTCGATTATTTGGATTTTCTTGAGTATTTTTGTTGTAGGATGTATATTTGAGTAAATTTAGATGAAAATAACGACAATTTTTTGGATTGTGAATAAAATTTTAGTTGGAAGTGTCAAATTTTAATAAATTTATTTGAATTCAACTTCGATTTTTTGGGATTTTGTCCAGTATTTTTGGTGTAGGATGTATATTTGAGTAAATTTAGATGAAAATAACTTCAATTTTTTGGATTGTGAAAAAAATTTTAGTTGGAAGTGTCAAATTTTAATAAATTTATTTGAAACCAATTTCGATTATTTGGATTTTCTTGAGTATTTTTGTTGTAGGATCTACAATTGAGTAAATTTAGATGAAAATAACTTCAATTTTTAGGACTGAGAAAAATATTTTAGTTGGAAGTGTCAAATTTTAATAAATTTATTTGAAACCTACTTCGATTTTTCTCGACTATGTTGAGTTTTTGTGATAGAGAAGCTTAATTTGAGTAATTTCAGTTGAAATAACTTCGATTTTTTGGATTTTGTCACGATTTTTGTCAAATTTTAATAAATTTATTTGAAATCAACTTGGAAAATTTTGGAATTTGTTGAGTATTTATGTTGTAGGATCTATATTTGAGTAAATTTAGATGAAAATATCTTCAATTTTTTGGATTGTGAAAAAATTTTAGTTGGATGTGTCAAATTTTAATAAATTTATTTGAAACCAACTTTGATTTTTTGGATTTTCTGGAGTATTTTTGTTGTAGGATCTACAATTGAGTAAATTTAGATGAAAATAACTTCAATTTTTTGGATTGTGAAAAAAATTTTAGTTGGAAGTGTCAAATTTTAATAAATTTATTTGAAACCAATTTCGATTATTTGGATTTTCTTGAGTATTTTTGTTGTAGGATCTACAATTGAGTAAATTTAGATGAAAATAACTTCAATTTTTTGGATTGTGAATAAAATTTTAGTTGGAAGTGTCAAATTTTAATAAATTTATTTGAATTCAACTTCGATTTTTTTGAATTTTGTCGAGTATTTTTGGTGTAGGATGTATATTTGAGTAAATTTAGATGAAAATAACTTCGATTTTTTGGATTTTGTAACGATTTTTGTCATATTTTAATAAATTTATTTGAAATCAACTTGGATAATTTTGGAATTTGTTGAGTATTTTTGTTGTAGGAACTATATTTGAGTAAATTTAGGTGAAAATATCTTCAATTTTTAGGATTGTGAAAAAAATTTTAGTTGGAAGTGCCAAATTTTAATAAATTTTTTTGTAACCAACTTCGATTTTTTTGATTTTCTTGAGTATTTTTTGTGTAGGATCTACAATTGAGTAAATTTAGATGAAAATAACTTCGATTTTTTGGATTATGTCACGATGTTTGTCAAATTTTAATAAATTTATTTGAAATCAACTTGGATAATTTTGGAATTTGTTGAGTATTTATGTTGTAGGATCTATATTTGAGTAAATTTAGATGAAAATATCTTCAATTTTTTGGATTGTGAAAAAATTTTAGTTGGAAGTGTCAAATTTTAATAAATTTATTTGAAACCAACTTTGATTTTTTGGATTTTCTTGAGTATTTTTGTTGTAGGATCTACAATTGAGTAAATTTAGATGAAAATAACTTCAATTTTTTGGATTGTGAATATAATTTTAGTTGGAAGTGTCAAATTATAATAAATTTATTTGAAACCAACTTCGATTTTTTGGATTTTCTTGAGTATTTTTGTTGTAGGATCTACAATTGAGTAAATTTAGATGAAAATAACTTCGATTTTTTGGATTTTGTCACGATTTTTGTCAAATTTTAATAAATTTATTTGAAATCAACTTGGATAATTTTGGAATTTGTTGAGTATTTTTGTTGTAGGATGTATATTTGAGTAAATTTAGATGAAAATAACGACAATTTTTTGGATTGTGAATAAAATTTTAGTTGGAAGTGTCAAATTTTAATAAATTTATTTGAAACCAATTTCGATTATTTGGATTTTCTTGAGTATTTTTGTTGTAGGATCTACAATTGAGTAAATTTAGATGAAAAAAACTTCAATTTTTTGGATTGTGAATATAATTTTAGTTGGAAGTGTCAAATTTTAATAAATTTATTTGAAACCAACTTCGATTTTTTGGATTTTCTTGAGTATTTTTGTTGTAGGATCTACAATTGAGTAAATTTAGATGAAAATAACTTCGATTTTTTGGATTTTGTCACGATTTTTGTCAAATTTTAATAAATTTATTTGAAATCAACTTGGATAATTTTGGAATTTGTTGAGTATTTTTGTTGTAGGATGTATATTTGAGTAAATTTAGATGAAAATGACGACAATTTTTTGGATTGTGAAAAAAATTTTAGTTGGAAGTGTCAAATTTTAATAAATTTATTTGAAACCAATTTCGATTATTTGGATTTTCTTGAGTATTTTTGTTGTAGGATGTATATTTGAGTAAATTTAGATGAAAATAACGACAATTTTTTGGATTGTGAATAAAATTTTAGTTGGAAGTGTCAAATTTTAATAAATTTATTTGAATTCAACTTCGATTTTTTGGGATTTTGTCCAGTATTTTTGGTGTAGGATGTATATTTGAGTAAATTTAGATGAAAATAACGACAATTTTTTGGATTGTGAAAAAAATTTTAGTTGGAAGTGTCAAATTTTAATAAATTTATTTGAATCCAATTTCGATTATTTGGATTTTCTTGAGTATTTTTGTTGTAGGATCTACAATTGAGTAAATTTAGATGAAAATAACTTCAATTTTTAGGACTGAGAAAAATATTTTAGTTGGAAGTGTCAAATTTTAATAAATTTATTTGAAACCTACTTCGATTTTTCTGGACTATGTTGAGTTTTTGTGATAGAGAAGCTTAATTTGAGTAATTTCAGTTGAAATAACTTCGATTTTTTGGATTTTGTCACGATTTTTGTCAAATTTTAATAAATTTATTTGAAATCAACTTGGAAAATTTTGGAATTTGTTGAGTATTTATGTTGTAGGATCTATATTTGAGTAAATTTAGATGAAAATATCTTCAATTTTTTGGATTGTGAAAAAATTTTAGGTGGATGTGTCAAATTTTAATAAATTTATTTGAAACCAACTTTGATTTTTTGGATTTTCTGGAGTATTTTTGTTGTAGGATCTACAATTGAGTAAATTTAGATGAAAATAACTTCAATTTTTTGGATTGTGAAAAAAATTTTAGTTGGAAGTGTCAAATTTTAATAAATTTATTTGAAACCAATTTCGATTATTTGGATTTTCTTGAGTATTTTTGTTGTAGGATCTACAATTGAGTAAATTTAGATGAAAATAACTTCAATTTTTTGGATTGTGAATAAAATTTTAGTTGGAAGTGTCAAATTTTAATAAATTTATTTGAATTCAACTTCGATTTTTTTGAATTTTGTCGAGTATTTTTGGTGTAGGATGTATATTTGAGTAAATTTAGATGAAAATAACTTCGATTTTTTGGATTTTGTCACGATTTTTGTCATATTTTAATAAATTTATTTGAAATCAACTTGGATAATTTTGGAATTTGTTGAGTATTTTTGTTGTAGGAACTATATTTGAGTAAATTTAGGTGAAAATATCTTCAATTTTTAGGATTGTGAAAAAAATTTTAGTTGGAAGTGCCAAATTTTAATAAATTTTTTTGTAACCAACTTCGATTTTTTTGATTTTCTTGAGTATTTTTGGTGTAGGATCTACAATTGAGTAAATTTAGATGAAAATAACTTCGATTTTTTGGATTATGTCACGATGTTTGTCAAATTTTAATAAATTTATTTGAAATCAACTTGGATAATTTTGGAATTTGTTGAGTATTTATGTTGTAGGATCTATATTTGAGTAAATTTAGATGAAAATATCTTCAATTTTTTGGATTGTGAAAAAATTTTAGTTGGAAGTGTCAAATTTTAATAAATTTATTTGAAACCAACTTTGATTTTTTGGATTTTCTTGAGTATTTTTGTTGTAGGATCTACAATTGAGTAAATTTAGATGAAAATAACTTCGATTTTTTGGATTTTGTCACGATTTTTGTCAAATTTTAATAAATTTATTTGAAATCAACTTGGATAATTTTGGAATTTGTTGAGTATTTTTGTTGTAGGATGTATATTTGAGTAAATTTAGATGAAAATAACGACAATTTTTTGGATTGTGAAAAAAATTTTAGTTGGAAGTGTCAAATTTTAATAAATTTATTTGAAACCAATTTCGATTATTTGGATTTTCTTGAGTATTTTTGTTGTAGGATGTATATTTGAGTAAATTTAGATGAAAATAACGACAATTTTTTGGATTGTGAATAAAATTTTAGTTGGAAGTGTCAAATTTTAATAAATTTATTTGAATTCAACTTCGATTTTTTGGGATTTTGTCCAGTATTTTTGGTGTAGGATGTATATTTGAGTAAATTTAGATGAAAATAACGACAATTTTTTGGATTGTGAAAAAAATTTTAGTTGGAAGTGTCAAATTTTAATAAATTTATTTGAAACCAATTTCGATTATTTGGATTTTCTTGAGTATTTTTGTTGTAGGATCTACAATTGAGTAAATTTAGATGAAAATAACTAAAATTTTTAGGACTGAGAAAAATATTTTAGTTGGAAGTGTCAAATTTTAATAAATTTATTTGAAACCTACTTCGATTTTTCTCGACTATGTTGAGTTTTTGTGATAGAGAAGCTTAATTTGAGTAATTTCAGTTGAAATAACTTCGATTTTTTGGATTTTGTCACGATTTTTGTCAAATTTTAATAAATTTATTTGAAATCAACTTGGAAAATTTTGGAATTTGTTGAGTATTTATGTTGTAGGATCTATATTTGAGTAAATTTAGATGAAAATATCTTCAATTTTTTGGATTGTGAAAAAATTTTAGTTGGATGTGTCAAATTTTAATAAATTTATTTGAAACCAACTTTGATTTTTTGGATTTTCTGGAGTATTTTTGTTGTAGGATCTACAATTGAGTAAATTTAGATGAAAATAACTTCAATTTTTTGGATTGTGAAAAAAATTTTAGTTGGAAGTGTCAAATTTTAATAAATTTATTTGAAACCAATTTCGATTATTTGGATTTTCTTGAGTATTTTTGTTGTAGGATCTACAATTGAGTAAATTTAGATGAAAATAACTTCAATTTTTTGGATTGTGAATAAAATTTTAGTTGGAAGTGTCAAATTTTAATAAGTTTATTTGAATTCAACTTCAATTTTTTTGAATTTTGTCGAGTATTTTTGGTGTAGGATGTATATTTGAGTAAATTTAGATGAAAATAACTTCGATTTTTTGGATTTTGTAACGATTTTTGTCATATTTTAATAAATTTATTTGAAATCAACTTGGATAATTTTGGAATTTGTTGAGTATTTTTGTTGTAGGAACTATATTTGAGTAAATTTAGGTGAAAATATCTTCAATTTTTTGGATTGTGAATATAATTTTAGTTGGAAGTGTCAAATTATAATAAATTTATTTGAAACCAACTTCGATTTTTTGGATTTTCTTGAGTATTTTTGTTGTAGGATCTACAATTGAGTAAATTTAGATGAAAATAACTTCGATTTTTTGGATTTTGTCACGATTTTTGTCAAATTTTAATAAATTTATTTGAAATCAACTTGGATAATTTTGGAATTTGTTGAGTATTTTTGTTGTAGGATGTATATTTGAGTAAATTTAGATGAAAATAACGACAATTTTTTGGATTGTGAATAAAATTTTAGTTGGAAGTGTCAAATTTTAATAAATTTATTTGTAACCAACTTCGATTTTTTTGATTTTCTTGAGTATTTTTGGTGTAGGATCTACAATTGAGTAAATTTAGATGAAAATAACTTCGATTTTTTGGATTATGTCACGATGTTTGTCAAATTTTAATAAATTTATTTGAAATCAACTTGGATAATTTTGGAATTTGTTGAGTATTTATGTTGTAGGATCTATATTTGAGTAAATTTAGATGAAAATATCTTCAATTTTTTGGATTGTGAAAAAATTTTAGTTGGAAGTGTCAAATTTTAATAAATTTATTTGAAACCAACTTTGATTTTTTGGATTTTCTTGAGTATTTTTGTTGTAGGATCTACAATTGAGTAAATTTAGATGAAAATAACTTCAATTTTTTGGATTGTGAATATAATTTTAGTTGGAAGTGTCAAATTATAATAAATTTATTTGAAACCAACTTCGATTTTTTGGATTTTCTTGAGTATTTTTGTTGTAGGATCTACAATTGAGTAAATTTAGATGAAAATAACTTCGATTTTTTGGATTTTGTCACGATTTTTGTCAAATTTTAATAAATTTATTTGAAATCAACTTGGATAATTTTGGAATTTGTTGAGTATTTTTGTTGTAGGATGTATATTTGAGTAAATTTAGATGAAAATAACGACAATTTTTTGGATTGTGAATAAAATTTTAGTTGGAAGTGTCAAATTTTAATAAATTTATTTGAAACCAATTTCGATTATTTGGATTTTCTTGAGTATTTTTGTTGTAGGATGTATATTTGAGTAAATTTAGATGAAAATAACGACAATTTTTTGGATTGTGAATAAAATTTTAGTTGGAAGTGTCAAATTTTAATAAATTTATTTGAATTCAACTTCGATTTTTTGGGATTTTGTCCAGTATTTTTGGTGTAGGATGTATATTTGAGTAAATTTAGATGAAAATAACGACAATTTTTTGGATTGTGAAAAAAATTTTAGTTGGAAGTGTCAAATTTTAATAAATTTATTTGAAACCAATTTCGATTATTTGGATTTTCTTGAGTATTTTTGTTGTAGGATCTACAATTGAGTAAATTTAGATGAAAATAACTAAAATTTTTAGGACTGAGAAAAATATTTTAGTTGGAAGTGTCAAATTTTAATAAATTTATTTGAAACCTACTTCGATTTTTCTCGACTATGTTGAGTTTTTGTGATAGAGAAGCTTAATTTGAGTAATTTCAGTTGAAATAACTTCGATTTTTTGGATTTTGTCACGATTTTTGTCAAATTTTAATAAATTTATTTGAAATCAACTTGGAAAATTTTGGAATTTGTTGAGTATTTATGTTGTAGGATCTATATTTGAGTAAATTTAGATGAAAATATCTTCAATTTTTTGGATTGTGAAAAAATTTTAGTTGGATGTGTCAAATTTTAATAAATTTATTTGAAACCAACTTTGATTTTTTGGATTTTCTGGAGTATTTTTGTTGTAGGATCTACAATTGAGTAAATTTAGATGAAAATAACTTCAATTTTTTGGATTGTGAAAAAAATTTTAGTTGGAAGTGTCAAATTTTAATAAATTTATTTGAAACCAATTTCGATTATTTGGATTTTCTTGAGTATTTTTGTTGTAGGATCTACAATTGAGTAAATTTAGATGAAAATAACTTCAATTTTTTGGATTGTGAATAAAATTTTAGTTGGAAGTGTCAAATTTTAATAAGTTTATTTGAATTCAACTTCAATTTTTTTGAATTTTGTCGAGTATTTTTGGTGTAGGATGTATATTTGAGTAAATTTAGATGAAAATAACTTCGATTTTTTGGATTTTGTAACGATTTTTGTCATATTTTAATAAATTTATTTGAAATCAACTTGGATAATTTTGGAATTTGTTGAGTATTTTTGTTGTAGGAACTATATTTGAGTAAATTTAGGTGAAAATATCTTCAATTTTTTGGATTGTGAATATAATTTTAGTTGGAAGTGTCAAATTATAATAAATTTATTTGAAACCAACTTCGATTTTTTGGATTTTCTTGAGTATTTTTGTTGTAGGATCTACAATTGAGTAAATTTAGATGAAAATAACTTCGATTTTTTGGATTTTGTCACGATTTTTGTCAAATTTTAATAAATTTATTTGAAATCAACTTGGATAATTTTGGAATTTGTTGAGTATTTTTGTTGTAGGATGTATATTTGAGTAAATTTAGATGAAAATAACGACAATTTTTTGGATTGTGAATAAAATTTTAGTTGGAAGTGTCAAATTTTAATAAATTTATTTGTAACCAACTTCGATTTTTTTGATTTTCTTGAGTATTTTTGGTGTAGGATCTACAATTGAGTAAATTTAGATGAAAATAACTTCGATTTTTTGGATTATGTCACGATGTTTGTCAAATTTTAATAAATTTATTTGAAATCAACTTGGATAATTTTGGAATTTGTTGAGTATTTATGTTGTAGGATCTATATTTGAGTAAATTTAGATGAAAATATCTTCAATTTTTTGGATTGTGAAAAAATTTTAGTTGGAAGTGTCAAATTTTAATAAATTTATTTGAAACCAACTTTGATTTTTTGGATTTTCTTGAGTATTTTTGTTGTAGGATCTACAATTGAGTAAATTTAGATGAAAATAACTTCAATTTTTTGGATTGTGAATATAATTTTAGTTGGAAGTGTCAAATTATAATAAATTTATTTGAAACCAACTTCGATTTTTTGGATTTTCTTGAGTATTTTTGTTGTAGGATCTACAATTGAGTAAATTTAGATGAAAATAACTTCGATTTTTTGGATTTTGTCACGATTTTTGTCAAATTTTAATAAATTTATTTGAAATCAACTTGGATAATTTTGGAATTTGTTGAGTATTTTTGTTGTAGGATGTATATTTGAGTAAATTTAGATGAAAATAACGACAATTTTTTGGATTGTGAATAAAATTTTAGTTGGAAGTGTCAAATTTTAATAAATTTATTTGAAACCAATTTCGATTATTTGGATTTTCTTGAGTATTTTTGTTGTAGGATCTACAATTGAGTAAATTTAGATGAAAATAACTTCAATTTTTTGGATTGTGAATATAATTTTAGTTGGAAGTGTCAAATTTTAATAAATTTATTTGAAACCAACTTCGATTTTTTTGATTTTCTTGAGTATTTTTGTTGTAGGATCTACAATTGAGTAAATTTAGATGAAAATAACTTCGATTTTTTGGATTTTGTCACGATTTTTGTCAAATTTTAATAAATTTATTTGAAATCAACTTGGATAATTTTGGAATTTGTTGAGTATTTTTGTTGTAGGATGTATATTTGAGTAAATTTAGATGAAAATAACGACAATTTTTTGGATGGTGAAAAAAATATTAGTTGGAAGTGTCAAATTTTAATAAATTTATTTGAAACCAATTTCGATTATTTGGATTTTCTTGAGTATTTTTGTTGTAGGATGTATATTTGAGTAAATTTAGATGAAAATAACGACAATTTTTTGGATTGTGAAAAAAATTTTAGTTGGAAGTGTCAAATTTTAATAAATTTATTTGAAACCAATTTCGATTATTTGGATTTTCTTGAGTATTTTTGTTGTAGGATGTATATTTGAGTAAATTTAGATGAAAATAACGACAATTTTTTGGATTGTGAATAAAATTTTAGTTGGAAGTGTCAAATTTTAATAAATTTATTTGAATTCAACTTCGATTTTTTGGGATTTTGTCCAGTATTTTTGGTGTAGGATGTATATTTGAGTAAATTTAGATGAAAATAACGACAATTTTTTGGATTGTGAAAAAAATTTTAGTTGGAAGTGTCAAATTTTAATAAATTTATTTGAAACCAATTTCGATTATTTGGATTTTCTTGAGTATTTTTGTTGTAGGATCTACAATTGAGTAAATTTAGATGAAAATAACTTCAATTTTTAGGACTGAGAAAAATATTTTAGTTGGAAGTGTCAAATTTTAATAAATTTATTTGAAACCTACTTCGATTTTTCTCGACTATGTTGAGTTTTTGTGATAGAGAAGCTTAATTTGAGTAATTTCAGTTGAAATAACTTCGATTTTTTGGATTTTGTCACGATTTTTGTCAAATTTTAATAAATTTATTTGAAATCAACTTGGAAAATTTTGGAATTTGTTGAGTATTTATGTTGTAGGATCTATATTTGAGTAAATTTAGATGAAAATATCTTCAATTTTTTGGATTGTGAAAAAATTTTAGTTGGATGTGTCAAATTTTAATAAATTTATTTGAAACCAACTTTGATTTTTTGGATTTTCTGGAGTATTTTTGTTGTAGGATCTACAATTGAGTAAATTTAGATGAAAATAACTTCAATTTTTTGGATTGTGAAAAAAATTTTAGTTGGAAGTGTCAAATTTTAATAAATTTATTTGAAACCAATTTCGATTATTTGGATTTTCTTGAGTATTTTTGTTGTAGGATCTACAATTGAGTAAATTTAAATGAAAATAACTTCAATTTTTTGGATTGTGAATAAAATTTTAGTTGGAAGTGTCAAATTTTAATAAATTTATTTGAATTCAACTTCGATTTTTTTGAATTTTGTCGAGTATTTTTGGTGTAGGATGTATATTTGAGTAAATTTAGATGAAAATAACTTCGATTTTTTGGATTTTGTCACGATTTTTGTCATATTTTAATAAATTTATTTGAAATCAACTTGGATAATTTTGGAATTTGTTGAGTATTTTTGTTGTAGGAACTATATTTGAGTAAATTTAGGTGAAAATATCTTCAATTTTTAGGATTGTGAAAAAAATTTTAGTTGGAAGTGCCAAATTTTAATAAATTTTTTTGTAACCAACTTCGATTTTTTTGATTTTCTTGAGTATTTTTGGTGTAGGATCTACAATTGAGTAAATTTAGATGAAAATAACTTCGATTTTTTGGATTATGTCACGATGTTTGTCAAATTTTAATAAATTTATTTGAAATCAACTTGGATAATTTTGGAATTTGTTGAGTATTTATGTTATAGGATCTATATTTGAGTAAATTAAATGAAAATATCTTCAATTTTTTGGATTGTGAAAAAATTTTAGTTGGAAGTGTCAAATTTTAATAAATTTATTTGAAACCAACTTTGATTTTTTGGATTTTCTTGAGTATTTTTGTTGTAGGATCTACAATTGAGTAAATTTAGATGAAAATAACTTCAATTTTTTGGATTGGGAATATAATTTTAGTTGGAAGTGTCAAATTATAATAAATTTATTTGAAACCAACTTCGATTTTTTGGATTTTCTTGAGTATTTTTGTTGTAGGATCTACAATTGAGTAAATTTAGATGAAAATAACTTCGATTTTTTGGATTTTGTCACGATTTTTGTCAAATTTTAATAAATTTATTTGAAATCAACTTGGATAATTTTGGAATTTGTTGAGTATTTTTGTTGTAGGATGTATATTTGAGTAAATTTAGATGAAAATAACGACAATTTTTTGGATTGTGAATAAAATTTTAGTTGGAAGTGTCAAATTTTAATAAATTTATTTGAAACCAATTTCGATTATTTGGATTTTCTTGAGTATTTTTGTTGTAGGATCTACAATTGAGTAAATTTAGATGAATATAACTTCAATTTTTTGGATTGTGAATATAATTTTAGTTGGAAGTGTCAAATTTTAATAAATTTATTTGAAACCAACTTCGATTTTTTTGATTTTCTTGAGTATTTTTGTTGTAGGATCTACAATTGAGTAAATTTAGATGAAAATAACTTCGATTTTTTGGATTTTGTCACGATTTTTGTCAAATTTTAATAAATTTATTAGAAATCAACTTGGATAATTTTGGAATTTGTTGAGTATTTTTGTTGTAGGATGTATATTTGAGTAAATTTAGATGAAAATAACGACAATTTTTTGGATTGTGAATAAAATTTTAGTTGGAAGTGTCAAATTTTAATAAATTTATTTGAAACCAATTTCGATTATTTGGATTTTCTTGAGTATTTTTGTTGTAGGATGTATATTTGAGTAAATTTAGATGAAAATAACGACAATTTTTTGGATTGTGAATAAAATTTTAGTTGGAAGTGTCAAATTTTAATAAATTTATTTGAATTCAACTTCGATTTTTTGGGATTTTGTCCAGTATTTTTTGTGTAGGATGTATATTTGAGTAAATTTAGATGAAAATAACGACAATTTTTTGGATTGTGAAAAAAATTTTAGTTGGAAGTGTCAAATTTTAATAAATTTATTTGAAACCAATTTCGATTATTTGGATTTTCTTGAGTGTTTTTGTTGTAGGATCTACAATTGAGTAAATTTAGATGAAAATAACTTCAATTTTTAGGACTGAGAAAAATATTTTAGTTGGAAGTGTCAAATTTTAATAAATTTATTTGAAACCTACTTCGATTTTTCTCGACTATGTTGAGTTTTTGTGATAGAGAAGCTTAATTTGAGTAATTTCAGTTGAAATAACTTCGATTTTTTGGATTTTGTCACGATTTTTGTCAAATTTTAATAAATTTATTTGAAATCAACTTGGAAAATTTTGGAATTTGTTGAGTATTTATGTTGTAGGATCTATATTTGAGTAAATTTAGATGAAAATATCTTCAATTTTTTGGATTGTGAAAAAATTTTAGTTGGATGTGTCAAATTTTAATAAATTTATTTGAAACCAACTTTGATTTTTTGGATTTTCTGGAGTATTTTTGTTGTAGGATCTACAATTGAGTAAATTTAGATGAAAATAACTTCAATTTTTTGGATTGTGAAAAAAATTTTAGTTGGAAGTGTCAAATTTTAATAAATTTATTTGAAACCAATTTCGATTATTTGGATTTTCTTGAGTATTTTTGTTGTAGGATCTACAATTGAGTAAATTTAGATGAAAATAACTTCAATTTTTTGGATTGTGAATAAAATTTTAGTTGGAAGTGTCAAATTTTAATAAATTTATTTGAATTCAACTTCGATTTTTTTGAATTTTGTCGAGTATTTTTGGTGTAGGATGTATATTTGAGTAAATTTAGATGAAAATAACTTCGATTTTTTGGATTTTGTCACGATTTTTGTCATATTTTAATAAATTTATTTGAAATCAACTTGGATAATTTTGGAATTTGTTGAGTATTTTTGTTGTAGGAACTATATTTGAGTAAATTTAGGTGAAAATATCTTCAATTTTTAGGATTGTGAAAAAAATTTTAGTTGGAAGTGCCAAATTTTAATAAATTTTTTTGTAACCAACTTCGATTTTTTTGATTTTCTTGAGTATTTTTGGTGTAGGATCTACAATTGAGTAAATTTAGATGAAAATAACTTCGATTTTTTGGATTATGTCACGATGTTTGTCAAATTTTAATAAATTTATTTGAAATCAACTTGGATAATTTTGGAATTTGTTGAGTATTTATGTTGTAGGATCTATATTTGAGTAAATTTAGATGAAAATATCTTCAATTTTTTGGATTGTGAAAAAATTTTAGTTGGAAGTGTCAAATTTTAATAAATTTATTTGAAACCAACTTTGATTTTTTGGATTTTCTTGAGTATTTTTGTTGTAGGATCTACAATTGAGTAAATTTAGATGAAAATAACTTCAATTTTTTGGATTGTGAATATAATTTTAGTTGGAAGTGTCAAATTATAATAAATTTATTTGAAACCAACTTCGATTTTTTGGATTTTCTTGAGTATTTTTGTTGTAGGATCTACAATTGAGTAAATTTAGATGAAAATAACTTCGATTTTTTGGATTTTGTCACGATTTTTGTCAAATTTTAATAAATTTATTTGAAATCAACTTGGATAATTTTGGAATTTGTTGAGTATTTTTGTTGTAGGATGTATATTTGAGTAAATTTAGATGAAAATAACGACAATTTTTTGGATTGTGAATAAAATTTTAGTTGGAAGTGTCAAATTTTAATAAATTTATTTGAAACCAATTTCGATTATTTGGATTTTCTTGAGTATTTTTGTTGTAGGATCTACAATTGAGTAAATTTAGATGAAAATAACTTCAATTTTTTGGATTGTGAATATAATTTTAGTTGGAAGTGTCAAATTTTAATAAATTTATTTGAAACCAACTTCGATTTTTTTGATTTTCTTGAGTATTTTTGTTGTAGGATCTAAAATTGAGTAAATTTAGATGAAAATAACTTCGATTTTTTGGATTTTGTCACGATTTTTGTCAAATTTTAATAAATTTATTTGAAATCAACTTGGATAATTTTGGAATTTGTTGAGTATTTTTGTTGTAGGATGTATATTTGAGTAAATTTAGATGAAAATAACGACAATTTTTTGGATTGTGAATAAAATTTTAGTTGGAAGTGTCAAATTTTAATAAATTTATTTGAAACCAATTTCGATTATTTGGATTTTCTTGAGTATTTTTGTTGTAGGATCTACAATTGAGTAAATTTAGATGAAAATAACTTCAATTTTTTGGATTGTGAATATAATTTTAGTTGGAAGTGTCAAATTTTAATAAATTTATTTGAAACCAACTTCGATTTTTTTGATTTTCTTGAGTATTTTTGTTGTAGGATCTACAATTGAGTAAATTTAGATGAAAATAACTTCGATTTTTTGGATTTTGTCACGATTTTTGTCAAATTTTAATAAATTTATTTGAAATCAACTTGGAAAATTTTGGAATTTGTTGAGTATTTTTGTTGTAGGATGTATATTTGAGTAAATTTAGATGAAAATAACGACAATTTTTTGGATTGTGAAAAAAATTTTAGTTGGAAGTGTCAAATTTTAATAAATTTATTTGAAACCAATTTCGATTATTTGGATTTTCTTGAGTATTTTTGTTGTAGGATCTACAATTGAGTAAATTTAGATGAATATAACTTCAATTTTTTGGATTGTGAATAAAATTTTAGTTGGAAGTGTCAAATTTTAATAAATTTATTTGAATTCAACTTCGATTTTTTTGAATTTTGTCGAGTATTTTTGGTGTAGGATGTATATTTGAGTAAATTTAGATGAAAATAACTTCGATTTTTTGGATTTTGTCACGATTTTTGTCATATTTTAATAAATTTATTTGAAATCAACTTGGATAATTTTGGAATTTGTTGAGTATTTTTGTTGTAGGGACTATATTTGAGTAAATTTAGGTGAAAATATCTTCAATTTTTAGGATTGTGAAAAAAATTTTAGTTGGAAGTGCCAAATTTTAATAAATTTTTTTGTAACCAACTTCGATTTTTTTGATTTTCTTGAGTATTTTTGGTGTAGGATCTACAATTGAGTAAATTTAGATGAAAATAACTTCGATTTTTTGGATTATGTCACGATGTTTGTCAAATTTTAATAAATTTATTTGAAATCAACTTGGATAATTTTGGAATTTGTTGAGTATTTATGTTGTAGGATCTATATTTGAGTAAATTTAGATGAAAATATCTTCAATTTTTTGGATTGTGAAAAAATTTTAGTTGGAAGTGTCAAATTTTAATAAATTTATTTGAAACCAACTTTGATTTTTTGGATTTTCTTGAGTATTTTTGTTGTAGGATCTACAATTGAGTAAATTTAGATGAAAATAACTTCAATTTTTTGGATTGTGAATATAATTTTAGTTGGAAGTGTCAAATTATAATAAATTTATTTGAAACCAACTTCGATTTTTTGGATTTTCTTGAGTATTTTTGTTGTAGGATCTACAATTGAGTAAATTTAGATAAAAATAACTTCGATTTTTTGGATTTTGTCACGATTTTTGTCAAATTTTAATAAATTTATTTGAAATCAACTTGGATAATTTTGGAATTTGTTGAGTATTTTTGTTGTAGGATGTATATTTGAGTAAATTTAGATGAAAATAACGACAATTTTTTGGATTGTGAATAAAATTTTAGTTGGAAGTGTCAAATTTTAATAAATTTATTTGAAACCAATTTCGATTATTTGGATTTTCTTGAGTATTTTTGTTGTAGGATCTACAATTGAGTAAATTTAGATGAAAATAACTTCAATTTTTTGGATTGTGAATATAATTTTAGTTGGAAGTGTCAAATTATAATAAATTTATTTGAAACCAACTTCGATTTTTTGGATTTTCTTGAGTATTTTTGTTGTAGGATCTACAATTGAGTAAATTTAGATGAAAATAACTTCGATTTTTTGGATTTTGTCACGATTTTTGTCAAATTTTAATAAATTTATTTGAAATCAACTTGGATAATTTTGGAATTTGTTGAGTATTTTTGTTGTAGGATGTATATTTGAGTAAATTTAGATGAAAATAACGACAATTTTTTGGATTGTGAAAAAAATTTTAGTTGGAAGTGTCAAATTTTAATAAATTTATTTGAAACCAATTTCGATTATTTGGATTTTCTTGAGTATTTTTGTTGTAGGATCTACAATTGAGTAAATTTAGATGAATATAACTTCAATTTTTTGGATTGTGAATAAAATTTTAGTTGGAAGTGTCAAATTTTAATAAATTTATTTGAATTCAACTTCGATTTTTTTGAATTTTGTCGAGTGTTTTTGGTGTAGGATGTATATTTGAGTAAATTTAGATGAAAATAACTTCGATTTTTTGGATTTTGTCACGATTTTTGTCATATTTTAATAAATTTATTTGAAATCAACTTGGATAATTTTGGAATTTGTTGAGTATTTTTGTTGTAGGAACTATATTTGAGTAAATTTAGGTGAAAATATCTTCAATTTTTAGGATTGTGAAAAAAATTTTAGTTGGAAGTGCCAAATTTTAATAAATTTTTTTGTAACCAACTTCGATTTTTTTGATTTTCTTGAGTATTTTTGGTGTAGGATCTACAATTGAGTAAATTTAGATGAAAATAACTTCGATTTTTTGGATTATGTCACGATGTTTGTCAAATTTTAATAAATTTATTTGAAATCAACTTGGATAATTTTTGAATTTGTTGAGTATTTATGTTGTAGGATCTATATTTGAGTAAATTTAGATGAAAATATCTTCAATTTTTTGGATTGTGAAAAAATTTTAGTTGGAAGTGTCAAATTTTAATAAATTTATTTGAAACCAACTTTGATTTTTTGGATTTTCTTGAGTATTTTTGTTGTAGGATCTACAATTGAGTAAATTTAGATGAAAATAACTTCAATTTTTTGGATTGTGAATATAATTTTAGTTGGAAGTGTCAAATTATAATAAATTTATTTGAAACCAACTTCGATTTTTTGGATTTTCTTGAGTATTTTTGTTGTAGGATCTACAATTGAGTAAATTTAGATGAAAATAACTTCGATTTTTTGGATTTTGTCACGATTTTTGTCAAATTTTAATAAATTTATTTGAAATCAACTTGGATAATTTTGGAATTTGTTGAGTATTTTTGTTGTAGGATGTATATTTGAGTAAATTTAGATGAAAATAACGACAATTTTTTGGATTGTGAATAAAATTTTAGTTGGAAGTGTCAAATTTTAATAAATTTATTTGAAACCAATTTCGATTATTTGGATTTTCTTGAGTATTTTTGTTGTAGGATCTACAATTGAGTAAATGTAGATGAAAATAACTTCAATTTTTTGGATTGTGAATATAATTTTAGTTGGAAGTGTCAAATTTTAATAAATTTATTTGAAACCAACTTCGATTTTTTTGATTTTCTTGAGTATTTTTGTTGTAGGATCTACAATTGAGTAAATTTAGATGAAAATAACTTCGATTTTTTGGATTTTGTCACGATTTTTGTCAAATTTTAATAAATTTATTAGAAATCAACTTGGATAATTTTGGAATTTGTTGAGTATTTTTGTTGTAGGATGTATATTTGAGTAAATTTAGATGAAAATAACGACAATTTTTTGGATTGTGAAAAAAATTTTAGTTGGAAGTGTCAAATTTTAATAAATTTATTTGAAACCAATTTCGATTATTTGGATTTTCTTGAGTATTTTTGTTGTAGGATGTATATTTGAGTAAATTTAGATGAAAATAACGACAATTTTTTGGATTGTGAATAAAATTTTAGTTGGAAGTGTCAAATTTTAATAAATTTATTTGAATTCAACTTCGATTTTTTGGGATTTTGTCCAGTATTTTTTGTGTAGGATGTATATTTGAGTAAATTTAGATGAAAATAACGACAATTTTTTGGATTGTGAAAAAAATTTTAGTTGGAAGTGTCAAATTTTAATAAATTTATTTGAAACCAATTTCGATTATTTGGATTTTCTTGAGTATTTTTGTTGTAGGATCTACAATTGAGTAAATTTAGATGAAAATAACTTCAATTTTTAGGACTGAGAAAAATATTTTAGTTGGAAGTGTCAAATTTTAATAAATTTATTTGAAACCTACTTCGATTTTTCTCGACTATGTTGAGTTTTTGTGATAGAGAAGCTTAATTTGAGTAATTTCAGTTGAAATAACTTCGATTTTTTGGATTTTGTCACGATTTTTGTCAAATTTTAATAAATTTATTTGAAATCAACTTGGAAAATTTTGGAATTTGTTGAGTATTTATGTTGTAGGATCTATATTTGAGTAAATTTAGATGAAAATATCTTCAATTTTTTGGATTGTGAAAAAATTTTAGTTGGATGTGTCAAATTTTAATAAATTTATTTGAAACCAACTTTGATTTTTTGGATTTTCTGGAGTATTTTTGTTGTAGGATCTACAATTGAGTAAATTTAGATGAAAATAACTTCAATTTTTTGGATTGTGAAAAAAATTTTAGTTGGAAGTGTCAAATTTTAATAAATTTATTTGAAACCAACTTTGATTTTTTGGATTTTCTTGAGTATTTTTGTTGTAGGATCTACAATTGAGTAAATTTAGATGAAAATAACTTCAATTTTTTGGATTGTGAATATAATTTTAGTTGGAAGTGTCAAATTATAATAAATTTATTTGAAACCAACTTCGATTTTTTGGATTTTCTTGAGTATTTTTGTTGTAGGATCTACAATTGAGTAAATTTAGATGAAAATAACTTCGATTTTTTGGATTTTGTCACGATTTTTGTCAAATTTTAATAAATTTATTTGAAATCAACTTGGATAATTTTGGAATTTGTTGAGTATTTTTGTTGTAGGATGTATATTTGAGTAAATTTAGATGAAAATAAAGACAATTTTTTGGATTGTGAATAAAATTTTAGTTGGAAGTGTCAAATTTTAATAAATTTATTTGAAACCAATTTCGATTATTTGGATTTTCTTGAGTATTTTTGTTGTAGGATCTACAATTGAGTAAATTTAGATGAAAATAACTTCAATTTTTTGGATTGTGAATATAATTTTAGTTGGAAGTGTCAAATTTTAATAAATTTATTTGAAACCAACTTCGATTTTTTTGATTTTCTTGAGTATTTTTGTTGTAGGATCTACAATTGAGTAAATTTAGATGAAAATAACTTCGATTTTTTGGATTTTGTCACGATTTTTGTCAAATTTTAATAAATTTATTTGAAATCAACTTGGATAATTTTGGAATTTGTTGAGTATTTTTGTTGTAGGATGTATATTTGAGTAAATTTAGATGAAAATAACGACAATTTTTTGGATGGTGAAAAAAATATTAGTTGGAAGTGTCAAATTTTAATAAATTTATTTGAAACCAATTTCGATTATTTGGATTTTCTTGAGTATTTTTGTTGTAGGATGTATATTTGAGTAAATTTAGATGAAAATAACGACAATTTTTTGGATTGTGAAAAAAATTTTAGTTGGAAGTGTCAAATTTTAATAAATTTATTTGAAACCAATTTCGATTATTTGGGTTTTTTATGAGTATTTTTGTTGTAGGATGTATATTTGAGTAAATTTAGATGAAAATAACGACAATTTTTTGGATTGTGAATAAAATTTTAGTTGGAAGTGTCAAATTTTAATAAATTTATTTGAATTCAACTTCGATTTTTGGGGATTTTGTCCAGTATTTTTGGTGTAGGATGTATATTTGAGTAAATTTAGATGAAAATAACGACAATTTTTTGGATTGTGAAAAAAATTTTAGTTGGAAGTGTCAAATTTTAATAAATTTATTTGAAACCAATTTCGATTATTTGGATTTTCTTGAGTATTTTTGTTGTAGGATCTACAATTGAGTAAATTTAGATGAAAATAACTTCAATTTTTAGGACTGAGAAAAATATTTTAGTTGGAAGTGTCAAATTTTAATAAATTTATTTGAAACCTACTTCGATTTTTCTCGACTATGTTGAGTTTTTGTGATAGAGAAGCTTAATTTGAGTAATTTCAGTTGAAATAACTTCGATTTTTAGGATTTTGTCACGATTTTTGTCAAATTTTAATAAATTTATTTGAAATCAACTTGGAAAATTTTGGAATTTGTTGAGTATTTATGTTGTAGGATCTATATTTGAGTAAATTTAGATGAAAATATCTTCAATTTTTTGGATTGTGAAAAAATTTTAGATGGATGTGTCAAATTTTAATAAATTTATTTGAAACCAACTTTGATTTTTTGGATTTTCTTGAGTATTTTTGTTGTAGGATCTACAATTGAGTAAATTTAGATGAAAATAACTTCAATTTTTTGGATTGTGAATATAATTTTAGTTGGAAGTGTCAAATTTTAATAAATTTATTTGAAACCAACTTCGATTTTTTTGATTTTCTTGAGTATTTTTGTTGTAGGATCTACAATTGAGTAAATTTAGATGAAAATAACTTCGATTTTTTGGATTTTGTCACGATTTTTGTCAAATTTTAATAAATTTATTTGAAATCAACTTGGATAATTTTGGAATTTGTTGAGTATTTTTGTTGTAGGATCTATATTTGAGTAAATTTAGATGAAAATATCTTCAATTTTTAGGATTGTGAAAAAAATTTTAGTTGGAAGTGCCAAATTTTAATAAATTTATTTGAAACCAACTTCGATTTTTTGGATATTCTTGAGTATTTTTGTTGTAGGATCTATATTTGAGTAAATTTAGATGAAAATAACTTCAATTTTTTGGATTGTGAAAAATATTTTAGTTGGAAGTGTCAAATTTTAATAAATTTATTTGAAATCAACTTCGATTTTTTGGATTTTCTTGAGTATTTTTGTTGTAGGATCTACAATTGAGTAAATTTAGATGAAAATAACTTCGATTTTTTGGATTTTGTCACGATTTTTGTCAAATTTTAATAAATCTATTTGACATCAACTTGGATAATTTTGGATTTTGTCACGATTTTTGCCAAATTTTAATAAATTTATTTGACATCAACTTGGATAATTTTGGATTTTGTCGAGTATTTTTGGTGTAGGATGTATATTTGAGTAAATTTAGATGAAAATAACGACAAAATTATTTGGATTCTGAAAAAAAAATTTACTTGGAAGTGTTAAATTTTAATAAATTTATTTGAAACCAACTTCGATTTTATTGGATTTTGTCGAGTATTTTTGTTGTAGGATCTACAATTGAGTAAATTTAGATGAAAATAACTTCAATTTTTTGGATTGTGAAAAATATTCTAGTTGGAAGTGTCAAATTTTAATAAATTTATTTGAAATCAACTTCGATTTTTTGGATTTTCTTGAGTATTTTTGTTGTAGGATCTAAAATTGAGTAAATTTAGATGAAAATAACTTCAATTTTTTGAATTGTAAAAAAAATTTTAGTTGCAAGTGTCAAATTTTAATAAATTTATTTGAAACAAACTTCGATTTTTTGGATTTTCTTGAGTATTTTTGTTGTAGGATCTACAATTGAGTAAATTTAGATGAAAATAACTTCGATTTTTTGGATTTTGTCACGATTTTTGTCAAATTTTAATAAATTTATTTGAAATCAACTTGGATAATTTTGGAATTTGTTGAGTATTTTTGTTGTAGGATCTATATTTGAGTAAATTTAGATGAAAATATCTTCAATTTTTAGGATTGTGAAAAAAATTTTAGTTGGAAGTGCCAAATTTTAATAAATTTATTTGAAACCAACTTCGATTTTTTGGATATTCTTGAGTATTTTTGTTGTAGGATCTATATTTGAGTAAATTTAGATGAAAATAACTTCAATTTTTTGGATTGTGAAAAATATTTTAGTTGGAAGTGTCAAATTTTAATAAATTTATTTGAAATCAACTTCGATTTTTTGGATTTTCTTGAGTATTTTTGTTGTAGGATCTACAATTGAGTAAATTTAGATGAAAATAACTTCGATTTTTTGGATTTTGTCACGATTTTTGTCAAATTTTAATAAATCTATTTGACATCAACTTGGATAATTTTGGATTTTGTCACGATTTTTGCCAAATTTTAATAAATTTATTTGACATCAACTTGGATAATTTTGGATTTTGTCGAGTATTTTTGGTGTAGGATGTATATTTGAGTAAATTTAGATGAAAATAACGACAAAATTATTTGGATTCTGAAAAAAAAATTTACTTGGAAGTGTTAAATTTTAATAAATTTATTTGAAAACCAACTTCGATTTTTTTGGATTTTCTTGAGTATTTTTGTTGTAGGATCTACAATTGAGTAAATTTAGATGAAAATAACTTCAATTTCTTGGATTGTGAAAAAAATTTTAGTTGGAAGTGTCAAATTTTAATAAATTTATTTGAAATCAACTTCGATTTTTTGGATTTTCTTGAGTATTTTTGTTGTAGGATCTACAATTGAGTAAATTTAGATGAAAATAACTTCGATTTTTTGGATTTTGTCACGATTTTTGTCAAATTTTAATAAATCTATTTGACATCAACTTGGATAATTTTGGATTTTGTCACGATTTTTACCAAATTTTAATAAATTTATTTGACATCAACTTGGATAATTTTGGATTTTGTCGAGTATTTTTGGTGTAGGATGTATATTTGAGTAAATTTAGATGAAAATAACGACAATTTTTTGGATTCTGAAAAAAAAATTTACTTGGAAGTGTTAAATTTTAATAAATTTATTTGAAACCAACTTCGATTTTTTTGGATTTTCTTGAGTATTTTTGTTGTAGGATCTACAATTGAGTAAATTTAGATGAAAATAACTTCAATTTCTTGGATTGTGAAAAAAATTTTAGTTGGAAGTGTCAAATTTTAATAAATTTATTTGAAATCAACTTCGATTTTTTTGATTTTCTTGAGTATTTTTGTTGTAGGATCTACAATTGAGTAAATTTAGATGAAAATAACTTCGATTTTTTGGATTTTCTTGAGTATTATTGTTGTAGGATCTACAATTGAGTAAATTTAGATGAAAATAACTTCGATTTTTTGGATTTTGTCACGATTTTTGTCAAATTTTAATAAATTTATTTGAAATCAACTTGGATAATTTTGGATTTTGTCGAGTATTTTTGGTGAAAGGATGTATATTTGAGTAAATTTAGATGAAAATAACGACAATTTTTTGTATTCTGAAAAAAAAATTTACTTGGAAGTGTAAAATTTTAATAAATTTATTTCAAACCAACTTCGATTTTTTTGGATTTTCTTGAGTATTTTTGTTGTAGGATCTACAATTGAGTAAATTTAGATGAAAATAACTTCGATTTTTTGGATTGTGAAAAAAATTTTAGTTGGAAGTGTCAAATTTTAATAAATTTATTTGAAACCAACTTTGTTTTTTTGGATTTTTTTAAGTATTTTTGTTGTAGGATCTACAATTGAGTAAATTTAGATGAAAATAACTTCGATTTTTTCGATTTTGTCACGATTTTTGTCAAATTTTAATAAATTTATTTGAAATCAACTTGGATAATTTTGGATTTTGCCGAGTATTTTTGGTGTAGGATCTATATTTGAGTAAATTTAGATGAAAATATCTTCAATTTTTAGGATTGTGAAAAAAATTTTAGTTGGAAGTGTCAAATTTTAATAAATTTATTTGAAATCAACTTCGATTTTATTGGATTTTGTCGAGTATTTTTGTTGTAGGATCTATATTTGAGTAAATTTAGATGAAAATAACTTCAATTTTGTGGATTGCGAAAAATTTTAGTTGGAAGTGTCAAATTTTAATAAATTTATTTGAAATCAACTTCGATTTTTTTTTATTTTGTTGAGTATTTTTGGTGTAGGATGTATATTTGAGTAAATTTAGATGACAATAACTTCGATTTTTTGGATTTTGTCACGATTTTTGTCAAATTTTAATAAATCTATTTGAAATCAACTTGGATAATTTTGGAATTTGTTGAGTATTTTTGTTGTAGGATCTATATTTGAGAAAATTTAGATTAAAATAACTTCAATTTTTTGGATTGTGAAAAAAATTTGAGTTGGAAGTGTCAAATTTTAATAAATTTATTTGAAACCAACTTCGATTTTTTTTATTTTCTTGAGTATTTTTGTTGTAGGATCTACAATTGAGTAAATTTAGATGAAAATAACTTCGATTTTTTGGATTTTGTCACGATTTTTGTCAAATTTTAATAAATTTATTTGAAATCAACTTGGATAATTTTGGAATTTGTTGAGTATTTTTGTTGCAGGATCTATATTTGAGTAAATTTAGATGAAAATATCTTCCAATTTTAGGATTGTGAAAAAAATTTTAGTTGGAAGTGCCAAATTTTAATAAATTTATTTGAAACCAACTTCGATTTTTTGGATTTTCTTGAGTATTTTTGGTGTAGGATCTATATTTGAGTAAATTTAGATGAAAATAACTTCAATTTTTTGGATTGTGAAAAATATTTTAGTTGGAAGTGTCCAATTTTAATAAATTTATTTGAAATCAACTTCGATTTTTTGGATTTCCTTGAGTATTTTTGTTGTAGGATTTACAATTGAGTAAATTTAGATGAAAATAACTTCAATTTTATGGATTGTGAAAAAAAATTTAGTTGGAAGTGTCAAATTTTAATAAATTTATTTGAAACCAACTTTGATTTTTTGGATTTTCTTGAGTATTATTGTTGTAGGATCTACAATTGAGTAAATTTAGATGAAAATAACTTCGATTTTTTGGATTTTGTCACGATTTTTGTCAAATTTTAATAAATTTATTTGAAATCAACTTGGATAATTTTGGAATTTGTTGAGTATTTTTGTTGTAGGGTCTATATTTGAGCAAATTTAGATGAAAATAACTTCAATTTTGTGGATTGCGAAAAAAAATTTAGTTGGAAGTGTCAAATTTTAATAAATTTATTTGAAATCAACGTCGATTTTTTTGATTTTCTTGAGTATTTTTGTTGTAGGGTCTACAATTGAGTAAATTTAGATGAAAATAACTTCGATTTTTTGGATTTTCTTGAGTATTATTGTTGTAGGATCTACAATTGAGTAAATTTAGATGAAAATAACTTCGATTTTTTGGATTTTGTCACGATTTTTGTCAAATTTTAATAAATTTATTTGAAATCAACTTGGATAATTTTGGATTTTGTCGAGTATATTTGTGTAGGATGTATATTTGAGTAAATTTAGATGAAAATAACGACAAATTTTGTATTCTGAAAAAAAAATTTACTTGGAAGTGTAAAATTTTAATAAATTTATTTCAAACCAACTTCGATTTTTTTGGATTTTCTTGAGTATTTTTGTTGTAGGATCTACAATTGAGTAAATTTAGATGAAAATAACTTCGATTTTTTGGATTGTGAAAAAAATTTTAGTTGGAAGTGTCAAATTTTAATAAATTTATTTGAAACCAACTTTGATTTTTTGGATTTTCTTAAGTATTTTTGTTGTAGGATCTACAATTGAGTAAATTTAGATGAAAATAACTTCGATTTTTTCGATTTTGTCACGATTTTTGTCAAATTTTAATAAATTTATTTGAAATCAACTTGGATAATTTTGGATTTTGCCGAGTATTTTTGGTGTAGGATCTATATTTGAGTAAATTTAGATGAAAATATCTTCAATTTTTAGGATTGTGAAAAAAATTTTAGTTGGAAGTGTCAAATTTTAATAAAATTATTTGAAATCAACTTCGATTTTTTTGGATTTTGTTGAGTATTATTGTTGTAGGGTCTATATTTGAGTAAATTTAGATGAAAATAACTTCTATTTTGTGGATTGTGAAAAAAATTTTAGTTGGAAGTGTCAAATTTTAATAAATTTATTTGAAATCAACTTGGATAATTTTGGAATTTGTTGAGTATTTTTGTTGTAGGGTCTATATTTGAGCAAATTTAGATGAAAATAACTTCAATTTTGTGGATTGCGAAAAAAAATTTAGTTGGAAGTGTCAAATTTTAATAAATTTAGATGAAAATAACTTCGATTTTTTGGATTTTCTTGAGTATTATTGTTGTAGGATCTACAATTGAGTAAATTTAGATGAAAATAACTTCGATTTTTTGGATTTTGTCACGATTTTTGTCAAATTTTAATAAATTTATTTGAAATCAACTTGGATAATTTTGGATTTTGTTGAGTATTTTTGTTGTAGGGTCTATATTTGAGCAAATTTAGATGAAAATAACTTCAATTTTGTGGATTGCGAAAAAAAATTTAGTTGGAAGTGTCAAATTTTAATAAATTTAGATGAAAATAACTTCGATTTTTTGGATTTTCTTGAGTATTATTGTTGTAGGATCTACAATTGAGTAAATTTAGATGAAAATAACTTCGATTTTTTGGATTTTGTCACGATTTTTGTCAAATTTTAATAAATTTATTTGAAATCAACTTGGATAATTTTGGATTTTGTCGAGTATTTTTGGTGTAGGATGTATATTTGAGTAAATTTAGATGAAAATAACGACAATTTTTTGTATTCTGAAAAAAAAAATTTACTTGGAAGTGTCAAATTTTAATAAATTTATTTGAAACCAACTTTGATTTTTTGGATTTTCTTGAGTATTATTGTTGTTGGATCTACAATTGAGTAAATTTAGATGAAAATAACTTCGATTTTTTGGATTGTGAAAAAAATTTTAGTTGGAAATGTCAAATTTTAATAAATTTATTTGAAACCAACTTTGATTTTTTGGATTTTCTTAAGTATTTTTGTTGTAGGATCTACAATTGAGTAAATTTAGATGAAAATAACTTCGATTTTTTGGATTTTGTCACGATTTTTGTCAAATTTTAATAAATTTATTTGAAATCAACTTGGATAATTTTGGATTTTGACGAGTATTTTTGGTGTAGGATCTATATTTGAGTAAATTTAGATGAAAATATCTTCAATTTTTAGGATTGTGAAAAAAATTTTAGTTGGAAGTGTCAAATTTTAATAAATTTATTTGAAATCAACTTCGATTTTATTGGATTTTGACGAGTATTTTTGTTGTAGGATCTATATTTGAGTAAATTTAGATGAAAATAACTTCAATTTTGTGGATTGCGAAAAAAAATTTAGTTGGAAGTGTCAAATTTTAATAAATTTATTTGAAATCAACTTCGATTTTTTTTTATTTTGTTGAGTATTTTTGGTGTAGGATGTATATTTGAGTAAATTTAGATGACAATAACTTCGATTTTTTGGATTTTGTCACGATTTTTGTCAAATTTTAATAAATTTATTTGAAATCAACATGGATAATTTTGGAATTTGTTGAGTATTTTTGGTGTAGGATGTATATTTGAGTAAATTTAGATGACAATAACTTCGATTTTTTGGATTTGTCACGATTTTTGTCAAATTTTAATAAATTTAGTTCAAATCAACATGGATAATTTTGGAATTTGTTGAGTATTTTTGTTGTTGGATCTACAATTGAGTAAATTTAGATGAAAATAACTTCGATTTTTTGGATTTTCTTGAGTATTATTGTTGTAGGATCTACAATTGAGTAAATTTAGATGAAAATAACTTCTATTTTTTGGATTTTGTCACGATTTTTGTCAAATTTTAATAAATTTATTTGAAATCAATTTGGATAATTTTGGATTTTGTCGAGTATTTTTGGTGTAGGATGTATATTTGAGTAAATTTAGATGAAAATAACGACAATTTTTTGGATTGTGAAAAAAATTTGAGTTGGAAGTGTCAAATTTTAATAAATTTATTTGAAACCAACTTCGATTTTTTTTATTTTCTTGAGTATTTTTGTTGTAGGATCTACAATTGAGTAAATTTAGATGAAAATAACTTCGATTTTTTGGATTTTGTCACGATTTTTGTCAAATTTTAATAAATTTATTTGAAATCAACTTGGATAATTTTGGAATTTGTTGAGTATTTTTGTTGCAGGATCTATATTTGAGTAAATTTAGATGAAAATATCTTCCAATTTTAGGATTGTGAAAAAAATTTTAGTTGGAAGTGCCAAATTTTAATAAATTTATTTGAAACCAACTTCGATTTTTTTGGATTTTGTTGAGTATTATTGTTGTAGGGTCTATATTTGAGTAAATTTAGATGAAAATAACTTCTATTTTGTGGATTGTGAAAAAAATTTTAGTTGGAAGTGTCAAATTTTAATAAATTTATTTGAAATCAACTTGGATAATTTTGGAATTTGTTGAGTATTTTTGTTGTAGGGTCTATATTTGAGCAAATTTAGATGAAAATAACTTCAATTTTGTGGATTGCGAAAAAAAATTTAGTTGGAAGTGTCAAATTTTAATAAATTTAGATGAAAATAACTTCGATTTTTTGGATTTTCTTGAGTATTATTGTTGTAGGATCTACAATTGAGTAAATTTAGATGAAAATAACTTCGATTTTTTGGATTTTGTCACGATTTTTGTCAAATTTTAATAAATTTATTTGAAATCAACTTGGATAATTTTGGATTTTGTTGAGTATTTTTGTTGTAGGGTCTATATTTGAGCAAATTTAGATGAAAATAACTTCAATTTTGTGGATTGCGAAAAAAAATTTAGTTGGAAGTGTCAAATTTTAATAAATTTAGATGAAAATAACTTCGATTTTTTGGATTTTCTTGAGTATTATTGTTGTAGGATCTACAATTGAGTAAATTTAGATGAAAATAACTTCGATTTTTTGGATTTTGTCACGATTTTTGTCAAATTTTAATAAATTTATTTGAAATCAACTTGGATAATTTTGGATTTTGTCGAGTATTTTTGGTGTAGGATGTATATTTGAGTAAATTTAGATGAAAATAACGACAATTTTTTGTATTCTGAAAAAAAAATTTACTTGGAAGTGTCAAATTTTAATAAATTTATTTGAAACCAACTTTGATTTTTTGGATTTTCTTGAGTATTATTGTTGTTGGATCTACAATTGAGTAAATTTAGATGAAAATAACTTCGATTTTTTGGATTGTGAAAAAAATTTTAGTTGGAAATGTCAAATTTTAATAAATTTATTTGAAACCAACTTTGATTTTTTGGATTTTCTTAAGTATTTTTGTTGTAGGATCTACAATTGAGTAAATTTAGATGAAAATAACTTCGATTTTTTGGATTTTGTCACGATTTTTGTCAAATTTTAATAAATTTATTTGAAATCAACTTGGATAATTTTGGATTTTGACGAGTATTTTTGGTGTAGGATCTATATTTGAGTAAATTTAGATGAAAATATCTTCAATTTTTAGGATTGTGAAAAAAATTTTAGTTGGAAGTGTCAAATTTTAATAAATTTATTTGAAATCAACTTCGATTTTATTGGATTTTGACGAGTATTTTTGTTGTAGGATCTATATTTGAGTAAATTTAGATGAAAATAACTTCAATTTTGTGGATTGCGAAAAAAAATTTAGTTGGAAGTGTCAAATTTTAATAAATTTATTTGAAATCAACTTCGATTTTTTTTTATTTTGTTGAGTATTTTTGGTGTAGGATGTATATTTGAGTAAATTTAGATGACAATAACTTCGATTTTTTGGATTTTGTCACGATTTTTGTCAAATTTTAATAAATTTATTTGAAATCAACATGGATAATTTTGGAATTTGTTGAGTATTTTTGGTGTAGGATGTATATTTGAGTAAATTTAGATGACAATAACTTCGATTTTTTGGATTTGTCACGATTTTTGTCAAATTTTAATAAATTTAGTTCAAATCAACATGGATAATTTTGGAATTTGTTGAGTATTTTTGTTGTTGGATCTACAATTGAGTAAATTTAGATGAAAATAACTTCGATTTTTTGGATTTTCTTGAGTATTATTGTTGTAGGATCTACAATTGAGTAAATTTAGATGAAAATAACTTCTATTTTTTGGATTTTGTCACGATTTTTGTCAAATTTTAATAAATTTATTTGAAATCAATTTGGATAATTTTGGATTTTGTCGAGTATTTTTGGTGTAGGATGTATATTTGAGTAAATTTAGATGAAAATAACGACAATTTTTTGGATTGTGAAAAAAATTTGAGTTGGAAGTGTCAAATTTTAATAAATTTATTTGAAACCAACTTCGATTTTTTTTATTTTCTTGAGTATTTTTGTTGTAGGATCTACAATTGAGTAAATTTAGATGAAAATAACTTCGATTTTTTGGATTTTGTCACGATTTTTGTCAAATTTTAATAAATTTATTTGAAATCAACTTGGATAATTTTGGAATTTGTTGAGTATTTTTGTTGCAGGATCTATATTTGAGTAAATTTAGATGAAAATATCTTCCAATTTTAGGATTGTGAAAAAAATTTTAGTTGGAAGTGCCAAATTTTAATAAATTTATTTGAAACCAACTTCGATTTTTTGGATTTTCTTGAGTATTTTTGTTGTAGGATCTATATTTGAGTAAATTTAGATGAAAATAACTTCAATTTTTTGGATTGTGAAAAATATTTTAGTTGGAAGTGTCCAATTTTAATAAATTTATTTGAAATCAACTTCGATTTTTTGGATTTCCTTGAGTATTTTTGTTGTAGGATTTACAATTGAGTAAATTTAGATGAAAATAACTTCAATTTTATGGATTGTGAAAAAAAATTTAGTTGGAAGTGTCAAATTTTAATAAATTTATTTGAAACCAACTTTGATTTTTTGGATTTTCTTGAGTATTATTGTTGTAGGATCTACAATTGAGTAAATTTAGATGAAAATAACTTCGATTTTTTGGATTTTGTCACGATTTTTGTCAAATTTTAATAAATTTATTTGAAATCAACTTGGATAATTTTGGAATTTGTTGAGTATTTTTGTTGTAGGGTCTATATTTGAGCAAATTTAGATGAAAATAACTTCAATTTTGTGGATTGCGAAAAAAAATTTAGTTGGAAGTGTCAAATTTTAATAAATTTATTTGAAATCAACGTCGATTTTTTTGATTTTCTTGAGTATTTTTGTTGTAGGGTCTACAATTGAGTAAATTTAGATGAAAATAACTTCGATTTTTTGGATTTTCTTGAGTATTATTGTTGTAGGATCTACAATTGAGTAAATTTAGATGAAAATAACTTCGATTTTTTGGATTTTGTCACGATTTTTGTCAAATTTTAATAAATTTATTTGAAATCAACTTGGATAATTTTGGATTTTGTCGAGTATATTTGTGTAGGATGTATATTTGAGTAAATTTAGATGAAAATAACGACAAATTTTGTATTCTGAAAAAAAAATTTACTTGGAAGTGTAAAATTTTAATAAATTTATTTCAAACCAACTTCGATTTTTTTGGATTTTCTTGAGTATTTTTGTTGTAGGATCTACAATTGAGTAAATTTAGATGAAAATAACTTCGATTTTTTGGATTTTGTCACGATTTTTGTCAAATTTTAATAAATCTATTTGACATCAACTTGGATAATTTTGGATTTTGTCACGATTTTTACCAAATTTTAATAAATTTATTTGACATCAACTTGGATAATTTTGGATTTTGTCGAGTATTTTTGGTGTAGGATGTATATTTGAGTAAATTTAGATGAAAATAACGACAATTTTTTGGATTCTGAAAAAAAAATTTACTTGGAAGTGTTAAATTTTAATAAATTTATTTGAAACCAACTTCGATTTTTTTGGATTTTCTTGAGTATTTTTGTTGTAGGATCTACAATTGAGTAAATTTAGATGAAAATAACTTCAATTTCTTGGATTGTGAAAAAAATTTTAGTTGGAAGTGTCAAATTTTAATAAATTTATTTGAAATCAACTTCGATTTTTTTGATTTTCTTGAGTATTTTTGTTGTAGGATCTACAATTGAATAAATTTAGATGAAAATAACTTCGATTTTTTGGATTTTCTTGAGTATTATTGTTGTAGGATCTACAATTGAGTAAATTTAGATGAAAATAACTTCGATTTTTTGGATTTTGTCACGATTTTTGTCAAATTTTAATAAATTTATTTGAAATCAACTTGGATAATTTTGGATTTTGTCGAGTATTTTTGGTGAAAGGATGTATATTTGAGTAAATTTAGATGAAAATAACGACAATTTTTTGTATTCTGAAAAAAAAATTTACTTGGAAGTGTAAAATTTTAATAAATTTATTTCAAACCAACTTCGATTTTTTTGGATTTTCTTTAGTATTTTTGTTGTAGGATCTACAATTGAGTAAATTTAGATGAAAATAACTTCGATTTTTTGGATTGTGAAAAAAATTTTAGTTGGAAGTGTCAAATTTTAATAAATTTATTTGAAACCAACTTTGTTTTTTTGGATTTTTTTAAGTATTTTTGTTGTAGGATCTACAATTGAGTAAATTTAGATGAAAATAACTTCGATTTTTTCGATTTTGTCACGATTTTTGTCAAATTTTAATAAATTTATTTGAAATCAACTTGGATAATTTTGGATTTTGCCGAGTATTTTTGGTGTAGGATCTATATTTGAGTAAATTTAGATGAAAATATCTTCAATTTTTAGGATTGTGAAAAAAATTTTAGTTGGAAGTGTCAAATTTTAATAAATTTATTTGAAATCAACTTCGATTTTATTGGATTTTGTCGAGTATTTTTGTTGTAGGATCTATATTTGAGTAAATTTAGATGAAAATAACTTCAATTTTGTGGATTGCGAAAAATTTTAGTTGGAAGTGTCAAATTTTAATAAATTTATTTGAAATCAACTTCGATTTTTTTTTATTTTGTTGAGTATTTTTGGTGTAGGATGTATATTTGAGTAAATTTAGATGACAATAACTTCGATTTTTTGGATTTTGTCACGATTTTTGTCAAATTTTAATAAATCTATTTGAAATCAACTTGGATAATTTTGGAATTTGTTGAGTATTTTTGTTGTAGGATCTATATTTGAGAAAATTTAGATTAAAATAACTTCAATTTTTTGGATTGTGAAAAAAATTTGAGTTGGAAGTGTCAAATTTTAATAAATTTATTTGAAACCAACTTCGATTTTTTTTATTTTCTTGAGTATTTTTGTTGTAGGATCTACAATTGAGTAAATTTAGATGAAAATAACTTCGATTTTTTGGATTTTGTCACGATTTTTGTCAAATTTTAATAAATTTATTTGAAATCAACTTGGATAATTTTGGAATTTGTTGAGTATTTTTGTTGCAGGATCTATATTTGAGTAAATTTAGATGAAAATATCTTCCAATTTTAGGATTGTGAAAAAAATTTTAGTTGGAAGTGCCAAATTTTAATAAATTTATTTGAAACCAACTTCGATTTTTTGGATTTTCTTGAGTATTTTTGTTGTAGGATCTATATTTGAGTAAATTTAGATGAAAATAACTTCTATTTTGTGGATTGAGAAAAAAATTTTAGTTGGAAGTGCCAAATTTTAATAAATTTATTTGAAATCAACTTCGATTTTATTGGATTTTGTCGAGTATTTTTGTTGTAGGATCTACAATTGAGTAAATTTAGATGAAAATAACTTCAATTTTTTGGATTGTGAAAAATATTCTAGTTGGAAGTGTCAAATTTTAATAAATTTATTTGAAATCAACTTCGATTTTTTGGATTTTCTTGAGTATTTTTGTTGTAGGATCTAAAATTGAGTAAATTTAGATGTAAATAACTTCAATTTTTTGAATTGTAAAAAAAATTTTAGTTGCAAGTGTCAAATTTTAATAAATTTATTTGAAACAAACTTCGATTTTTTGGATTTTCTTGAGTATTTTTGTTGTAGGATCTACAATTGAGTAAATTTAGATGAAAATAACTTCGATTTTTTGGATTTTGTCACGATTTTTGTCAAATTTTAATAAATTTATTTGAAATCAACTTGGATAATTTTGGAATTTGTTGAGTATTTTTGTTGTAGGATCTATATTTGAGTAAATTTAGATGAAAATATCTTCAATTTTTAGGATTGTGAAAAAAATTTTAGTTGGAAGTGCCAAATTTTAATAAATTTATTTGAAACCAACTTCGATTTTTTGGATATTCTTGAGTATTTTTGTTGTAGGATCTATATTTGAGTAAATTTAGATGAAAATATCTTCAAATTTTTGGATTGTGAAAAATATTTTAGTTGGAAGTGTCAAATTTTAATAAATTTATTTGAAATCAACTTCGATTATTTTGAATTTTGTTCAGTATTTTTGTTGTAGGATGTATTTTTGAGTAAATTTAGGTGAAAATAACGACAATTTTTTGGATTGTGAAAAAAATTTGAGTTGGAAATGTCAAATTATAATAAATTCATTTGAAACCTACTTCGATTTTTCTGGACTATGTTGAGTTTTTTTGATAGAGAAGCTTAATTTGAGTAATTTCAGGTGAAATTAATTTCGATTTTTTGGATTTTGTCACGATTATTGTCAAATTTTAATAAATTTTTTTGAAATCAACTTGGATAATTTTGGAATTTGTTGAGTATTTTTGTTGTAGGATCTATATTTGAGTAAATTTAGATGAAAATAACTTCTATTTTGTGGATTGAGAAAAAAATTTTAGTTGGAAGTGCCAAATTTTAATAAATTTATTTGAAATCAACTTCGATTTTATTGGATTTTGTCGAGTATTTTTGTTGTAGGATCTACAATTGAGTAAATTTAGATGAAAATAACTTCAATTTTTTGGATTGTGAAAAATATTCTAGTTGGAAGTGTCAAATTTTAATAAATTTATTTGAAATCAACTTCGATTTTTTGGATTTTCTTGAGTATTTTTGTTGTAGGATCTAAAATTGAGTAAATTTAGATGAAAATAACTTCAATTTTTTGAATTGTAAAAAAAATTTTAGTTGCAAGTGTCAAATTTTAATAAATTTATTTGAAACAAACTTCGATTTTTTGGATTTTCTTGAGTATTTTTGTTGTAGGATCTACAATTGAGTAAATTTAGATGAAAATAACTTCGATTTTTTGGATTTTGTCACGATTTTTGTCAAATTTTAATAAATTTATTTGAAATCAACTTGGATAATTTTGGAATTTGTTGAGTATTTTTGTTGTAGGATCTATATTTGAGTAAATTTAGATGAAAATATCTTCAATTTTTAGGATTGTGAAAAAAATTTTAGTTGGAAGTGCCAAATTTTAATAAATTTATTTGAAACCAACTTCGATTTTTTGGATATTCTTGAGTATTTTTGTTGTAGGATCTATATTTGAGTAAATTTAGATGAAAATAACTTCAATTTTTTGGATTGTGAAAAATATTTTAGTTGGAAGTGTCAAATTTTAATAAATTTATTTGAAATCAACTTCGATTTTTTGGATTTTCTTGAGTATTTTTGTTGTAGGATCTACAATTGAGTAAATTTAGATGAAAATAACTTCGATTTTTTGGATTTTGTCACGATTTTTGTCAAATTTTAATAAATCTATTTGACATCAACTTGGATAATTTTGGATTTTGTCACGATTTTTGCCAAATTTTAATAAATTTATTTGACATCAACTTGGATAATTTTGGATTTTGTCGAGTATTTTTGGTGTAGGATGTATATTTGAGTAAATTTAGATGAAAATAACGACAAAATTATTTGGATTCTGAAAAAAAAATTTACTTGGAAGTGTTAAATTTTAATAAATTTATTTGAAACCAACTTCGATTTTTTTGGATTTTCTTGAGTATTTTTGTTGTAGGATCTACAATTGAGTAAATTTAGATGAAAATAACTTCAATTTCTTGGATTGTGAAAAAAATTTTAGTTGGAAGTGTCAAATTTTAATAAATTTATTTGAAATCAACTTCGATTTTTTGGATTTTCTTGAGTATTTTTGTTGTAGGATCTACAATTGAGTAAATTTAGATGAAAATAACTTCGATTTTTTGGATTTTGTCACGATTTTTGTCAAATTTTAATAAATCTATTTGACATCAACTTGGATAATTTTGGATTTTGTCACGATTTTTACCAAATTTTAATAAATTTATTTGACATCAACTTGGATAATTTTGGATTTTGTCGAGTATTTTTGGTGTAGGATGTATATTTGAGTAAATTTAGATGAAAATAACGACAATTTTTTGGATTCTGAAAAAAAAATTTACTTGGAAGTGTTAAATTTTAATAAATTTATTTGAAACCAACTTCGATTTTTTTGGATTTTCTTGAGTATTTTTGTTGTAGGATCTACAATTGAGTAAATTTAGATGAAAATAACTTCAATTTCTTGGATTGTGAAAAAAATTTTAGTTGGAAGTGTCAAATTTTAATAAATTTATTTGAAATCAACTTCGATTTTTTTGATTTTCTTGAGTATTTTTGTTGTAGGATCTACAATTGAGTAAATTTAGATGAAAATAACTTCGATTTTTTGGATTTTCTTGAGTATTATTGTTGTAGGATCTACAATTGAGTAAATTTAGATGAAAATAACTTCGATTTTTTGGATTTTGTCACGATTTTTGTCAAATTTTAATAAATTTATTTGAAATCAACTTGGATAATTTTGGATTTTGTCGAGTATTTTTGGTGAAAGGATGTATATTTGAGTAAATTTAGATGAAAATAACGACAATTTTTTGTATTCTGAAAAAAAAATTTACTTGGAAGTGTAAAATTTTAATAAATTTATTTCAAACCAACTTCGATTTTTTTGGATTTTCTTGAGTATTTTTGTTGTAGGATCTACAATTGAGTAAATGTAGATGAAAATAACTTCGATTTTTTGGATTGTGAAAAAAATTTTAGTTGGAAGTGTCAAATTTTAATAAATTTATTTGAAACCAACTTTGTTTTTTTGGATTTTTTTAAGTATTTTTGTTGTAGGATCTACAATTGAGTAAATTTAGATGAAAATAACTTCGATTTTTTCGATTTTGTCACGATTTTTGTCAAATTTTAATAAATTTATTTGAAATCAACTTGGATAATTTTGGATTTTGCCGAGTATTTTTGGTGTAGGATCTATATTTGAGTAAATTTAGATGAAAATATCTTCAATTTTTAGGATTGTGAAAAAAATTTTAGTTGGAAGTGTCAAATTTTAATAAATTTATTTGAAATCAACTTCGATTTTATTGGATTTTGTCGAGTATTTTTGTTGTAGGATCTATATTTGAGTAAATTTAGATGAAAATAACTTCAATTTTGTGGATTGCGAAAAATTTTAGTTGGAAGTGTCAAATTTTAATAAATTTATTTGAAATCAACTTCGATTTTTTTTTATTTTGTTGAGTATTTTTGGTGTAGGATGTATATTTGAGTAAATTTAGATGACAATAACTTCGATTTTTTGGATTTTGTCACGATTTTTGTCAAATTTTAATAAATCTATTTGAAATCAACTTGGATAATTTTGGAATTTGTTGAGTATTTTTGTTGTAGGATCTATATTTGAGAAAATTTAGATTAAAATAACTTCAATTTTTTGGATTGTGAAAAAAATTTGAGTTGGAAGTGTCAAATTTTAATAAATTTATTTGAAACCAACTTCGATTTTTTTTATTTTCTTGAGTATTTTTGTTGTAGGATCTACAATTGAGTAAATTTAGATGAAAATAACTCCGATTTTTTGGATTTTGTCACGATTTTTGTCAAATTTTAATAAATTTATTTGAAATCAACTTGGATAATTTTGGAATTTGTTGAGTATTTTTGTTGCAGGATCTATATTTGAGTAAATTTAGATGAAAATATCTTCCAATTTTAGGATTGTGAAAAAAATTTTAGTTGGAAGTGCCAAATTTTAATAAATTTATTTGAAACCAACTTCGATTTTTTGGATTTTCTTGAGTATTTTTGGTGTAGGATCTATATTTGAGTAAATTTAGATGAAAATAACTTCAATTTTTTGGATTGTGAAAAATATTTTAGTTGGAAGTGTCCAATTTTAATAAATTTATTTGAAATCAACTTCGATTTTTTGGATTTCCTTGAGTATTTTTGTTGTAGGATTTACAATTGAGTAAATTTAGATGAAAATAACTTCAATTTTATGGATTGTGAAAAAAAATTTAGTTGGAAGTGTCAAATTTTAATAAATTTATTTGAAACCAACTTTGATTTTTTGGATTTTCTTGAGTATTATTGTTGTAGGATCTACAATTGAGTAAATTTAGATGAAAATAACTTCGATTTTTTGGATTTTGTCACGATTTTTGTCAAATTTTAATAAATTTATTTGAAATCAACTTGGATAATTTTGGAATTTGTTGAGTATTTTTGTTGTAGGGTCTATATTTGAGCAAATTTAGATGAAAATAACTTCAATTTTGTGGATTGCGAAAAAAAATTTAGTTGGAAGTGTCAAATTTTAATAAATTTATTTGAAATCAACGTCGATTTTTTTGATTTTCTTGAGTATTTTTGTTGTAGGGTCTACAATTGAGTAAATTTAGATGAAAATAACTTCGATTTTTTGGATTTTCTTGAGTATTATTGTTGTAGGATCTACAATTGAGTAAATTTAGATGAAAATAACTTCGATTTTTTGGATTTTGTCACGATTTTTGTCAAATTTTAATAAATTTATTTGAAATCAACTTGGATAATTTTGGATTTTGTCGAGTATATTTGTGTAGGATGTATATTTGAGTAAATTTAGATGAAAATAACGACAAATTTTGTATTCTGAAAAAAAAATTTACTTGGAAGTGTAAAATTTTAATAAATTTATTTCAAACCAACTTCGATTTTTTTGGATTTTCTTGAGTATTTTTGTTGTAGGATCTACAATTGAGTAAATTTAGATGAAAATAACTTCGATTTTTTGGATTGTGAAAAAAATTTTAGTTGGAAGTGTCAAATTTTAATAAATTTATTTGAAACCAACTTTGATTTTTTGGATTTTCTTAAGTATTTTTGTTGTAGGATCTACAATTGAGTAAATTTAGATGAAAATAACTTCGATTTTTTCGATTTTGTCACGATTTTTGTCAAATTTTAATAAATTTATTTGAAATCAACTTGGATAATTTTGGATTTTGCCGAGTATTTTTGGTGTAGGATCTATATTTGAGTAAATTTAGATGAAAATATCTTCAATTTTTAGGATTGTGAAAAAAATTTTAGTTGGAAGTGTCAAATTTTAATAAAATTATTTGAAATCAACTTCGATTTTTTTGGATTTTGTTGAGTATTATTGTTGTAGGGTCTATATTTGAGTAAATTTAGATGAAAATAACTTCTATTTTGTGGATTGTGAAAAAAATTTTAGTTGGAAGTGTCAAATTTTAATAAATTTATTTGAAATCAACTTGGATAATTTTGGAATTTGTTGAGTATTTTTGTTGTAGGGTCTATATTTGAGCAAATTTAGATGAAAATAACTTCAATTTTGTGGATTGCGAAAAAAAATTTAGTTGGAAGTGTCAAATTTTAATAAATTTAGATGAAAATAACTTCGATTTTTTGGATTTTCTTGAGTATTATTGTTGTAGGATCTACAATTGAGTAAATTTAGATGAAAATAACTTCGATTTTTTGGATTTTGTCACGATTTTTGTCAAATTTTAATAAATTTATTTGAAATCAACTTGGATAATTTTGGATTTTGTTGAGTATTTTTGTTGTAGGGTCTATATTTGAGCAAATTTAGATGAAAATAACTTCAATTTTGTGGATTGCGAAAAAAAATTTAGTTGGAAGTGTCAAATTTTAATAAATTTAGATGAAAATAACTTCGATTTTTTGGATTTTCTTGAGTATTATTGTTGTAGGATCTACAATTGAGTAAATTTAGATGAAAATAACTTCGATTTTTTGGATTTTGTCACGATTTTTGTCAAATTTTAATAAATTTATTTGAAATCAACTTGGATAATTTTGGATTTTGTCGAGTATTTTTGGTGTAGGATGTATATTTGAGTAAATTTAGATGAAAATAACGACAATTTTTTGTATTCTGAAAAAAAAATTTACTTGGAAGTGTCAAATTTTAATAAATTTATTTGAAACCAACTTTGATTTTTTGGATTTTCTTGAGTATTATTGTTGTTGGATCTACAATTGAGTAAATTTAGATGAAAATAACTTCGATTTTTTGGATTGTGAAAAAAATTTTAGTTGGAAATGTCAAATTTTAATAAATTTATTTGAAACCAACTTTGATTTTTTGGATTTTCTTAAGTATTTTTGTTGTAGGATCTACAATTGAGTAAATTTAGATGAAAATAACTTCGATTTTTTGGATTTTGTCACGATTTTTGTCAAATTTTAATAAATTTATTTGAAATCAACTTGGATAATTTTGGATTTTGACGAGTATTTTTGGTGTAGGATCTATATTTGAGTAAATTTAGATGAAAATATCTTCAATTTTTAGGATTGTGAAAAAAATTTTAGTTGGAAGTGTCAAATTTTAATAAATTTATTTGAAATCAACTTCGATTTTATTGGATTTTGACGAGTATTTTTGTTGTAGGATCTATATTTGAGTAAATTTAGATGAAAATAACTTCAATTTTGTGGATTGCGAAAAAAAATTTAGTTGGAAGTGTCAAATTTTAATAAATTTATTTGAAATCAACTTCGATTTTTTTTTATTTTGTTGAGTATTTTTGGTGTAGGATGTATATTTGAGTAAATTTAGATGACAATAACTTCGATTTTTTGGATTTTGTCACGATTTTTGTCAAATTTTAATAAATTTATTTGAAATCAACATGGATAATTTTGGAATTTGTTGAGTATTTTTGGTGTAGGATGTATATTTGAGTAAATTTAGATGACAATAACTTCGATTTTTTGGATTTGTCACGATTTTTGTCAAATTTTAATAAATTTAGTTCAAATCAACATGGATAATTTTGGAATTTGTTGAGTATTTTTGTTGTTGGATCTACAATTGAGTAAATTTAGATGAAAATAACTTCGATTTTTTGGATTTTCTTGAGTATTATTGTTGTAGGATCTACAATTGAGTAAATTTAGATGAAAATAACTTCGATTTTTTGGATTTTGTCACGATTTTTGTCAAATTTTAATAAATTTATTTGAAATCAATTTGGATAATTTTGGATTTTGTCGAGTATTTTTGGTGTAGGATGTATATTTGAGTAAATTTAGATGAAAATAACGACAATTTTTTGGATTGTGAAAAAAATTTGAGTTGGAAGTGTCAAATTTTAATAAATTTATTTGAAACCAACTTCGATTTTTTTTATTTTCTTGAGTATTTTTGTTGTAGGATCTACAATTGAGTAAATTTAGATGAAAATAACTTCGATTTTTTGGATTTTGTCACGATTTTTGTCAAATTTTAATAAATTTATTTGAAATCAACTTGGATAATTTTGGAATTTGTTGAGTATTTTTGTTGCAGGATCTATATTTGAGTAAATTTAGATGAAAATATCTTCCAATTTTAGGATTGTGAAAAAAATTTTAGTTGGAAGTGCCAAATTTTAATAAATTTATTTGAAACCAACTTCGATTTTTTGGATTTTCTTGAGTATTTTTGTTGTAGGATCTATATTTGAGTAAATTTAGATGAAAATAACTTCAATTTTTTGGATTGTGAAAAATATTTTAGTTGGAAGTGTCCAATTTTAATAAATTTATTTGAAATCAACTTCGATTTTTTGGATTTCCTTGAGTATTTTTGTTGTAGGATTTACAATTGAGTAAATTTAGATGAAAATAACTTCAATTTTATGGATTGTGAAAAAAAATTTAGTTGGAAGTGTCAAATTTTAATAAATTTATTTGAAACCAACTTTGATTTTTTGGATTTTCTTGAGTATTATTGTTGTAGGATCTACAATTGAGTAAATTTAGATGAAAATAACTTCGATTTTTTGGATTTTGTCACGATTTTTGTCAAATTTTAATAAATTTATTTGAAATCAACTTGGATAATTTTGGAATTTGTTGAGTATTTTTGTTGTAGGGTCTATATTTGAGCAAATTTAGATGAAAATAACTTCAATTTTGTGGATTGCGAAAAAAAATTTAGTTGGAAGTGTCAAATTTTAATAAATTTATTTGAAATCAACGTCGATTTTTTTGATTTTCTTGAGTATTTTTGTTGTAGGGTCTACAATTGAGTAAATTTAGATGAAAATAACTTCGATTTTTTGGATTTTCTTGAGTATTATTGTTGTAGGATCTACAATTGAGTAAATTTAGATGAAAATAACTTCGATTTTTTGGATTTTGTCACGATTTTTGTCAAATTTTAATAAATTTATTTGAAATCAACTTGGATAATTTTGGATTTTGTCGAGTATATTTGTGTAGGATGTATATTTGAGTAAATTTAGATGAAAATAACGACAAATTTTGTATTCTGAAAAAAAAATTTACTTGGAAGTGTAAAATTTTAATAAATTTATTTCAAACCAACTTCGATTTTTTTGGATTTTCTTGAGTATTTTTGTTGTAGGATCTACAATTGAGTAAATTTAGATGAAAATAACTTCGATTTTTTGGATTGTGAAAAAAATTTTAGTTGGAAGTGTCAAATTTTAATAAATTTATTTGAAACCAACTTTGATTTTTTGGATTTTCTTAAGTATTTTTGTTGTAGGATCTACAATTGAGTAAATTTAGATGAAAATAACTTCGATTTTTTCGATTTTGTCACGATTTTTGTCAAATTTTAATAAATTTATTTGAAATCAACTTGGATAATTTTGGATTTTGCCGAGTATTTTTGGTGTAGGATCTATATTTGAGTAAATTTAGATGAAAATATCTTCAATTTTTAGGATTGTGAAAAAAATTTTAGTTGGAAGTGTCAAATTTTAATAAAATTATTTGAAATCAACTTCGATTTTTTTGGATTTTGTTGAGTATTATTGTTGTAGGGTCTATATTTGAGTAAATTTAGATGAAAATAACTTCTATTTTGTGGATTGTGAAAAAAATTTTAGTTGGAAGTGTCAAATTTTAATAAATTTATTTGAAATCAACTTGGATAATTTTGGAATTTGTTGAGTATTTTTGTTGTAGGGTCTATATTTGAGCAAATTTAGATGAAAATAACTTCAATTTTGTGGATTGCGAAAAAAAATTTAGTTGGAAGTGTCAAATTTTAATAAATTTAGATGAAAATAACTTCGATTTTTTGGATTTTCTTGAGTATTATTGTTGTAGGATCTACAATTGAGTAAATTTAGATGAAAATAACTTCGATTTTTTGGATTTTGTCACGATTTTTGTCAAATTTTAATAAATTTATTTGAAATCAACTTGGATAATTTTGGATTTTGTTGAGTATTTTTGTTGTAGGGTCTATATTTGAGCAAATTTAGATGAAAATAACTTCAATTTTGTGGATTGCGAAAAAAAATTTAGTTGGAAGTGTCAAATTTTAATAAATTCAGATGAAAATAACTTCGATTTTTTGGATTTTCTTGAGTATTATTGTTGTAGGATCTACAATTGAGTAAATTTAGATGAAAATAACTTCGATTTTTTGGATTTTGTCACGATTTTTGTCAAATTTTAATAAATTTATTTGAAATCAACTTGGATAATTTTGGATTTTGTCGAGTATTTTTGGTGTAGGATGTATATTTGAGTAAATTTAGATGAAAATAACGACAATTTTTTGTATTCTGAAAAAAAAATTTACTTGGAAGTGTCAAATTTTAATAAATTTATTTGAAACCAACTTTGATTTTTTGGATTTTCTTGAGTATTATTGTTGTTGGATCTACAATTGAGTAAATTTAGATGAAAATAACTTCGATTTTTTGGATTGTGAAAAAAATTTTAGTTGGAAATGTCAAATTTTAATAAATTTATTTGAAACCAACTTTGATTTTTTGGATTTTCTTAAGTATTTTTGTTGTAGGATCTACAATTGAGTAAATTTAGATGAAAATAACTTCGATTTTTTGGATTTTGTCACGATTTTTGTCAAATTTTAATAAATTTATTTGAAATCAACTTGGATAATTTTGGATTTTGACGAGTATTTTTGGTGTAGGATCTATATTTGAGTAAATTTAGATGAAAATATCTTCAATTTTTAGGATTGTGAAAAAAATTTTAGTTGGAAGTGTCAAATTTTAATAAATTTATTTGAAATCAACTTCGATTTTATTGGATTTTGACGAGTATTTTTGTTGTAGGATCTATATTTGAGTAAATTTAGATGAAAATAACTTCAATTTTGTGGATTGCGAAAAAAAATTTAGTTGGAAGTGTCAAATTTTAATAAATTTATTTGAAATCAACTTCGATTTTTTTTTATTTTGTTGAGTATTTTTGGTGTAGGATGTATATTTGAGTAAATTTAGATGACAATAACTTCGATTTTATGGATTTTGTCACGATTTTTGTCAAATTTTAATAAATTTATTTGAAATCAACATGGATAATTTTGGAATTTGTTGAGTATTTTTGGTGTAGGATGTATATTTGAGTAAATTTAGATGACAATAACTTCGATTTTTTGGATTTGTCACGATTTTTGTCAAATTTTAATAAATTTAGTTCAAATCAACATGGATAATTTTGGAATTTGTTGAGTATTTTTGTTGTTGGATCTACAATTGAGTAAATTTAGATGAAAATAACTTCGATTTTTTGGATTTTGTCACGATTTTTGTCAAATTTTAATAAATTTATTTGAAATCAACTTGGATAATGTTGGATTTTGTCGAGTATTTTTGGTGTAGGATCTATATTTGAGTAAATTTAGATGAAAATATCTTCAATTTTTAGGATTGTGAAAAAAATTTTAGTTGGAAGTGTCAAATTTTAATAAATTTATTTGAAATCAACTTCGATTTTATTGGATTTTGTCGAGTATTTTTGTTGTAGGATCTATATTTGAGTAAATTTAGATGAAAATAACTTCAATTTTGTGGAATGCGAAAAAAAATTTAGTTGGAAGTGTCAAATTTTAATAAATTTATTTGAAACCAACTTTGATTTTTTGGATTTTCTTAAGTATTTTTGTTGTAGGATCTACAATTGAGTAAATTTAGATGAAAATAACTTCGATTTTTTGGATTTTGTCACGATTTTTGTAAAATTTTAATAAATTTATTTCAAACCAACTTCGATTTTTTTTTATTTTCTTGAGTATTTTTGTTGTAGGATCTACAATTGAGTAAATTTAGATGAAAATAACTTCGATTTTTTGGATTGTGAAAAAAATTTTAGTTGGAAGTGTCAAATTTTAATAAATTTATTTGAAACCAACTTTGATTTTTTGGATTTTCTTAAGTATTTTTGTTGTAGGATCTACAATTGAGTAAATTTAGATGAAAATAACTTCGATTTTTTCGATTTTGTCACGATTTTTGTCAAATTTTAATAAATTTATTTGAAATCAACTTGGATAATTTTGGATTTTGCCGAGTATTTTTGGTGTAGGATCTATATTTGAGTAAATTTAGATGAAAATATCTTAAATTTTTAGGATTGTGAAAAAAATTTTAGTTGGAAGTGTCAAATTTTAATAAATTTATTTGAAATCAACTTCGATTTTATTGGATTTTGTCGAGTATTTTTGTTGTAGGATCTATATTTGAGTAAATTTAGATGAAAATAACTTCAATTTTGTGGAATGCGAAAAAAAATTTAGTTGGAAGTGTCAAATTTTAATAAATTTATTTGAAATCAACTTCGATTTTTTTTTATTTTGTTGAGTATTTTTGGTGTAGGATGTATATTTGAGTAAATTTAGATGACAATAACTTCGATTTTTTGGATTGTGAAAAAAATTTTAGTTGGAAGTGTCAAATTTTAATAAATTTATTTGAAACCAACTTCGATTTTTTGGATTTTCTTGAGTATTTTTGTTGTAGGATCTACAATTGAGTAAATTTAGATGAAAATAACTTCGATTTTTTGGATTGTGAAAAAAATTTTAGTTGGAAGTGTCAAATTTTAATAAATTTATTTGAAACCAACTTTGATTTTTTGGATTTTCTTGAGTATTTTTGTTGTAGGATCTACAATTGAGTAAATTTAGATGAAAATAACTTCGATTTTTTTGATTTTGTCACGATTTTTGTCAAATTTTAATAAATTTATTTGAAATCAACTTGGATAATGTTGGATTTTGTCGAGTATTTTTGGTGTAGGATCTATATTTGAGTAAATTTAGATGAAAATATCTTCAATTTTTAGGATTGTGAAAAAAATTTTAGTTGGAAGTGTCAAATTTTAATAAATTTATTTGAAATCAACTTCGATTTTATTGGATTTTGTCGAGTATTTTTGTTGTAGGATCTATATTTGAGTAAATTTAGATGAAAATAACTTCAATTTTGTGGAATGCGAAAAAAAATTTAGTTGGAAGTGTCAAATTTTAATAAATTTATTTGAAACCAACTTTGATTTTTTGGATTTTCTTAAGTATTTTTGTTGTAGGATCTACAATTGAGTAAATTTAGATGAAAATAACTTCGATTTTTTGGATTTTGTCACGATTTTTGTAAAATTTTAATAAATTTATTTCAAACCAACTTCGATTTTTTTTTATTTTCTTGAGTATTTTTGTTGTAGGATCTACAATTGAGTAAATTTAGATGAAAATAACTTCGATTTTTTGGATTGTGAAAAAAATTTTAGTTGGAAGTGTCAAATTTTAATAAATTTATTTGAAACCAACTTTGATTTTTTGGATTTTCTTAAGTATTTTTGTTCTAGGATCTACAATTGAGTAAATTTAGATGAAAATAACTTCGATTTTTTCGATTTTGTCACGATTTTTGTCAAATTTTAATAAATTTATTTGAAATCAACTTGGATAATTTTGGATTTTGCCGAGTATTTTTGGTGTAGGATCTATATTTGAGTAAATTTAGATGAAAATATCTTAAATTTTTAGGATTGTGAAAAAAATTTTAGTTGGAAGTGTCAAATTTTAATAAATTTATTTGAAATCAACTTCGATTTTATTGGATTTTGTCGAGTATTTTTGTTGTAGGATCTATATTTGAGTAAATTTAGATGAAAATAACTTCAATTTTGTGGAATGCGAAAAAAAATTTAGTTGGAAGTGTCAAATTTTAATAAATTTATTTGAAATCAACTTCGATTTTTTTTTATTTTGTTGAGTATTTTTGGTGTAGGATGTATATTTGAGTAAATTTAGATGACAATAACTTCGATTTTTTGGATTTGTCACGATTTTTGTCAAATTTTAATAAATTTATTTCAAATCAACATGGATAATTTTGGAATTTGTTGAGTATTTTTGTTGTAGGATCTATATTTGAGTAAATTTAGATGAAAATATCTTCAATTTTTAGGATTGTGAAAAAAATTTTAGTTGGAAGTGTCAAATTTTAATAAATTTATTTGAAACCAACTTCGATTTTTTGGATTTTCTTGAGTATTTTTGTTGTAGGATCTACAATTGAGTAAATTTAGATGAAAATAACTTCGATTTTTTGGATTGTGAAAAAAATTTTAGTTGGAAGTGTCAAATTTTAATAAATTTATTTGAAACCAACTTTGATTTTTTGGATTTTCTTGAGTATTTTTGTTGTAGGATCTACAATTGAGTAAATTTAGATGAAAATAACTTCGATTTTTTGGATTTTGTCACGATTTTTGTCAAATTTTAATAAATTTATTTGAAATCAACTTGGATAATTTTGGATTTTGTCGAGTATTTTTGGTGCAGGATCTATATTTGAGTAAATTTAGATGCAAATATCTTCAATTTTTAGGATTGTGAAAAAAATTTTAGTTGGTAGTGTCAAATTTTAATAAATTTATTTGAAATCAACTTCGATTTTATTGGATTTTGTCGAGTATTTTTGTTGTAGGATCTATATTTGAGTAAATTTAGATGAAAATAACTTCAATTTTTTGGATTGTGAAAAATATTTTAGTTGGAAGTGTCCAATTTTAATAAATTTATTTGAAATCAACTTCGATTTTTTTGGATTTTGTCGAGTATTTTTGGTGTAGGATGTATATTTGTGTAAATTTAGATGAAAATAACTTCAATTTTGTGGAATGCGAAAAAAAATTTAGTTGGAAGTGTCAAATTTTAATAAATTTATTTGAAACCAACTTTGATTTTTTGGATTTTCTTAAGTATTTTTGTTGTAGGATCTACAATTGAGTAAATTTAGATGAAAATAACTTCGATTTTTTGGATTTTGTCACGATTTTTGTCAAATTTTAATAAATTTATTTGAAACCAACTTCGATTTTTTTTTATTTTCTTGAGTATTTTTGTTGTAGGATCTACAATTGAGTAAATTTAGATGAAAATAACTTCGATTTTTTGGATTGTGAAAAAAATTTTAGTTGGAAGTGTCAAATTTTAATAAATTTATTTGAAACCAACTTTGATTTTTTGGATTTTCTTAAGTATTTTTGTTGTAGGATCTACAATTGAGTAAATTTAGATGAAAATAACTTCGATTTTTTGGATTTGTCACGATTTTTGTCAAATTTTAATAAATTTATTTCAAATCAACATGGATAATTTTGGAATTTGTTGAGTATTTTTGTTGTAGGATCTATATTTGAGTAAATTTAGATGAAAATATCTTCAATTTTTAGGATTGTGAAAAAAATTTTAGTTGGAAGTGTCAAATTTTAATAAATTTATTTGAAACCAACTTCGATTTTTTGGATTTTCTTGAGTATTTTTGTTGTAGGATCTACAATTGAGTAAATTTAGATGAAAATAACTTCGATTTTTTGGATTGTGAAAAAAATTTTAGTTGGAAGTGTCAAATTTTAATAAATTTATTTGAAACCAACTTTGATTTTTTGGATTTTCTTGAGTATTTTTGTTGTAGGATCTACAATTGAGTAAATTTAGATGAAAATAACTTCGATTTTTTGGATTTTGTCACGATTTTTGTCAAATTTTAATAAATTTATTTGAAATCAACTTGGATAATTTTGGATTTTGTCGAGTATTTTTGGTGCAGGATCTATATTTGAGTAAATTTAGATGCAAATATCTTCAATTTTTAGGATTGTGAAAAAAATTTTAGTTGGTAGTGTCAAATTTTAATAAATTTATTTGAAATCAACTTCGATTTTATTGGATTTTGTCGAGTATTTTTGTTGTAGGATCTATATTTGAGTAAATTTAGATGAAAATAACTTCAATTTTTTGGATTGTGAAAAATATTTTAGTTGGAAGTGTCCAATTTTAATAAATTTATTTGAAACCAACTTTGATTTTTTGGATTTTCTTAAGTATTTTTGTTGTAGGATCTACAATTGAGTAAATTTAGATGAAAATAACTTCGATTTTTTGGATTTTGTCACGATTTTTGTCAAATTTTAATAAATTTATTTGAAATCAACTTGGATAATTTTGGATTTTGACGAGTATTTTTGGTGTAGGATCTATATTTGAGTAAATTTAGATGAAAATATCTTCAATTTTTAGGATTGTGAAAAAAATTTTAGTTGGAAGTGTCAAATTTTAATAAATTTATTTGAAATCAACTTCGATTTTATTGGATTTTGTCGAGTATTTTTGTTGTAGGATCTATATTTGAGTAAATTTAGATGAAAATAACTTCAATTTTGTGGAATGCGAAAAAAAATTTAGTTGGAAGTGTCAAATTTTAATAAATTTATTTGAAACCAACTTTGATTTTTTGGATTTTCTTAAGTATTTTTGTTGTAGGATCTACAATTGAGTAAATTTAGATGAAAATAACTTCGATTTTTTGGATTTTGTCACGATTTTTGTAAAATTTTAATAAATTTATTTCAAACCAACTTCGATTTTTTTTTATTTTCTTGAGTATTTTTGTTGTAGGATCTACAATTGAGTAAATTTAGATGAAAATAACTTCGATTTTTTGGATTGTGAAAAAAATTTTAGTTGGAAGTGTCAAATTTTAATAAATTTATTTGAAACCAACTTTGATTTTTTGGATTTTCTTAAGTATTTTTGTTGTAGGATCTACAATTGAGTAAATTTAGATGAAAATAACTTCGATTTTTTCGATTTTGTCACGATTTTTGTCAAATTTTAATAAATTTATTTGAAATCAACTTGGATAATTTTGGATTTTGCCGAGTATTTTTGGTGTAGGATCTATATTTGAGTAAATTTAGATGAAAATATCTTAAATTTTTAGGATTGTGAAAAAAATTTTAGTTGGAAGTGTCAAATTTTAATAAATTTATTTGAAATCAACTTCGATTTTATTGGATTTTGTCGAGTATTTTTGTTGTAGGATCTATATTTGAGTAAATTTAGATGAAAATAACTTCAATTTTGTGGAATGCGAAAAAAAATTTAGTTGGAAGTGTCAAATTTTAATAAATTTATTTGAAATCAACTTCGATTTTTTTTTATTTTGTTGAGTATTTTTGGTGTAGGATGTATATTTGAGTAAATTTAGATGACAATAACTTCGATTTTTTGGATTTGTCACGATTTTTGTCAAATTTTAATAAATTTATTTCAAATCAACATGGATAATTTTGGAATTTGTTGAGTATTTTTGTTGTAGGATCTATATTTGAGTAAATTTAGATGAAAATATCTTCAATTTTTAGGATTGTGAAAAAAATTTTAGTTGGAAGTGTCAAATTTTAATAAATTTATTTGAAACCAACTTCGATTTTTTGGATTTTCTTGAGTATTTTTGTTGTAGGATCTACAATTGAGTAAATTTAGATGAAAATAACTTCGATTTTTTGGATTGTGAAAAAAATTTTAGTTGGAAGTGTCAAATTTTAATAAATTTATTTGAAACCAACTTTGATTTTTTGGATTTTCTTGAGTATTTTTGTTGTAGGATCTACAATTGAGTAAATTTAGATGAAAATAACTTCGATTTTTTGGATTTTGTCACGATTTTTGTCAAATTTTAATAAATTTATTTGAAATCAACTTGGATAATTTTGGAACTTGTTGAGTATTTTTGTTGTAGGATCTATATTTCAGTAAATTTAGATGAAAATATCTTCAATTTTTTGGATTGTGAACAAAATTTTAGTTGGAAGTGCCAAATTTTAATAAATTTATTTGAAACCAACTTCGATTTTTTGGATTTTCTTGAGTATTTTTGTTGTAGGATCTACAATTGAGTAAATTTAGATGAAAATAACTTCGATTTTTTGGATTTTGTCACGATTTTTGTCAAATTTTAATAAATTTATTTGAAATCAACTTGGATAATTTTGGAATTTGTTGAGTATTTTTGTTGTAGGATCTATATTTCAGTAAATTTAGATGAAAATATCTTCAATTTTTAGGATTGTGAAAACAATTTGAGTTGGAAGTGTCAAATTTTAATAAATTTATTTGAAATCAACTTGAATTATTATGAATTTTGTTGAGTATTTTTGTTGTAGGATCTATATTTGAGTAAATTTAGATGAAAATAACTTCCAATTTTAGGATTGTGAAAAAAATTTTAGTTGGAAGTGTCATATTTTAATAAATTTATTTGAAATCAACTTCGATTTTATTGGATTTTGTCGAGTATTTTTGTTGTAGGATCTATATTTGAGTAAATTTAGATGAAAATAACTTCAATTTTGTGGAATGCGAAAAAAAATTTAGTTGGAAGTGTCAAATTTTAATAAATTTATTTGAAATCAACTTCGATTTTTTTTTATTTTGTTGAGTATTTTTGGTGTAGGATGTATATTTGAGTAAATTTAGATGACAATAACTTCGATTTTTTGGATTTGTCACGATTTTTGTCAAATTTTAATAAATTTATTTCAAATCAACATGGATAATTTTGGAATTTGTTGAGTATTTTTGTTGTAGGATCTATATTTGAGTAAATTTAGATGAAAATATCTTCAATTTTTAGGATTGTGAAAAAAATTTTAGTTGGAAGTGTCAAATTTTAATAAATTTATTTGAAACCAACTTCGATTTTTTGGATTTTCTTGAGTATTTTTGTTGTAGGATCTACAATTGAGTAAATTTAGATGAAAATAACTTCGATTTTTTGGATTGTGAAAAAAATTTTAGTTGGAAGTGTCAAATTTTAATAAATTTATTTGAAACCAACTTTGATTTTTGGATTTTCTTGAGTATTTTTGTTGTAGGATCTACAATTGAGTAAATTTAGATGAAAATAACTTCGATTTTTTGGATTTTGTCACGATTTTTGTCAAATTTTAATAAATTTATTTGAAATCAACTTGGATAATTTTGGAACTTGTTGAGTATTTTTGTTGTAGGATCTATATTTCAGTAAATTTAGATGAAAATATCTTCAATTTTTTGGATTGTGAACAAAATTTTAGTTGGAAGTGCCAAATTTTAATAAATTTATTTGAAACCAACTTCGATTTTTTGGATTTCTTGAGTATTTTTGTTGTAGGATCTACAATTGAGTAAATTTAGATTGAAAATAACTTCGATTTTTTGGATTTTGTCACGATTTTTGTCAAATTTTAATAAATTTATTTGAAATCAACTTGGATAATGTTGGATTTTGTCGAGTATTTTTGGTGTAGGATCTATATTTG